>OX328013.1:39313661-39721161 GCA_946811545.1 Netelia fuscicornis | reverse complement strand
CCCGATGGAAGCTTCGACGTATATTACGTATGTCTGCTATTACTGCATATATATATATATAGTGAAATATAGATATATATATATTTCTACCGGTACAACACGATGGTTCGATATTTTCACCGGTTCGCTCACATTGAAACGCGAGAATACACACGCGTGCCTGTACAGATGTAGAAAAGAGGAAAAGACATAAAAGCCCGGATATTCTTTGCTCTCGGTACATCTCGAGTGGTATCAAGTACACCGTTGGCTTCCTCTCTCTCTCTCTGTCTTCCTCTCGCTCTCTATACTCTCTACCGCAATTCAAGCCAGTTGAGAGGAAAAATAGTTATTTCAATGTGAAGCAGGTACTACTGAAATCAAGAGACCGCTACCTCGTACACGAGCTTCGTTCCTCCGACTCTTACGAGTATATGAAAAGTCGTCGATGAATTAACCGTTATATATGTATATATCTATATATTAGTCATATAAATACAATGAATGCTCGAAGAAATATAAACGCAATATAAAAAGGTTGAATTTATATCGAACGACGGAGGTAATAATAAACTTGAGACATTCCCGATATTTCGTAAACTTGGAGACATTACAAGCAATACTTTTCTCAATCGTTGATTTGATTTATTCGAGCTTTGATTTTATCACGGACTGGAAAGTCGAACCGGCTTCGCACGGGTGTCATTTAGGGAAAAAAAAGAAACGAAAAATGTGAATGTTCCTTTGATTATAGAATTTCTTTATAAATAATGTTTGTTGCTGATTTTTCGTTATACAATACGAACAAATTTTGTGTGGAAATGAAAGGGTTACGTATATTGATTGCGAAATATTATTGTTTTATACGTATAAACCTTCCATGAAAAAATATCTAAATTATGATGAAAATTGCATCAAAATTCGCTGCGTGGTTAGAAGAAGTTCGTGGATAAACAGACATACAAACACAGAAAGGAACCTTGTTTTATTTAACGAATATTTCATGAAAAATTATCTAAATTATGGTGAAAATTGCATTAAAATTCGCTGCGTGGTTAGAAGAAGTTCGTGGATAAACAGACATACAAACGCAGAAAGAAACTTTATTTTATACTATGTAGAGATAAATCCAATTCGTGATAAAAATCATGGAGCAAGAATCGAAATCGTGAATTACTGCGGTACGATTTGTCGTAATCAAAAATTAAGAGGACACCCGGTATATTGATTAAATGACGATACCTCACGCCCTATATATGACGAATGGGATCAATTATTGTCGAATGGCTACTAGGGAATGAGAGCGAAGGAAATATAAAAGAGAAAATCCAAAGGAAGATCGCCAGATGGTCCGGAAAAATCCGGATTAAGAAAGTAATGAAAATATCGAGTTATCTGAGTGTGCTTATACTTTATATATATATATATATATATATATATATATATATATATATATACATCTATATACATATATATATAGAGTCTGAGAACCCCTCGGAATTGCTGGTGTACGCCAGTGGTAGAATTCCAGGTCGTGGAATTAACTGTGGAAGCGCGCCTGGAATTGGTGCTAGAAAATAGCGTTCTTGATCTCCCACCATACAGGGCAGATAAGCAAGAGAGAGATAAAGCTAGAGAGAGAGAGAGGGAGAGATAGACCGAGGAAGGAATCCACTTAGAAGTAACTCTGTGGATTCTATATCTGCCTGATTCCGCGAGACTATCCCCGTGCAACACTCGCTTTCTCGCTTCAATCTTCTACAGCGATATAATCGCTTCTGTATCTTTATTTTTCCATCTCTCTCTCTCTCTCTCGGTTTCTCTCTCTCTGTCTCTTTCTCTCATTTAGGGTCGATCCTTCGCTCTATCGGAGTACTGCGCCAATTACCAGAGACGATTTTTGCCCTTAATACGTTAGCAGCAGGGTGGTCGCTCTCGGTGTGGCAATAAGGATGTTTCGAAGTTCCCTACGGAGAGAAAGAGGACCTCGCAGCTGTAAGGGGTCGTGCCTGGACCGCGAAACGACGTACAGAGAATGAGAGTGTGTGTGTGTGCGAGAGAGAGAGAGAGAGAGAGAGAGGGTGCGATCGAGAATTGGGTGGGGGTAAAGGGAGATAACCGTTATCGCTGGAAACTCCATTATTGCAGTCGATTGTCGTTGTACGACAACTGTCCTGTCTCTCTCCCTCGACAACCGGAGGGAAGAACAGTGAAAGAGAGAGCGAGAAGAAGAGACCACCACGACAAAGCCCTAACGAGTGGTACCCACCAAGGGCGCGTTGTAGAGACCGATGTAAAAAAGAAAAATAAAATAAAGGAAAAACAAAGAGCGCAGCGGACGATATAAAAGCCCTCGACGAGAATCGTCCCCAGTACGAATCTTCTAAACCCATGTCGCAACGAGAATAATAATGCAATAAAAAAAAGTTCCAAAAAAAAACACGAAATAAAAATAAAAGAACGTATACACGTCGCTATTAACTGATAATAACGAACGAGATTCAATCCGATTTAATAGTTCCCTCCTCCGCACCCTTCCCCTTATTTTCATGCCCTTCCCTGACTGGAATGAAAATAAAACGCATTTCTATCGTTGGAAATAAAAATCAATTCTTTATACGGAAAACGATTTTAAACAAAAAAAAACCTCACGCGGATAGTTTCACCCTCGAGCGTATAACACGGTTGTTTTTTCTTTAGTTTGTTACTCGTAACACGTTACGTAGCGCTAAAAATTTATCGTACAACTTTTTCACTCTCTCTCTTTCGTTCCCGGTGATGGGTTTTTTGTATTTTTGTTTTTTGGCAAGCACATTGCGGGAGACTGGAATCAATCGAGTGTCCGCGAGTGTACACAGCCTGACGTAGGAACAGGGTAACTTTGCGTGTTACACAGTTATACACGAGAGAAGCCGAGAATTGTCCGAGAGAGGGAGTGGTAATGGGGGTGGGCAGGGGTGAGAATCGCGTGTGTGCTCGAGGGTAATACGTGTGCGCAGCGAGAGTTCGCGGCCCATTAAACACGGGTTGTTGTCGTGCCGTCTGTCCCGTTGATTTTGATACCTATATATATATACAGGGTGCAATTTCATAATGTGTTAAAGGCTTTATTTTAAGGTAGATGGAGTCATTACAAACAAAAGTTGCAAATATACATTGGGGATATTTTTAATAGTTTACGAGATATACAGTTTTTAAGTTGATCCAATCAGAGCGCGCCGAGAAGCGTTGGAGCCGCCCACTCCCGCCCTAGACGTAGAGATAGCACGGTGTTACATTTGGGGTTGGAAAATTCATCGCAGTCAATTTTACTTATTATATTATTAAGCAGTCGTCTTTATTTATCGGGCATTGATTGTTCTGAATTTTGCCGAGCGCGCCGCGAAGCTTTGGAGCCGCCCACTTCCCACCCTAGCAGCAATGCCTGGAAAATGAAAATGACTGCGTAATAATCTAATAAATAAAATTGACTGTTCTGAATTTTGCAACCCCAAATGTAACGCCCTACACTGTGCTATCTCTACGGTTAGGGAGGAAGTGGGCGGCTCCAAAGCTTCTCGACGCGCTCTGATTGGACCAACTTTAAACATTCATATCTCGTAAACTATTAAAAATATCCCTAATGTATATTTACAACTTTTGTTTGTAATGATCCCATCTATCTTAGAATAAAGTCTATTACACCTTATGAAATTTACCCTGTATATGTAGAACTCTTGTTTGTCTCTCTCTGTCTCTCACTCCCACACGCGGTCTCCTCCCATCGAGCAAAGCGCAGTGTTATATCCACCAAAGGGAATCCCGCGGGTCCTACGATCCGCGACCAAGCGACAAATTAACGCCGGACGTACTCGAGGATCGTAGATCCGCCAGCGACCGGTGCGGTTCGTAGAAACTGTCCGAGGCTATCGGACCAAACTCGCACTCTCTATCTATCCATTCCTCTCTCTCTCTTCTTTCTCTCTCCCTCTCTCTCTCCCCTCTCTTTCTACCTCTGTATCTCTCACTAATTCACTACGTGTCGTCTCCACTGTTGACTATACATTGGGCCTGCATCGGTTTTCGTACGAATCCCAACGATCGAACGCCCTCCTCCCGCCCCTCGCTACACCCTCATCCTCTCCGAAACATACCATATATATTTCGAGAATGTTTTATGACGTTCCTCGGACTCGACCGGCCGAGAGTGACGCCGGCTATAGTTTAGCTGGGATGTAGATAGATTTTCCTCTCCTATATATCCTTCGCTACGATGTCACACACGTGGATATCCAGCTTTGTCCACGTATCATAAAGCTTCTTCCAGTAGCAAAATATCGAGAGAAACGATTTTTATTTTTGTGAAATTGAAATGAATTTTTTTAATTGAACAATCGAGCGAAACGGTGGGGGATATCGAATTTATTAAAACGACGAACGAGTCATTTTCCATCCGACTAAATGGATTTTATCGGATTCCAATAAAAAAAAACTGTTATTTTTATCGGATGTTTAATAAATTATTTTTTTCAATCGTCAATACAATATGGAACATCCCAGCTATGTAAAGCGTTACCAAAAATATGTCTTATCTCGATCAAAGAAAAATCAAGAACAAAAATCATTATCAGACCTAACAAAACTTCGTCGTTATGTCATCGCGATTCGTTGAAAACGCGTATCGCTACAATCTCGTTAAATAAAGACTCGTTGCGTAAAATCCCTCGACTATCGAATTACCCGTCCGGATATGGTTTGTCCGATTTTCGAGCTTCGACGGATTTCAGTCGGCGATAACCATATAATAATCCCGCGCGCACATTTTCTCCCAACGATTCGTTATTACGAGAATTAACGGGACTCGCTCGTTGCCGAAGCTTGGATCATCGCGTTTACCCCTTCTCCCCTCTCTCTCTCTCTTTCCACCAACGAACCTTCAAACGCGCTAGCTGATGATAGATTTGTCGTTTTAACGAATAAATTAGTGATCAATTGGCGAAAATGGAGGAGGCGCGAGGGCTTTTGGCTTCGCGCGAGAGCCATTGGCACAAAAGAGTAACGAGAGCTCGACTCGCGTTTGTTACATCATCGACTGCGAATTTCAGCGGATCGAAACAAAGCTTGGGATAGATTAGTTCGACATATAAATTCGGATGATAAACACCACGCTGCGCTAAAAACGGATAAACGCGTAGGGTGGAAAACACGGAAGTGTCGACGTTACAATTATCCCCGGATTTTGGATCAAATTATATCGGACGCGATAAATTTTTCACCTGGATTTGTTGTTTGTTTGTTTGTTTGTTTGGTTAGTTCGTGAGTTGTGTTGTTTTTTTTTTTCATTTTATTTATCTTTATTTTTTCTATTTCAAACTCGCCTCGCGCTCGATAGTTGTACATCGTTGGACGCGTTCGCGACTTTTGTCCCTGTTTTTGTATCGCTGAATCGAGGACGAGCGTGTCGATCGAGAGTAAAATAGAATAACTCGAGAATTTATTTTCCAAGCTTTTACCGTAACTTTGAGACAATCGTGGCTTTATTAAAGTTAAACGAACGAGCGGTATCGTTACGTCGGTACGTAACGGTACGTAGTTTGTTCGGCGAATGAGAGAACGTGTATACACGCGTGGTGCTGCGAATGCATTTCCTTTTTTTTTTTTTTATTTTAATTCTTTTTGTCTTATCGCTCTCCTCCCGTCTCGCGTATTGACGCGAAGTGGCCTTGGGCATTTATATGCAGAGCTTATAACGGATGTAGACACCGATAGATGAGGAGCCCGGAGGTCTGCTCGTCGATGTTTCACCATTGCGGGCTTTCGAGCTGAGAGTACGCGGGAGAACGAAGGGGGTGAATAAGATGGTTCGGGGACGAGAATCGGGAAATTGCAAGAAAGAGACACACAAAGAGAGAGAGAGAGAGAGAGAGGGAGAGAAAAAAAAGAGAGAGTTAGAGAAAGAGAGAGTGGGAAAAGTGAGCGAGGGAGGAGAGAAGGGCGACGGAAGAGACTAAGAAGGGGTGGGGGAGGTTACGTTTATATTGGGATTCGTGGTACGCCGCATCCCTTTCATAAAGGGATTCTGGTCGCGACTGCACGGATAAAAGTCTTAATTCGACGGTGGTTTCGGATATACCGGCATCAGACACGCCACGATCGATGTGGATACGTACGTATATCTATATATATATATATACGTTCGTACAGATACAGATATAGAATTATATATGTGGGAGATAGATAGAGAGAGAGAGAGACAGACAGACAGACAGACAGACAGAGAGGGATAGAGAGAGAGAGGGGGGGAGGGGAAGGGTTAGAGGGATTTGATTCGAGAGTCACAGCAACAGAGAGAGAGAGAGGGGGAGAGGGGGGGAGGGAAGATATGAAACGATGCACTGCCTCGTGTCACGAAATCGTGCGGAGACAGCAGCACCGTGAAAAAAGTTTGGCGACAAATCGATCGCAGTAAAAGAAAAGAAAAATAAAGAGTAAAACGTGATAAATTGGAAATAATAAAATACAAATGTCATAAAAATTCATGTTGATGATAAATAAAGATCGAAATATATTATACGCTCGAGGAGGTTTGGTAGTGAATATATTTCGGGAGAGAGGTAAGTTTCGCATATCGCGCGAGAAGTCTCGTCGCCGCTTCCTGTTGAGATTTCTCTCTTTCTCTTTCTCTCTCTCTCTCTCTCTCTCTCTCTCTTTCTCTCTCACTCTATCCAACGTGCTTTCCCGGCATGCTCGTTACTCGTTATCTCGCGCCGCATTACTTACCTACTCGGCCCTTGCGACACCTTCGCATACTTAAATGTAAACGCTGAGAGCGAGAGTGAGAAGGGGGGAAGTAGAGAATGAGGGGCGACAAGAGAACTGTGAGGAGGAACGACGCTCCATGTATCAGGGCAATACACACGGTGGGGGTGTAATGGGATTTCAAGGGGAGGAATACCGAAATACCAGTGCCATTCTCGTATTTTCCAGGCCCCTCTCTCTCTCTCTCTCTCTCTCTCTCTCTCTCTCTCTCTCTCTCTCTCTCCCTCTCTCTCTCTCGCCCTCCTCCTCCTCCTCCTCTCTTTCTCTTATATACGCTCATCGCCCTACGCGCTCGTTGAGAACGACGCGACACTATATAGGCGCTAAGGTGAATCACGCGGTCTTTAAATAATGGGAAAGGCAAACACGCGGTCGTTCGAGAGGAGCCTCGTAGTACCCCCTGAGAATACCATTGCCAATTTCCATTTGCGGATAATCGAGGAAGCTCCGCGTTCCTTTCACTAGCACAAGCACAGCGTCGACATCTACTCCACATTTATAGTTTCCATTCGTTTATACAGGATGTCGGGGAAATTATGAAGACAGACAAAAAATATCCAGATAGTTGACGTTGGTACGAGTAGACTGATTTTTTAAAAATTGTCCTACGATGAAAATTGGCTGAGATATTAATTGTTAAAGTTTGAAAGTTTTGCGAGATAACCTCAAAATGTAATCGAACCCGGTATCGATAAACGCCGGGGTCGAGGGTTCGAGTCCCATTCGGGGAAACTTTTTTTTTGCGCATTGCTGCTTTTTTTTTTGTAAATCTTGACAAAATAACTATCATTAAGCGAAGGACGAGTCAACACAGTGAAAAAATATAATATTTTTTATCATTCAATTGTAGGAAACTCGATAGCCTTGTTTACACTTTTAACTTTAGGAATTAATATCTCGACCAATTTTTATTGCAAACCAATATAAAAAAATCATTTTTCCTTGTACTAACGTCATCTACCTGGATATTTAATTCTGACTTAACATTCTCTTTACCCATTTTATTATACGCTTTTTATCTAGCAACTCTCGGAGCATTCTCCTACGACCGTAACTGTCCAATTGTATTTCCGGTTTTCCGCGTATCATCGACCAAACCTCCTAGCCAAACATAAAAATGGCGATATCGATGAATCGATATTATTTTATTAAACCCAATTTGAAAATAATTCGTTACGTGACGTGAAATATATATTCGATTTTGTTAAGACTCGTGAGGAAAAATGAATGAGAGCGATCGAGGGTTTTGCCGTGTAGTTCATGAGACCGCGGGTGGTACGGGTCTTTCATGCGACGCGAGGAGTCCGACCGTGATCAGGAACATGGGGAATCGAGAAAAAGCCTTTAAACCGCATTCGCTTCGGCAACGATAGAGAGAGAGAGAGAAAAAAAACGAGGGAAATAAATACGTGACCGGTGTGTCGATTATTTCTCGGCGTGTGGCAGCTCTCTATCTCTCTCTCTCTCTCTTTGTCGAGCGTGGGTGTTCTTATCGGCGATTCATCATACCAGCGAGCCGGGATAGTATTATGGAACTCGCACGGTGTACGCTTTATTATAAACCCACAGGAAGTTTCATTCGGTTCGACCGAATCAACTTGTTATTTTCATTAATGAAAGATACGCGATAATTAAATTTCTCTTCTTTTATCGTGGCGCAAAAAGCGTCCTCGCACATTTATTCAACTCGCGATAATGCCAGCTATGATAAATTGTTTATTTTATTCTCCACTCTTATAAAAAAAATACTCAAGTCGAACGCGACAAATTTATTATCGATGCGTTCGTTGATCTCTCGATTAATATTTTTTTTTCAAACCAGAATCTTTGATTTCTCGATTATGCAGCAAAACTGCATCAGACAATGCACTTACGAATCCTCTCACACCGATTGCAATTAATTCCTGCGACCAGGCAACAAGAAAAAAAACATTTTTACAATCGCCAAATTTTTTTTCAAAAATCAAAATATAAAATTCCTCCCCTTATCATGCAAAAAAACAAATCCATCTTGCAATCATTCCCTCGCTCGTAAACAATAATTTTCACCCACAGCGAATAAAAGAAAAAAGCCCCACAGTTTGTTTACGAGCGTGAATGTTAAAAAAAGAAACAAAAGTGCGTCGACGCATTCGCGTAAAGCGAATGACAAATTAACGCGATTGTTCACCTACAGATAGCAGAGGCAGAAGCATCAATGAACGAGAGAGGAGACAAAAGAGTGGGCGAAAAACGGGACGGCCCGTTGGCGTTGGCGTTTCCGTTCCGCGTTCTTTCGTTCAGCTTCTCTCCCTCTCTCTCTCTCTTTCACTCACTCGTGCCATTTTCGCGCGCGCAGACCCGCCTATCGAACCTTGGATGCAGTTCGCTCGCGATTCAATGGCCATTCACTGCACATTTGTGCGCCCGTGTGTGTCAATATACTTCCCTTACGCCCCTTGCGAACGTGTCGATCGAGCTTTTTCCTCTTTCTCGCTCTCGTTACGTAACGAAAACGAAGATCGTATACCTACCTACCTATTGCCTATTCGTTCGATTCGCCGAGTGTAGGAAAACCGGCGTTGGGCTACAGGTGAACGTCGCATTGTATAGTTATACACGATCGTTTTGGCCGGAGCGTAATACTCCCTCGCCGAAATAAAGTACGTGGCAGCTTTCAAGCTTGGCCCACCCGAAGCGTTCTACAAATTACTCGAACGCTTCGAACGCCATTCGATAGTTGACTCGATTATCGATCCGCGATATCAAAAATCGTTCGTGTCGATCGCGTTTTTCTTCCTTTATTTTTACTTTTATCGTGACGAATTGATCGATAAGAATATAATAATCGATGCAATTTGTTGGTAATTGCTGTGCAACAATTTGAGAATGTTTGTGTCTTTTTTTACTAGATAATTTTTCTTTTAATTCGCGCTCGATCGTTATTTCGTCGAGATGAAAAAAATAAAATAAAACGCGATAATGTCTCGGTCGAGCTTTGCGTATCGTTTATCACACGCTCCCTAGGCCTCTTATCAGTATATCTCGCTCTCGCATCTCGTTGATTCACGGTTCGACTTGACACCGACACGAACGTCCGGCAAACTGTCGTGATCCTGTACGACGTTTAAACAATTTTTTGTTTTGTTTTCAACGAGGCAATTCTTCGAATTAATTCAATTCGTTTAGCAAAATTGCATAAATCATTTTTATTATGCTCTTTATTTAAATTCTAGCTGATTTTTCTCGACGATAATAAATAATTATCGCTACGAAAGCGAGAACAGTCTTTCGAGCAAAATTGTTTATTAGTTTTTTCTCAATTTCCCACTGGTCGCTTTTTTTTGCGAGAGAGTGAAAAGCTTCGTTTACCTCGGACGTTTTCCACTTTTCCGTCTTATGGAAAAGGACGTGTACGAGTGGTTTAAAAACAAAAAAAGAACGCTCGCGTACATACGTAGCTTGCGAGTGAGTAAATGGGTTTTTAATGCTCGGCGAAGCGCGGAACTAAACGCGACTTAGCTCCGTGCTCGAAGCGCGCACGACTCTCTCGTATCGTCTACGTCCTCGGAGGAAAACGCTTCGCGCTAATTACGACCCTTCTCTGTCTCTAGTTCTTCGTTAACGACGAGTGGCGCCTCTCGCGGCGGTAGAATGTACGAAAAGGAAAAAAGGCGCGTAAATTCGTTTTTCTTCATCTCGACCACTCGACTCTCTCTCCCTCTCTCTCCCTTTCGTTCTCTCGTTATAGTACCGGTATATTATCATTATGTACATATATACGAGCAGGATAATAGTATATAAATGAAGAGATTTCTTTTATGCATGCAACCGATGCCCGAGCGTGAAAGGATCCCGCAATTACTGACCCTTTCACGCAGCCCTCCTCCCGTTCGTGACCCGCGAGAAGCTTTTCTTTTTTTTCTTTTCGTACCCTTTTTTTTCCTGCCCAACTCCTATGAAAAAGCGAGCTGGAAGCGAGGTGGTAAAAGGCAGTTATCCATATACAATCGCGAGTACGCGCGAGAAGGGTCGCGCAAGCGGATTATATTCCGTCGTTCGTTCATTTCTCGATCCATTCGTTGACCCTCTTTCTCTCCCTCGTTGTCTGGGTCTCTCCTTTCACCCGATGTATAATTTTCACACGCAACGTTCGCGCTATGTACAAAGACACTTGGGCGCGAGAAATCCTTTCCGACCCTCGGGTGGAAAAGCGAACCGATTTTATGAAGAAAGTGTCCCTACTGTCGGGAATTTTGAGCCAGAGGTCGAAAAGCTTCATGCGTATATAGCCACACGCAGAAATGTTGCCGGGATAGATGCGAAATTCGTGATACGCCGGAGGTCATTGCGTCGTCGTCGGTGGCGTCGTTGTCGCAAAAGCGGATGGAAGGAAAGGGTTGATGCGAAGGGTTGGAAAAGGACGAACGTGGGATGAGCTTTCTCCTCCCTCCTCCTCCTCCTCCTCCTCCTCCCTGAGGAACTTTAACGTCGAGACGAGAGAGAGAGAGAGTTTTCTCCTCGTTCTCCCTCCTTCTCTCCCAACGTCTCCAGTCGTATACTCGGTCGCCTTCATCGCGTCCTCTTATTCGCGTGCGCCAGGCACGCAGTTATACCTCGAGAGCTTGGAATAGTTTCACGGGCTTCTCGAGTAGGTACGTGTACCCGAGATTGGCGAGGATAGATAAGGATAAGAAAACTAATTGTCGTACTCAGCGTAGACGGAACCTTCCAAGGATCTTCGTCCTCTCCACTCTTCTTCTTTCCACACGTTTTCCACATACTATCGTGGAATCTGTCGTTCACTCTTTCGTTCTCTCGGTTTATAGTGGTGGAAAGCTCGTTCCCTCCCACCCTTTCGCTATAATAGCATGAATATATATTTTCATCTTGAGTGGCTGATTTTATGGTTAGATTGTCGTTATCACGGATCTTTCATAATTGCCACAGGTAAAAACGAGGGAGGATATTACACGTGAATATGAATGTGATAGTGGTTTTAATGATAATTGATAATTTTCTCATCAAAAGTTGAGAAAACGTCAAAATAATTTGAGTTTTTAAGATTTTTACGGTTAATTGTCAAGTAATGGGAATGTGGATGTTATATTCGTGTTGTACGGGAAATTTCCGATTTCGTAAAGCCATTATGAAGTATTTTTGTTCAGATTTTATCGATCTTAAGTGGATAAATCGTTATTTCGGGTTTTTTGCGTTTTTCTCCTAGAGTTTTTGAGATATCAGCCAAAATAACGTTATATTCTTGATCAGCGACAAATTTCCGATTCCGCTACCTACAATTAAAGCCTTTTTGGACGAAAAAAATTTTTGACCCTCGGCAGGTGCCAATGGACGAAATTCAAATTTTACTTTCCGGACTTTGGGGGGTGTGGAGGGGTCAAAATTTTTTTTCGTCCAAAAAGGGTTTGTTGCAACATTTCCGGATCGGAAATTTCCCGCGTAACACGAATATGATGAAATAAAGGGGTTTTGGAGATAAACAAATTTTGACCTCATTGCCAAGGCGTTTTTTGCAGGTCCCTTCCTATGGGTCCGAAAAATCGCGATTTTCAAAGTGTCGCCACGGGCACAAAAATTGAGCTATCCGGACGATCCTTGGCTCATTGTCGAGTACTCGGTGAACTCTTCGAAAAGTCATTCATGCAATTTTCTGTCGAGCCAACGGGAACGAAGATACAGCCTCGGGAAAAGTCGATTTTTCGAGGTTTCGCGATATTTATCGAAATTGGCCATATTGAATTTCGGTCAATTTTAGTCGTTTCTCAAGCTCTGAAAGCTTATATCGATCGCAAATTTCCCTTACAATACAAATGTCATATTTGTAATCTCGTTTTGTTTGCCTTTCCGCCCCTCAAAAACTCGAAAAACTGAATATCCACGTTTTTCGCTTTTTAACGAATAATGTTACAAGAAACCGAAATAGTAAATGTGATATGTGTGTTGTACGAGATATTTCAGATTCCGCAATCTTCTATTAAACACTTTCAGGACGAAAAAAAAAACGCGATCGACAAATGGCGATTTTTCAGCTGTCAGCTAATTCAAATTGACCTACAATAAAAAAAAATGCAATCGTTATTAATCCAACCAAGCAATTAATAATTTTATCCTTAGCTCTTTTATACCGTTACATAATAGTTTCATTCGATTTATTTCCCGGGTGTCGACACGTCGTATTTGCTCGGTGTTACCTTAGTTTCACCCCTGGGATCATAAATCTGTAAGGGATATACCTATACACCTCCTCCTCTCTCCTCCTCCTCCTGCTCCTCCTCCGCCCCCTTCTCCATCTCCTCCTCCTCGTCACTCCTACCCGTTCCTCTCATCCCTATCCTATCATATTCTATGTACTACCTTATGTGGTACATTACATATAGTATGTTAGGAAACTTTGGTAAATCATTCTTCGTCGCAAGGGGATACAGTTATAACGTGTCTATATCCTACCGGGCGATCGTAATACGCGGTCGATCAATGTTCCGTCTGTATGTATGTATGTATATGTGCGTGAGAGAGAGAGAGAGAGAAAGGGATAGGGAGAGATTGGTACGTACGGAAAGCTACAACACACCTGTACTCCCAAGGTTCTCCTGGGGGACGAATAGGGCAGCATAAACGTTGTGGTCTTCCGACACTTGAGAGAAATCGGGTACGATCGAACCCTCTTTCAATCTGCCTCCCCGACAACGTCTCCTCGTATCGAAATCCCAATTAAAGCTCATGACTGTACGAGGTATAACTATCCAATATAATGTAATTAGGAAAAATTTTGAATCCTCTTCCTCTTATTCATTTTGTCAAACATCTTTCTCGGAAAGAGAGAGGGGGGCGGGGCAAGATTTATTTTTCATTGATTAATTATTTTATTATGCCATAGTCATACTCCGACACAAACATAAAATAAAACACAATAAATAAGACAAACGAAAACATTTTGCAAAAAATGAAAAACAAACAAAATGGAATCTACAGATGTCTAGTATTAACATATATAACGTAAATAGTAACGAACAAAATTATAAAATGAGAAACAAAAGTTAACATTAAAATAATAATAATATTAATAATAACAGAGAAAGGCAGAAAGAGGGAGACAGAGACAGACAGACAGACAGACAGACAAACACAGAGAAACGAGAAGCTGCGAGAGTATCCGTCGAGTATAATAACGAGTTTTCCTCCTTTCTGACCCCCTGTCCCCCCCTTCCACCCTAACGCCGCCGGACTTGATACCACCAGGTCGACAGTAGCTCACGGTAACGATGTGTGTGAGAGCCGGGGCCGAGAGAAGGGGTGGGGGCAACAAGCACAAGGAGAGAAGAGAGGTGAACACGCCCGCGCGGTCTCGGCATCGCGGCAATAGCTACAACGCTCTATAATTAATTTCAACCCTTCCGGGGATCCATTACCACGTGCACTCGGTCTCACAGATATCATACCACGATGTATTACTCCTCTATGCCAAACGCGTATTCGCGATGCGCACACACACACACACACATACAATTATGTACGTGTACATATGACATAACAGTACGTGTGTATGGGCGTATAGACGTATGTATTTTAGTATCTCTCGCGAGGAAGAGAGAAAGAGGAGAGAATAAGAGAAGCGTCGATATCCCGGTTCGCCAGTGTTATCTACCACGTATAACGTTATATACCTCTGGCGATGCCGGCTCCTGCGCTCTCGCGGGGTAGGTATAGTACTCTCGCCTGAAAGGATCCAGAGAGAGGTTCGCGCGCGATGATATCCTTTCGATTAAACGAGGGAAACGCCGCTAGGGCCTCGCGGGCCGTAGCATTCCGTGAGCTACGGCTCGTGGAAGATATAATATCTATCTAACTGTCTATATATAAGAAAAATATCTGTATAATATATAATGTAAGTATAATATTGTATATTATAATATAAAAATATTATTATAATAATATCAATATATTATATTAACGATATAATAAATTAAATATAATTGTTATTATATTAATATATTATAATTATTATTATAAATATATAATATTATATGGTATATCATTATAACATAATATATCATAATAATTATATTATAATAATATTATTATTATATAATTATATAATAATATAATTATAATAATATAATATAATTATTATAATAATATAATATAATTATAATAATATAATTATATTATAATAATATTATTATAATATAATTATATGTGCGTGAGAGATAATAATTTATTATTATTATTATTATTATATTATTATAATAGTAGTGTTATAATATAATTATTATGATATAATATATTATTATTATTATTATATTATAATATTATAGGTAATAGATAATATATATTATATATAGATATATGGATATATAAATAGATAGGTGTATATAGATATTTTTATTTACCGCACGAAGAGCCCCGAGGGTGATAAAGCTCGATATCGGTGGCAAGGACGGCTGGGATAAATGGCTCGAGTCGATTATACCTTGAGAGAAGACGTTCCAATGATAAAGAAAGGACGCAAACGTATCGATAAAACTGAGTACGAGAAGTTACTTTATCTTACCGAGATATAAACCGGTGCATCACCGTTGATGGGAGCGAATCGCCATTTGTTCGTTCGGTGACGTACAATAGATTGTGAAAATTACGACGAACGAAACGTCGAGAATGATAAAATCAATTCGCAAATTTGTTTTTATTTTTTACGCGTTAGGAGTTAGTATTTTATCAAAGTTGAACGCGGTCTCATTGAAATTCTTGAATAAAAAACAAGAAAAACAATAAACAAAAAAAGAAAGCGATCGGTGAATAAATCCACGGGGATTATACGCGTGAGAGTAGATCGGAAATTTCATAGGCCTCGGGGCAGACTAATACGAATCGATCTACTTAATCCCTGAAAACCCTTTCGAACGTGTCAGACCTCTCGCAAGGCTCGAACGTAAACGCGTATGGGTGGGAGGAAGAGGAGGTGGAGGAGGAGGAGGAGGAGGTAATTAGCGATGCCATTCGCAAACAATGGATACCAATTTGCGAGAGATAATGGAGATGGTGGTGGGATCTGCCACTGGGAAAGATCAGCCAGCGAAAGGGTTGGATCGTTATTGGGAATTTGCTTTTTCGTGGCTCTTTCACTCACTCTCATTCTCCCTCTCTCTCTCTCTCTCTCTCTCTCTCTCTCTCTCTCTTCACCTCCATCTCGACATCCGAGTGTCAGACGCAGCCGGCAATTCCTTTTTTTCTCAGGCAGACGATACGAAAAAGAAAAAGAAAAAACAAAAGTGAAAACACACAGGAATAATTGTAACGAGACGAAATAATTAACTACGCTCGTTAACCAAGTTTAATTGACAAAATTACGTTTGTAGAGAAATAATTTTCTTTTTTTATATTCAAACGCGTATTCATTTTTGTTTTATTCCGGCGAAGTTGACTGTCGAGTGACATTCCTTGTCTTGACCCCTGGAATATTGCATTCTTCGCAGCGGGATTTCTTTGAACCCTCTGGAGCTCGTGCAACGAGTATTCACCGAAATGAAATTCTCCATTCAATTTTCCATCCCGATTTATAAGAGCGTATGGCGATTTGGTGTTCATAGTAAAAACGAAATGAAAGAATAAAAATGTAACACGGTTTAATTAATTCGACTTATTTTATCAACGATTTGTATTGATTTTTTTTCGAATTAAACTTAAATAATAACTAACGTAGGTAGATCGTGCGATATAAAATTTCCAAGATCATCTTGTTATCCACGTGTCGTTAAATTATAACGTTGTATCGACGATTTCGTTCTCCAACATGATAATAATTTTTCTTTATTTCCGTCTGATTTCAGGTAAGGGTCTCACGATCGTCTCTCGCTCTTCTTGTCTCTCCCGATATAACGAGATTGGTTCGATCTCGTAGCGGCTCATTTTATCTGGCCAATTTTCCAACTAACACTTGTCTATTTCCATCGTTGATAACGATTTCAACAATACGAGTGAGGCAGACACGTGGCTTTCAGTGAGTATCGACGTTTACATTTTTACTTCTTCCATCGTCAAAAAAAAAATACGAATTAATTCCAAGGAATTAAAACAAAAAAAAAGAAAGCCAAAAAAATAGGAATTAATTCCAAGGAATGAAAACAAAATCAAAAACAATAGAAAGGGGAAAAAATTCGAATTAATTCCAAGGAATGAAAACAAAATCAAAAACAAAAGAACGTCAAAAAAATAGGAATTAATTTCAAGGAATTAAAACAAAATCACAAACAAAAGAAAGTCAAAAAAATAGGAATTAATTCCAAAGAATGAAAACAAAATCAAAAACAAAAAAAAGCCAAAAAAATACGAATTAATTCCAAGGAATGAAAACAAAATCAAAAACAAATGAAAGTAAAAAAAAAATAGGAATTAATTCCAAGAAATCAAAACAAAATAAAAAACAAAATAAAGCCAAATCCGATCTTCCCTTTATTACAAAAATCAGGAAACATCCCACTCCGATTTTCCCCAAAACGTAAATAACTATTTCCCTCAAATCCAAACTTCGCATTCTCCCTTTCCCTCGCCTTAAAATACTTAAACGTCTCCATGGATTTTCCATTTTCGATTCCGAGCCAAGGAAAAACGTAGACGCACAAACCCTACGTGAGTTTCGAACTTTGGTTCTCCTCGTCGGTGCCCTTTCTTGGCTAGGCGAAGGGAGTAACACCCGGAGGATCTTGACGTGGGTATACGACTCGGGATCATGAATGCATTCGTAAAGTTGAAGCAGTGGGAGGAAAGGAGACACAATCATACGTGCGACTATATACGCCTATACCTCTGTATATAAATATATATATATATATATATATATATATATATATATATATATATATATACAGAGGTATATATATATATATATATATATATACCCGTACGTAGATGGCCGTTAGGTAAGTGAGGACAGTCACGCGGAATGCATAAAGATGCTGTTTCACGCACCGTCAACTTTATTTCACCCTCTTGCTTTTCTCGATATGTGTGTATATATATATGTATTTCGCATTTTTACGAGAAAGAATATCGGGTACTATACGTGCAGTTCCCTTCCTCCCCTTGCCCTCTCTCTCCATCAGAAAGCTAGGAGGAGATGTGGCAGGATGGTGTCGGGAAAAGAAGAGGTGAGGTGAGTAGGGAGGAAGAGGGGTTGTTATACGCGCACCTATACATGTATAAACGTTTTAGCCCGCGTGTGTTCAAACGTACGTATACTCTATATCTCGTTTTCTTCCTTTCTCGTCTCTCGTTTTTGCCTCCTCGTATTCCAGGGTATAAGAATAAAAAGCCAGCGGGACAAAAGAGAGTCCTGTGGAAAAGTATATCTTATCGAAAGCTCGCTCGAATGGAAACGTACACACTCGTAAGACGCGGCATTACCGTGAATATATATATATATATAGTTGGATAGAGCTATAGCTAGGTGGATCCATGCTTCTTGGTTAAACGAACGTTGGGCGATACGTTTGCTGTTTTTCCCCCATGAATGCCATATGGATCGTATATAAAAATATAGCGTTGTAAATATTACAGCAGGTAGGTACGATTCATAGAAGCGTTATTCGAAAGATCTTGGGTTTTTTTTAATTTTGTCGTTCAATTTTATTGTTGTTGGTAATTATAGCAATAACGAACATCGTTCGTTACCGAGGATTAAATTATATTTATATATACATATACACACACTTACATATATTTATATTTTATTATATATTTGTTATTTATTTATTATATTTATTATATGTTATTTATATTTATACTTTATTATAATAAATACATAATATTTATATTATAATAATATTGATTATAATATATATATATATGTTATAATATAAGATAATATATTTATAAATATTTAATTATATGTATAAATTATTAATAATATAATTAATTAATATATAATTAAATATTAATTATATTAATATTAATATTATGGTACTATTTATTATAATAAATACATAATATTTATATCATAATAATATTGATTGTAATATATTATATTTGTTATAATATAATATATTTATATATATTATATAATTATATGCATAAATTATTAATAATATAATTAATTAATATATAATCAAATATTAATTATATTAATATTAATATTATGTAATAATATATAATAATAATATTTATAATAATAATATTTATAATAATAAATATATAAAGTATATATATATATATATATAAATTATCGTGGGATTACTCGCGACGAAATTTTATTAATGAACGATATTTTAATCGTAAGTATACATATACTTTCGTATGATATTTTAGTCGAGGATAATAATAATCCCAAGGATACGTCGACATTCCTCGTGTACAAAGTGTATTTTGTACGAGAGGAATGTTGCCAGGCATCGTCCGCTTTCACGAGATTTTCATGCAACAGCGCGACTACAAAATCGTTAAATCCCAGAGGTTTACATTTGTATATAAATTATACGTTACGTTGGTTGTAGTATACGCGAGTTCGCAAACTGAAGGATGGAAAACGATAACGACAAGACGCGACTAAGCTCAGTAGGGGAAGAGTTTCCCGTAAAATCCACGAAACATCATTTCATTGAAGATAGAAGACGAGGAAAGGAAATTTTCGCGACACAAAGCTCGCGTGTCTTTCGTCAACGCGACGCGACGCGACTCAAGAAACGTATAAGATATCTTTTCAACCGTGAGATATTCTTGGAATAAAAGCTTATACGTTCGTTTTCCTTGCGCCTTGTGCTCCGTACTCGAGCTTTCATCGGTTATTAGAACAGAAATGCGAAGAAGGAGATACAAAAATTTCTCTCTCATTCTTCCTTTACCTATATATCTATATATTTGCCCGAATAGACGAAGATCTTCCTCTTCTCTGGAAGTATACGCGCATAAGCTTTAACCGAGAGCGGGAGACACCGACGTCGCACGCCCTCTCGTATTTAGTAAGTCTATGGAATTTTACATATATATATATATGTATATATGTGTAGAAAGAGAGAAAGGGGAGGAAGGGGTTGTTCTCTAGTCTGGAATTTCATTTTACCTCGCTGAGAGAAATCGCACGTAGGTACACCGTTGCTCCCGTTTTCTTCCCATCCACGACTCTTACCCCCCGACCATTTTCTTCCCTCCTTTCCTTACCTCATATCGAGCATATCCCCTCGACCCACCCCTTACCCTCGTTCAACTTCACCCAGCGAGATATTATGCGACGATTTGTAGCCGTTCGGGAAGCCTGTCCTTCTCTCTTTCTCTACCAAATTTCTGGAATTCACAGTCACCGGGAGTCGACGAGAGTCGTTCGAGCTATCTCCCTCAGATGGCGCTGTGTGCGGCGCATTGGTAGGCTAGGGTGGCGCGCTCTGGTGGCTATCGCGCGAGATATTACGGTAAACGAGCGTAAGGGAGCTACGGAGCGTGAAGATACGAACGTTGACGTGGTGAGAGCGAGATTTTTTTTCGTTCGCCGCTTGGCACAGTTAGCCACGTAGTTCGCGGATCGCTCTATACAGGGTGAATTTCATAAAGTGTCTCAAAACTTTATTTTAAGGTAGATGGGATCATTACAAACAAAAGTTGTCAATGTACATTGGGGATATTTCAAATAGTTTGCGAGATATAAATTTTTAAAGTTGGTCCAATCAGAGCGCGCCGAGAAGTGTTGGAGCCGTCCACTCGCCTTCCTAGCAGCCAATGCCCGATCAATAAAAATGACTGCGTAATAATATAATAAATGAAAATGATTGCTCTGAATTTTGCATACTCCAAATATAACGCCCACTGTGCTATCCCTACGGCTAGGCCAAGAGTGGGCGGCTCCAACGCTTCTCAGCGCACTCTGATTGGACCAACTTTAAATATTGATATCTCGTAAACTATTAAAAATATCCCTAATGTATATTTACAACTTTTGTTTGCAATGATCCCATCTACCTTAAAATAAAGCCTGTGACACCTTACAAAATTCACCCTGTATATATGTACGCATCTCTCTTCCCTCGCGATGCAACGAATCCTGCAACGAGCTAGGTATAACCCGTAAACCAGTTCGTGGCCAGCCCCAATTTTATCTGATTTAAATCTAACATTTCGATGTTCTCGCTCTCTCGTCCTCGTCCTCTATCTCCTCTGGCATTGTCCTTTAAGCCCCCCTCCCTCCCCGAGGGAAAACGAGTATCACGGATTACGAATTATCTCGCGTCCTATATACCTACGCGGCTCCGTATCTATTCGTAGTACGCGTAACAACCGCTAGGCGACACTAACAGCGTGTACGACGCGTCGTATACTCCCGAGGCGACGAGTATATTGCGTCTAATTTATCGGTCCCGCACGTGACTTCTCCACAGGGTGATGCTGTTTTCCTTTCTCTCTATATATAGAGGGAGAGAGAGAGAGAGATGTGCTTGATCGAAATCGTATACGTATTTAAACAACGCCCCTTAATTAGCGTATTCTTTCCTAAAGGGGGATCTCGAACCGTAGGGACGAGGCGGTAAGGGATGAAAGGGGTTGCTCGGGATAGAGAAGCAGATTTTCCAACGTATGCGATGGAGATGCTTGTGTATTCTGGTAAGCCGCTTCGTTGTTAATCGCGGCTGGGAGATAATGGCCATTACGAAATCATTAATCTGTTAATGGGTTCGTTGTGAAAGTGACGTTCTCGCCGTTCACTTGCTTTGCCCTGGAGCAAGAGGGGAGGAACGGAGGTACTCACGAATACGCACGTTCCCTCTACTTTTGACTTTGTGTATTCTCTCCCTCTCTCTCTCTGTCTCTTTGGCTGCGGCTGAGGTTGTAGGAAGAGGGTAGAGTCTCGAGTCAGCTGTAATTACCGAAGAGCTTGAAAATCACGCTGATAAATGGCCTACCACGCGAGACAAGGGAGATATATTTATTTCACTCTCGATACGACAACCATTTATTCCTCGATAATTATCGAGCTGTAGGAACGAACCGGGGCAAAAAGAGAACACTTTTTTTTTATTTCATGAATCAGGAATTTGAATTAATTGTGAAATATCTCACTGGCTTATATATTCGTATAGCGCTAATGCGTCGTTGGATTATTCACGACGAATCTCGAGCTACAAAAAGAAAGCGATTCAATATTTTTATCAATACTTTTCCTATGAGAAATAAAAATGCAATTGTTGTGCCCCGATAATCGAGCGTTACTACAATGATGTAAGTAGTACTTATAACCGAGTAGGCCAACGATCCTCTTTAATTGCATTGCGCAATTAAAGCCGACTTCGAATTTCGGCTACGAGAACGCCGACCCAGAACAATTCTACGTAAAAGTTGCTACCTTGATGTAATACATACAACCGAGTAGGCCAGCAATACGCTGAATCGGCATTGCGCGATTGAAGCCGCCTTCGATATTAGACCATGCGAACGCCGACACAGACAAAATTCTACGAAAAAAGTCAACTTCCAAATCTGAGAAATAATGTGAACCAGATTTGGAGTACACAATAACAAAACAAAGCTGGTCAAGCTGTTCCAAATTATAACTATATAAAAGGACCAGCTAGCCAACATTTAACCAGTCTTTAAATAATCTTTAACCTGTACGTGCAAAGTGTCAATAAATTGTCAAACTATTTATATTTTTATATTTATATTTTTTGTTTGTCTTTTATTTGGGTTCTAACCCTTTAGTAACAGATCCCTAAAAATATTAAAGTGCAGTGCGAAATCGTGCGGCACAACACAATTTTCGCATTTTTACAGATTCGTGAACACGGATAAATGTAAATTTATTGTATATTCTTGGTCTTGTAATTATTCCACGATAATGCACGCGATAAATAACATTTTCTCAAAGAGTGCACGAGGGAAGATAAAGAAAAATTTAAAAAAAAAAATGAATATACAAAAATGACAAAGTTTCTCTCGTACCAGAGTCGCCCTTTTTCATCCGGAAGAGTTATCGAGGGGGGTTGAAAAATAGGGGTTGTTGCAAGACCTCCGGTGTAAAACCTCTATCTCGACGCGTGTATGTATATCATCCGACCCTTCTCGCTCGATATTCGAATTCGTCATGCATCGATGAACGTAAAGCTTTGCCTTAAGCCTCGTAATATACATAACGTACCATTATGTTATTACACGGGGTGTTACCTCGAGGCACTCGAGCCTACCGTACAACCCCCTTCGTCCCCTTCCATCACCTACGATCCACCAACGTCCACCGATCGCTATCTCGTATTGCACAAGACGTGGAAAAAACCATGTCAACGTACGATTATCTCTGTAAGTACTCCATGACTCGTGTATTTCTTACTCATCTACCATCGTGCCAATATTGACTATCTCCAATCTCCTTCGCCAGTGTGAAAACTCCCTCGAGATACGAGCCTTTCTAATAACTTCCCTCTTTCTGTCTCGTGAGAAAGGGCTAGGAAGCAAAAGAGAGAAAGAAGCGCAAAGACAGGACACACAAATCGACAGAGGGAAGATGTCAATGAGGAGAATCGCTTGGATCAGTGAGAAAGTGTGCTCTTCGAGAAGAGCAATATTCTTCGATATTGACTCAAGGGTAGTTTCGTCGCTTATTTGCATTCTCCTCATTTTCAACTATCGCTCTCCCACACGTTTGTATAAAATCCTCGAGTTTACATTTGGTTCTGTGTTACTAGCGCAGTCTTTTTTTCTTCATCCCCTTATTACTACCCCTATCACAGTTACCTAGGACAATTTTACTCGAAGTTTTCGAACTAGTTTTTTTACTTCGCTCGTGTCTCACATATGTCGTTAGAAAAATCTCGAATTTGTATTCGCGAACGTATCGAATGTATATATATATATGTACGTCGTGGGCAAAGGGTAGGTACGAGGATCACGCGGTTGACGCGGATAGTTTTCGAGCAAACGCACGAACAGCGAGGAATATTGGCCGTTGGGTCGCCCACGTTATTCGCGTCTTTCTACATCTCGCTACCGTTGGATATTGAAATCCTTCTTGAAGAGGAGGAAGGGGTTGAAGAGGGAGAGGGTTGCGAGTATACGTGCTCGGGCTGATACGAGCCTGGTTACCACACCGTAGTCAGCCGTGCGCTATCGTTGCGTTCTCTATCCCGCTTATACGTATATTTGCCTGTATGTACGTCGGTCTCGAGTAAGAGACGTAGACGTATCGACCACACGTCGCCCGCAAAAGGAGACTGTACGTGATCGCATTACCTCGAGGTAAAGCGCGAGCTTGTTTCTATTTTTTTTTGTTCTTGTCTGTTTTTGCCATAGTTATGCACGCCTTTGTTTATTTCTTCCGGCTAATATATCGAGTGATATACGACGGCGAGAGATTTCTCTCTAGCTGAGGCGTATGATAGCTCGGTCGGTGAAACGAGAAGAAAACAAAAGATACGTCTCTTGTTTCGCGAGTGGACAAAAAGTGAGCGACTTTTTGCCCGTCGACATATATATTAATATTTAATATTAATTATATTAATATATTATATTTATTATATTAATATATTAATTATTTTATATTTATTATATTAATATATTAATTATATTATATTTATTATATTAATATATTAATTATATTATATTTATTATATTAATATTAATTAATATTATATGAATATTATAATAATATAATATAATAATATAATTATAATATAATATTAGTAGAATATAATAATATTAATATAATATATAATATTAATATAATATTAATATAATATAATGATATAATAATATAATATTAATATAATATAATAATATTATATAACTAATTTTATAATTATATTAATATTATTATACTTTATATATATTTAACATTTAATATTATTATTATTATTATTATAATTCTATATGGATATATAGACTGGTATATATATAGGTGTAAAACCACGGTATCGCGAATTGCACGTGAACGGCATATCGTCCTCAACGACGTCGAGGATGTCACCCTCCCTCGTTGTCGTCGTCGTCGTCGTCGTCGTCTCAGAGACGTAACTTTTTGCGCTGCGGAAAAATTAATTTCAAAGATAGACAACTGTGCACGGAATAATAATAAAGGATCTCTCGTGCCGTCGTGCTGTCGTAGGATGTAATATCCACGAGAAAAATCTCGTGCTCTCGTCGTCGTCGTGCTCATCGTCGGTGCTAAAAAAAACTATTTTCATCGTTTCTTTAAAGATTTTTTTTTTTTTTTCGTTTCTTTTTTTTAATCTGGGGATGAAATTACGACCTTGATGGTTTAAACTTCGCGGAAATTCGATCGTGGCGTGTACTCGATGGTCACGGGGCTACCGTCTCGGGGATGAAAATATCTAGGATGAGGGAAGGATTTTGGTGGGAGAGAGAGAGAGAAAAGGTATCGATCGAAGATTTGCATAATTCGTGTTTCCTAATCTGGCACGAGATTTACCTGGGAAAACTTCGTCTTGGAGAACGTAGGAAGTCATTGCTGCCTAACACGACCGGAAACGCGAAGGGATGAGAGTTTTCGGGTCGATGAAGTTTTCATGGGGAAACGTCGAAAAGAGAGATCCTAACTTTCTATCGTAGCGAGGGAGGATAACGAAGAGAGCCTTCGGGAGGATACGTGGGGGTAGGTATAGCTGAGCTTGCTAGGTGAACCTGATTAAATCTTCAGAAACGTGGTTCTTTCTGAAACCGCGAAAAAGAGAAAGAGTAAGAAAACGTGAGGGGGGGAGGAAGTTGGAAGAGAACGGGGAGGGGGTGGAAAATAAGGGAGGATCGTACGGCCAACATACGAGGGGCAAAAAACTTGTTCGATCGCCCTGGGTGTTTTTAACGTCATCACCCTGGTGGTAAGGTACCAGTGGAGGAAACCACCCTCCTCTCTCTCTCTCTTTCTGTCTCTGATCAGAACGAGCCGCGCAAGGGTGCGAGGGGGGTAGTACGAACGAGAATCGTGGGACGATGGAGAAGGGTAGTTTACTTGCCGGATAACCCAAAAGTTTGCTTAATTTACCGTGGTCGGAGAGGGAAAAGGACGAGAGGGTATGAGAGGGTTGATTTAACTCCGTGGCTAAACTTCCTCTCTCTGTCTCTTTCTCTATCTATCTCTCCCTGGTTTCTGTATCTCATGATACCACCAATCTTCTAAGCTCTAGCGACTGTTCCTAATTCACTATCTGCACTGGTAAAGCGTGCTGCAGCATAACGATGTAGGAAATCTATGCATCTAGCAAAAAAAATTATCAAGGTCACTTTGAGGTCGTGGAAATGTCAACCCCTCACATACTCATCCCTAATTGCGGTCTGAATATTTTGTCCTAACGAGCTTCAATGTGAATGACCGTATCCTAGGATCCATTTGCTTCCATTAGCGGCAACAATATTATCCAAGGTCATTCTTCGATCATTAGAAATATCATCCCCTGGGTCATGCACCCCAATTTCTTTTCGAATATTTCTTCTCCATATTTTTTCAACCCTCAAATACAAATAAATCCACCCTACCGATCCCTTTCTAGAAAAGCTCTTGAAAATTTATCCAAGGTCATTCATGGGTCGTCAGAAATTTCATCCCTCTACCAACCCACCCCAAATATCTTTCAAATATTATTTCCATATTTTCTCAAACCTCGATACGAATCAACTCAATCCCAAGACCCCAATCCCTCAAAAAGTTATTCAAAAATTTATCAACGAATCTGAAAAAAAACAGCACATCTAATGTTTTCCATCGTCCTTCATGCGTCGTTACTTTAAGGACGTGTTGCTAAACCGACCCAAAGATTACGATTCGTATCACGATCTACCCACGTTCAACGACCTACGAAGCAAAATGGGAGAACGAATTGAAGCTGACGAGTCGTCTTCGTGGCAAACTCGTACATGAAAGGAGATGGACCTGGGAACCGATCTCGCGGTGTTCCTTCTCTTATCCTTTCTCGTTCCTCCTTTACCATACGCATCAAGCTCTGTACATCTATCCACTAGCTTTATCCGAAGCGGCACGTTCGCGATGTAGGCCTCGCCCACTACGAGATGGACCAACGGCAGAAACGAGCCAGAACTGTATCTCCGTATAAATCCAATGCCCCCCCCCCCCCCCCCATCTCTTACGTATAAAGCTCTGAGTCCGAGATAAGACTACCTCGGGGAATCCGCTTGGTCCCTTGGGGATGATGTACTCTTCGCGAAACTGCCGATAGCGTTTTCCGCCTGGACCACGCGACTGGAGGCAACGGGGCTCTATACCGATGTTCGATCTACGCCATGAGCGAGAGCTTGAGAGGGAGAGAGAGAGAGAGAAAGATAGAGAGAAAGGGGATAGAAGTCTGAGCTTCGAGTCCGACAAGCTCGCTCTCTCGCGCAGTTTCTCGTTCTCCGACCGCCACGCTTCGTCGGGCGTTCTTTCCTTCATCCCTTAGTTCTCTATACTTACATGAAATATACATATATATATTGCGTCATTCCCGCAGCGGTTGTATTCAGAGCGTCGAGAAGCACCAAGGAGCGATATTGGCTTCGCTCGAAGAAACTTTCGCCACTACCGCAGCCCCGATGGAACGACAAGTGTCGAAGTCGAGCTCGAGGAATCTCCATCTTCTCCGCGTCTTTATTTCTCTCTCTCTCTCTTTCTCTCTGTACGTTCTCTTCTACCTTGGCTTTCGCGTCTATCCTCAAGAGAGGAAGAAACCACGGAGCCATGAATCAGCGAAAAAAGACGCCCGTGCGCAATTATTCTCGATGTCTTCGTATCGTTTCTTTTCACCGACGTTCGTCAAGACTCGTCTCATGAAATTCATAAATATAGTCACGATATTATTTTCCTTCGTGCGTAACGAAGGAAAATACACTCTGCGTGAATATTATAATTTCACGACTCGATCAAGGTGTCCGCAATTCGAATCGACTGGAACTTAGGGGTTGGAACAATTTTACTTCGAGCTATAAAAACAAAAATTGCAAAATAGGGGAATCGGGTGTTCAGTAGGGAGGTACGATATGTCTGTGGGAAAGGCGGATTTACTACTTGCGCTTTCGAAGATCGATCGATGTGCGGCACTAAAGTGTAACGCACATATATATATATATATATAAACGTAGAACGTGGGGTTGGGACGCATCGAGACTCTGCGACTTCTCGCGAATGCCTCTCTTTCGGTTTTCTCTTTCACGTATTGGGAGCACGTAGCGACCGACGGGCCACCGTCGGTGATGACAAGTCCACGCATACACGTGGGGACTGTGCGCCAACTTATATATAGTTATACAATTATATATATATATATATATATATATATATATATATATATATATATATACATCTTATATTTATAACGAATATATAGATAGATATATCATCGTATAAATATAAAATATTATATATATATAGATCGATATATACACACGTAGATATATATATATATATATATATATATATATATATATATATATATATGTATGTATGTATGTATGTATGTATACATCTTATATTTATAACGAATATATAGATAGATATATCATCGTATAAATATAAAATATTATATATATATATATAGGGAGATATATTTTATTCGATATAAATGTATGGCGGCTACGCACGAAAGAGCGAGATCGACGCGTATGAGGAGTATAGGTCTGCGGAGCCAGAGCCCCACATCGATAATTGAATTTTTGACGCACGACCTGACTGCCCACTCCTATATCTCGAGCACGTGACGTTCTTCATCCTCGTACCAACTTCCAGCTTCTTCGACGAGGAATATTCAACTTTTCTTTCTTCCGCCCGGCCTGGTAAAAATGGAATTTATAAAGTAAGGATGCAGAGGGGGGGTGAGAAAGTTTTTCATAGAGTTGCCGAAGATTCTCGTCACAATTTTCGTTGTTGAGCTTACGTGATCCATCGTGAATGGAACTAGACGAAAATTTACGGCCCTTGACGAGAGAAAAAACAAAGGGAAATCCTTTTTTTCCCCATCCCCTAAAGAATATTCGTGGCTGGCGGGATTCTCCCGCGATGCGTATTTTTCTCGCTGGATGCCATCGAGACTCCGTCGTAACAGTTAATTTCAGCTATGCGCGAGATACGCACCATGTGGCGAATATAAACGTGGCGTGCTTACGCATCCCCCATGGGCCGGGGGGAGAAACCGAGAGCCATGAATCCCTTAAATTATATGGGACACCACACTTTGCACGCGTGTCATAAAATTCGCACCACGCCGGCAGCCCCTCGTTTCTCTCCATCAAGCCCTCCCTCTCCATCTCCATCCCTGGTGCGTTGGGAGATACACTCTCTCGCTTTCGCGCCAGTATGAACGCCAATGTCCTACCTACCGATGTGTACTACTCCCCGATGTATTCGTATCACGAAACGGGCGTTAAAATTTGCCGGTATTACGCATTCTAACGCTCGTCGCTGGCTCGTCAAGAGAGTGTCTCGTCTCCGTCATACGTGTAGCAAGGAACACTCCTTATGGCCCCAGAATGGATCAATCGAACTTCCATCACGGATGACGCTCGCCCTGTACACCGTAGGGCTTTACATCCTAGCTGTCCTACCCTGGGTCTGCGTAGAGAATGGTATATTAGCGAGAGTTCCTTCGATACCTGTCGCTATTTTGAACAAGGGCTGGGTAAAAGGTTCGAGCTAGGGAAGAAATCGATCGAAGCTTTTACGACAGTATGGTATTCAAGGGTTGCGTCACGTGTGCGCTAGTGGTTGGCTCCACGAGCTTTTGTCCTCACCACAAAGCTACAGAGCTGCGACACCGAGAGGACAAACCTTCTTCCTGTGTACAACCCTCTCACTCACCATTTCACCCTGCTGGAGGTCTTCTTCACCGCGATACGCCACATAGCCAATCAACGTGTTCCCTTTTATCACCTAGTCGTAAAAAAAGGTACAGCACAGGACGAACGCGTAGTTTGCGCCAGTCCCTATTCACCCAAGAAGGACGTGAGAGAGGACTACGATGCATGCGTTCCGTGTCCATTTACTGCCACTGCAGTGTCGTATAATAGGCGAGTAAGCATTGTGGAATAGTGTTTTATAGTGGGAGGCTGCGTAGGAAGAGCGAGTGTAACGCACCGGCTTGATAATTCAACATCATGTTCACGGTCCATCCTGAATAATGCCCTCCAACGGATCTGTTGAATGCATTGTTAACAGCCACTGTCGCGTACCCAAAGCCTGTTCGTTCCGCTAAAAGGGTGAACTTGGAACTAGCTCACGAACCGGTAATCCTGTTTAGCCGTTCCACTTCCGCTTCCAACAAATCTCTCTTTTCGCGGGATAAAAAACTCGATTCCCAGATAACTTGTCCATTTTCAGACAAATTACCGAAGGCAGGTGTGTTGCGTTGGAAACTACGCGGATAAAGTTGGAAGACCTACTGGTTTCCTAGTTAAAAAACGGAACGAATTATTCCAGTTCTTCGAGCGTGAAAATTGGAACGCGTGTTTATAGGCACTGGAATGTCTCTTTTTTGTCACGAGGTACAAAAAGCTGCGTATCTAGCCCGGATAACCAGTCTGTTGCCAGGTGAACGGAGAGGTTCGGGGTGGTGACTGAAGCGTTAATGGCTCGTCGATCAACTGGTAAAACCGCTGGTAACGCAGTCTCTCGTCCCGTCTGCTTCGAAGCAAGGTGTCTACGTACGCGCCGACAGATAATTAGCCTTGCCTATTCGATTCGCCATTAGACGCGCCCGGGGGAAATTGAGGAGTAATGAAGTCGAGGTTGGCGTCTCTCGCGTGGTGCGGGAGGTGTACAGAGCGTGCGGTTCCGCGGCTGTACAACAGCTTTGCCGCTAAAACCGGAGCGGCCACAGCAGACTGCTCGTTCCCTTTACCCAACTGCGAACCTTCGACTCTCTGTTACCTTCTCTAACCCGGATGAGAATATCTCAACTCGGTCTATACGCTTGTACCTCTCCCTCTCTTTCGCTCCTTTCGCTTTCTTCCCCTTTACGAAGAAGCAGTTTTCAATTAGGCTCGATTACCCGCCCACGTAGCCAAGGCAAGCGTCTTACTCGCGATGTGGTCTTAAGGGGGGATGCGAACGAGCATATACGAAGTAAGGGAGCGTTAAAGGAAAGTTTGCCTTTTACAGTGGTTGAGAGGGAGAGGGTGAGCAACCGCACACCAACGATATCTTTCGGGCGTGACCCGTCACTCTCTCGTCGTCGTCCCGCAACGTTTCACTCTTTTTCCACCCTGTGGATCACCTACTTTGGCATTGCCGGAACGATCCTTGGTTCGCAACTTTGCAGTTCTAAGGTTTTAGACCGCGAATTTAAGGGTGGTGCGAAATGATATTTCTTTTTTAGGTCGTGTCTTTTTGATTGGATTACTTTTGTTGGGAAAAGAAAGTTGGAATAAGATTGGATAAAATATTTAGTTCGTTCTAGTTCTTGAAACTTTGGTAACATTCTTGTTTTGTTTTTTTTTATGAATTTTAAGGGACGAATATTATGAGAGTCTGCTTTTTTGTCATTTATTTTCGTGTTTTCTTTTTTTGCGTTGCCAGTCGAAAACCGAGGAATTATGAATATTTGTTATGTCTGCGACGTTTTCAAAGTTGATACGAACAAAGCCACTGGGTTCTACGAACATGGATATGCAGAGAAATTTCCATACGCGTAAACGTGGAAGAAACGACTTTTCACTTTGGAGAAAGCTCCTCTCTCCCTCGAAGTCTCGACGAGTAACCGTATTTTCCAAACTGCACACACACACACACACACACTTTGTTTCAATCCTATAGACGAGTTAATTCGGTGCTTCTATCTTTGAGCACGAACCATGGATATGCGCGGTCTCCCGGGAGTTTTCTTGAAACAACAAAGAGTAAAATGGAAGAAACACGGAAGATCTCGGTCGAATATAAAAGCGTCCTCTTCCAATTTTCTTTTTGTCGAAAAGTAATTGGATGGAAATCCGTCGATCTTCCGTTTCTTTTTTTTCTTTGTTTCCTTTGGGAAAAAACTTTTGCCTCCTAGTCGACTCGTAAGGATCGATAGCAAATTTGAGTTATAACGCGCGTTATCGTATAATCCAGCTGGGCGTAACGGGAGATTTACAGGCTGTCATACTCGCTCAGCAAATTTCGAGAATTGATGACGCGAAAATGACTATGTGTCTTCGTGAATAATACAGAGAGAGAGAGAGAGAGTGGGCCGTTAGCACAGTTGCCAGTGAACGCCATCTACCACGTGGCAATGGAACGAATATCATGATTAGCAACCGGGCAACGCATGTGCCTAACGTTTGCTGTGCAACGAGAATAATCGTACGGCATATCTCGTAGTCCGATACAACATCAAATTTCCAACCCCCCCTCTGACTCAAGGCAATCCATATCACGATTTGGGTATTTTTTCAAAAATTCTCACATTATCAAAAATCATAATAAATCATACGATAATTCAAGATTAATAATTTTTCCAACAAATTTACTCAATGAACAATAATTATTCATAATTCAAAATAATTATAAAAAATTATTAACATTCAAAATTGCGACGATAACACAAAAAATTCCAAAAAATAAAAAAATATGAACAAAAATTAGTCGTAAGCTGTCTAGTATCTCGGATTGAGTGCTCAAGCTCGCATCTTTCGTTTGCTGTGCAACGAGAATAATCGTACGGCATATCTCGTAGTCCGATACAACATCAAATTTCCAACCCCCCTCCGGCTCAAGGCAATCCATATCACGATTTGGGTATTTTTTCAAAAATTCTGACATTATCAAAAATCATAATAAATCGTACGATAATTCAAAATTAACAATTTTACAACGAACTTATTCAATGAACAATAATTATTCATAATTCAAAATAATTATAAAAAATTATTATATTAACATTCAAAATTGCGAAGATAATACAAAAAATATCGAAACATAAAAAAAAATGAACAAGGAGTAACAAAAATTAGTTGTAAACTGTCTAGTATCTCGAATTGAGTGCTCAAGCCCGCATCTTTCGTTTTAACAGTCAATTCGGTTTTATCGAAGCATCCCTGATGCGATCCATCCATTTATCGTTTTTCTTCCCCGCCTCTCGTTCACTGTCTAAACCGAGCGAGAGAGAAGGAGAGAGGAGGAGAGAGAGAGGGAGGGAGAAGGCTGGAATCACGTGTATGTACCTACGTACACGTGACGTCGACGGAACGTTGTAAGAAAGGGAGGTGCTTTTTCGTCTTGCTGCACTCCGTCACGTACCAATAGTCGTCGTTTCATCCTCGTACAACCCCAGTACCCTCCCTCCTCCCCCTCCTCTGCCCAGCCCTTCTTCACCAAGATCACGAAACGACGTTTCGACGAGTGAACGACGTAGCGAACGTCGTTCTCGTCTGCGTTCCGCCAACAGTTTGGCCCTTGCTTCAACGTTCGAGATAAGACCCGAGCGAGAAACAGATGGTCCAACGTCTCATAAATTCCCTCGGCGTTTCCAATTATTTTTCAAAGATCGGACGTTCTCTTTTCTACTTTCTCTCCCTCTTTCTCTCTCTCTCTCTCTGTCATTCTTTCCTTCGAAATTCAACATGTCTCGTATCACGAGATCGTAAATAGCCCTGACACCGTAAGGTCTTACAGCAAAAATGTACGATCTCGTATGCAGCTATTCGTCACGGTGAACACTTTTTTTTTAACGGAAACTTCCAAAAACTTGTTTCGATGCGTCTCTTTCGAGAACTTTTAGTTTATGCGCAATAAAACTTTGTTACGAACAAAACGACGAGCGTCACGAGCGAATGATAAATACCGGGAAGTTACGTTGTAATTGTAGAAAAATTGCGTAAAACAATTTTTATTCACATTCGAGCAAATAAATTTTTAATCAAATTCTTTTTTTCATCCCCGTCACAAAAAAAGCGTTTTACGACCAATTTATATCAATTAATACAAGCGCTCGTTCCCTAGGATTGTAAAAAATTGGGGAAATTCAATTTCTATTTTTTATTTAACGAAATAAATTTTTTCGTTCGATTTTCGTTTAAAAAAAAGCAACAATTCTGTTTATTTCAAAGCTCATTCCCCAATATCCTTGATTAATCGCCATTTTTTTTTCTTTTTTTTACTTTCTTTCGAAAGCTTTTAGTTTATATGCAATAAAACTTTGTTACGAATAAAACAACGAGCGTCACGAGCGAATGATAAATACCGGGACGTTACGTTGTAATTGTAGAAAAATTGCGTAAAACAATTTTTATTCACAGTCGAGCAAATAAATTTTTAATCAATTTTTTTTTTCATCCCCGTCGCAAAAAAAGCGTTTTACGACCAATTTATATCAATTAATACAAGTGCTCGTTCCCTGTGATTGTAAAAAAATTGGGGAAATTCAATTTCTATTTTTTATTTAACGAAATAAATTTTTTCGTTCGATTTTCGTTTAAAAAAAAGCAACAATTCTGTTTATTTCAAACCACATTCCCCAATATCCTCGATTATCCTGCATTCTTCCTTGTTTTTACCTTCGTTACATTTCACTGCATTTTTGTTTCACAACGACGAGGGTTTTTGACTCTTCTCGCTATTTTACGTTCGCGAGGGAAACAAAATATTGCTACGTACCACGCGGTTATAAACATACACGTACGTAGGTACGGTCATATTCGAGTGGGTACCGTCGGTATAATAATACCGGGACGGGTGCATATACGGTACAGTAAATTCCATCACTATGTCGCGCGAGGGTCCTATGAAGCGTGAATTTTACGAGATCTTTGCGAGGGTTGCAAACGACTCGTGGGGTCCTCCACTCTCTCTCCCGCTCTCCTTCTCTCATCCCCTGCGCGACATACCGGGCTGAGAGGCCAACTCTTTCGTTTACAGGAATTACAGTGAATAGAGCGAGAGTCCCTTTACGTACAGTGAAGAGAAAGAGAGAGAGAGAGAGAGAGAGGTCCTCGCTGTATATATACGAAAAAGCTCGTGTGCTCGCCGTGGTTACAGCACATGGGCAACCGAGCGCGCACGAACGTGCACTTAAGTACCAAACCCTTCCTCCCTACCGGTGTTTTTTTTCTCTTCTCTCTCTCCTCCCTCTATGCCGCAGTTACAACGAAAAGCTCGTCTCATGGTCGCTCTCGGGCCAATGTGCTCGAACAGCCTCGAGCTCTGGAAAGGAGGGTGGAGGGTGGAGACTAGAGGGTTGGTCAAATAAAAGGAGTGCGTTAAATCGACTCTGAGACCGCTTTCCAAACGAGTCGAGACTGTGAACCGGCATTTCCGTAACTGTACCGAGAAGAAGAAAGAGGGAGAGAGAGAGAGAGAGTGAGAGGGTGGGAAGGGGGTGGGAGGAGCCGCTCGCAGTTCAACGAGCACGCAAAGCGACAGCACTAGTGAAATCGTAACGAGAGGAAAGCTTGCTCCGCATAATTGCATCCCGACGAGGAAATCTCTCCTCCCGTACTTTCTCTCTCTCTCTCTCTCTCGGATCGCGACTGTTCTTAACCCTTTTTCGTCCTTTCCGATGGTCCGATGTTCTCTTTCCGCATCGAGAGTAAAGAAACCGTGAGAGAGGGAAGATAAAGAAGACAAAAAGAAAAACAAAAGGGAGAACAAATTTGCTCGTTTCGATCTCGCGACACGACCTCCCTTTTCTCAAATCTCACGTTAATTAAACGTGTCCCTGTGGCGAAGAAAACTAGATAAAACGAAATTTTGTTTCTACGAGAACACGCGATAATGAACCGCGAGGGATAGAAATGGAATAATTGATGAAGAACATTGAATTTTATCCTTTTCTTTTTTTTGTGTGTTTCTAGAAAAATAATTGAAGCCTCGTAAGGAAAAATGAGGAAATAAGGGAGGAAAAACGACAGGAAAATCGCAATGAACCGAGGAACGATGCACTCGGTTTCAAGATTGTCGAGAAAACGACAGGAAAAGACGAGTGACGAGAGAAAGAGAGAGATAGTGAGGGTTGATGTACGGGAAGAACTTCCGCAATTCTCCGTGTCTCTGAGCGTTGCCCTCGAGGCTAGCCCAACCCTCGTCGTCGTGTCTTTCATACGAAGACGTCTCAGACTCGAGAAGAGAGAGAGAGAGGGAGTGTAAGATGAAAACTCTGTACACCGTCGTGGAAAAGCGGAGGAGCATCGACGCGACGTGATACGACGAGAGGTTGAAAGAGAGAGAGAGAGAGAGAGAGTGAGAGACGGGGGAGCAAAGAACCGAAAACGACGAGAGGCACTTCGGATCGTCGTCTTTTCAGCGAAAGAGAGAGCTCTACACAGACATACGTAAGGCGCTAAAGGGGTCGAAAGATACCTCGATGCTGTATTTCTCCCCGAGCAAAGATTCAACCACCCCCTCCCTACTTCCTCCCTCGTCTACGTTATTTACCCTCGAGGCACTGCGGAACTCGCGGTGAAGGAAACGCGGTGATCCGCGTACGTCGTGTCGCCACTCGTTCCTCAACGGATTTCAAAAAATAAGATAATGAAAAAAAACTACCCTCTCCCAGGGGGTGGGGGTTGGAAAAGGAAAAAAATAACAAACCGAAAACAAAAATAGAAAATTCTGTTTTCACTGGTTCCTGCAACGAGTCCACGAGTGCGATTCTTTTTTCTTTCTTTCCTTTCCCCTCGATGTACCAAGAGGATTACCGATACAACGACTGAAATCCTCGCGTCATCCTTAACCCCCTCCTTTACTTCTTTCGTTTCCTCTTATATCGTCGACGCGTATACGCGCCAACTCGTCGAACTTTCCTTTCTTTCTTTCTTCCGCGATTTTTACCCCTTGTACGTGTACGACAGAGACAGAGAGGACAGTCAGGGGGTTGAAAGACACCTCCGTTAGGGGATGAGCCTTATGTGACGCGTTATAGCCCCTAAGGACCTCGATCCTCGAGAGAAGCACTTTTTTTGCTTTTTTTTTTATTCTTCGCATGCAGCCAGAGTTCTTCTTCTTTTAGGTCGATCCCGCGCGAGCCATCAGGCCGCGAGGGAGATTTCGCGTCCTACTGCTCGTTTCTCCACCGCACATCGACCGTTCTCTTGGCAGTCTCGGTGGAAAAAGGATTAAGGATTTCTTGCGCGCTTAGCACTCACCTCGACGTTTATTTTTTCTCCTGACCTCGCGCACATCTCGTCGAGCTAAACGTTTCGCGAGATAAAAGGGATAAAAATCATCGCGTTCGAGAGGGCGCCACCGTCGGAACCCTAAAGTCACATTAATTATTTAAGCCGTCGACTTTTTGCCCCGTCGCGAGAGTGGAAGGAAAATAAAAATGATGCGATGAAAATAAAAAAGTAGCTGAGATAAAAAGGTAGAAAAAAAGAAACGAGATACTTTTTTTTCTGGTCCAGGAAGGAGAGGATGCCTTTTTATGGAGTACTTTAGGTTTCGGCAACGAATGTTTCCCCCGGGCCGATTTTTCACGCGTCTACCCCCTCCCTTTCTACCCCGCGCACTTTTCCCAGGATCCAACACACCCTTATTTCTCTACGCCCCCCCCCCCCCCTCCCCTCTTGGCACGAGTTTTGTATATCTGTGGATTCATTTCTGCCACGCATTACCAGTGGCGCGTGTGACTCCCCCCACTCGGTAGAAAGATGGGAAACATAATGCGCCGTTTCGGTGCTTCTGGGAGAAACGAGCGGTGCGTGGAGAAGGACGATGAGACGGATGGAGAGGGTGAGAGACAAAGAGGGAGAAAACTGGCACGATTTCTCAAATGAAATATTATTACACCCGAGTCGACCATAGACTTTCCTTCTCTCTCTCTCTCCACTCCCCTCCCCTCCCCTTCACTTTCCCCCTCTCCCTCTCTTGTCGCACGGACTGCACACTCGAGCCACGAGGCCCAGACGATACGTAACAATTGCGACAACGTACAACACTAATATCAGGACAAGGGGGTCCTTCGCGTCCTGCCAACCGCACCTTCCAACCTAAAATCCTACAGAACCAAACCAACCCCCTGTCTCTCTCGTACCCTCGGGACGTATAAACAAACTTAAGAAAAATATATATACCCCCGTGGTACGCGTCGTTCTAACCCAAAACTTTTGTGGAAAAAAAGAAAAGTTTTAAAAAACAACAAGAAACAACAATGGTAACGCGAGACAAGGACGAGTTACAAACGCGAATTGTAAAAAGAAACAAATAAAAATAAAAATGTAAAATAAAATGCGAGCGTACACAGTTTTTTTTTGTTTTCAACAGTTATATCGTATACAACTTTATACCGGAAGGGATACGAGATGTACGAGAAGGAGTTAGGGACGCGCGGAGTTGACACGAGGTGGTTGCCCACCACCGACCTTCTCGTTTTGACGAGAGTTTTGTCACGAGGAGAGTGAGAAAGAACCGATAAAAAATGAAATTTAAAAAAAACGTAACTGCCACCTCACGTCGACTCTTGGGACTCGTTCGTGGTGATGTATATATATAAAAGCGGACCAGTCTTGTAAGTGTTATATATATACATATATGAATAGCCAGCCATTGAAGTCAAAGAAAAGGGAGATAGCTCGTCAGGCGTGTGTCCCAGCGAAAAAGTTTTTCGTTGCTCGTAGAAAACGGGAACGAGACTGACTAACAGTGGCCAAAGATAGGACGAAGAAAAAGAAGGGAGGGGGGGGGGGGGGGGGGCAAACTCTCGGTTCTTAGTAGCGTCGCGATTTACAGTGAATTCTAAACAATTTTTTTTTCACCACACTTTTATACGTAGGAATGGTTTTTTACTTTTACTATCTACTTTTCCCTCCTTCGCCAAACTTTCTGTAGGGATTATCGTACTTTTTTTTTATCTGTTTTTGTTTTCGTTTGTGAATTCTACTTTTGTTTATATTTTATTTTTTATTTCGAAATAATGAGTTATGGAAAATATTATAAAATTATGCTTACTAGTGGTTGGTGTAACGGTAAAATGTCGCATTCGTAATGCGAAGGTTGTGGGTTCGAATCCCCGTCGTGAAGAAATTTTTTTTTTTTATTGTGAAAAATTATTGACGCTATTTTGAAGATTAAAAGTGAGAAATATCGATGAAATAAATTCGACGAGAAAAAACGAGAGTAAAATTTGATGAATAGCGAAGAATCACGAGTGTCCTTATCTTCGACCTTGTATTTTTTCTTTTAATTTTTGTTTCTTGTCCCTCGAGGGGTGTTTCTCGTGTATATATTGCTTTTATCTTCGTTCAATTTACCCTCTTGTGCAATTTTTTTCTCCGGCTCAAGCCCCCCCCCCCCCCCCCCCCCCTCCTCACTTCCCTCCACCCGCACCTTCGAATCTCTCTCCCTCTCGTTAATTTCATTTAACAACGTGCGACTCGCGCGACAAAGGGTGGCTTGTCAGAGAGCCGAATGTTCCCCCCCGTAGCGCCTTCTCTCCCCGCCACCGAAGTCGTCGTCGTCGTTGTCGTTGCCGCCGCCGGGGCATTTTGCTTCGTGAAATAATTAGACGAAGAGAGTTTCGCAGCGAGATCCTTTGTGCGAGAAGGCGCATGCACGCGGAAAGCCGTGTTGCTTTTGGGCTTGTGGAGAGAGGACTCGAAAACGTAATCGAGGCAAACACAAGCTGTACAACAAGGAGGAACCATCTCGTTTTGCGAAACCGAGTGTTTCGAGCGAAAGAAATTTTCATACGAACGTGACATCGTTATAATTCATGATTAATAATCGTAATCAGATTTCCATAAATTCTTATTATTATTTAATTTTAATAACGATATAATCATTTATTAATAGTATTAATAATAATAATAATAATTTACATCGTGGTGATATTATTATTACTGTATATTCCTTTATTTTTTAATAATAATATTATAGTTAATAATTTATAATTATATTCATTTTTCAGTCAATAAAGTAATAATAATAATAATATTATATATAATTATATAATATTAATAATATAATATATAATTATAATAATAATAATTTAATAATTATTATTATTATTAACAATTTATTATCATAAATTATTACTATTGTTATTATTATTATTATTTTATTGGCTGAAAAATGAATATAATTATAAATTATTATAATAAATTATAATATAGAATAATATTATAATAATTATAGTAGAGTTATTATTATCATTATTATGTAATAATAATAATAGTAATTGACATCCTGGTGATATGTTACAATTATTATAATATTATTCTTATTATTATCGTCGATAGAAATATTTTTCAAAAACTTTGGGACGCATCTTTCGGTTGATATTCCTTCGACATCGCATCGCGGGATTATTCGATTCGATCGAATACACCGGTGCGAGCTCGCATCTCCAACGGAAATGCTTTTCCGATGAATATTTTTAAGTGTCGCACTCGGCGCGCACGAATTCTCCGACGATGAAGAAAATGTACGAAGGTTTTTGCGGCTTGCGCGTCGCGGAGACGCGAAATCGAAGACTCTCGAGAGCAAAGAGAGGAAAAGAGAGAGAGAGAGATGGAGAGATTTATTCGACAGAGATTACGAGGAAAGTTTTCCAATTGCGGTAGAAACGACAGCGAGAGAGAAACTATGTTTGTATGCGAGTGGCGGTAACGGTAGCGTGGAGAGAGCGACGACATCGAAAACCAATGGGACTCCAGCGGGTCCCAACATTTTCCTCGGTAAAAGGGAAAGAGAGGAGAGAGAGGGAGAGGGTGTGTACCCATAACGCCAAGGGAAGCGATCGCGCGCGGGCGAGGAGCGCGCACGTCCTGGTTCGAGGCCGCGGTAAATATACGTTTTCCGTGGAAGGAATCGCGTGGAAAGATTCTTCCTGATCGATCCCACGGGACGAGCACGAAAGATTGCTCGATAGAGAGAACCGAGAACGCGAAGGGAAGACGGAAAAAGCAAACGATATCGGACGCTAAAAGTTTAGTGATACGACGTGCTACGTAAAGAGAGCTCGTTCCTCGTGGTTTAAAGTTCACGCGACGATGTTTAAGATCGATCTTACATATTTCAATCGAATGAGAATTTAGAAAATCAATTTTCATGCGAAACGCAGAAAATAGAAAATTGTTTGGCCATTTTGTGATTAAGGAATGAAGTTTGATTAGTTAAGTGAAATTTGATTAAAGAAAAATTTACCAAATTTTACTTAAGTTATCAAATTTTATTCGTTAATCAAAAATTGGCTAAACTATTTTTTGTTTTATCCGCTTCTAAACTATTTTCTATTTTATCCGCTATAAAATTGATTTTATAAATCGAATGCCAATTTATAAAATCAATTTTCATGCGAAACGGATAAAATAGAAAATTGTTTGGCCACTTTTTGATTAACGAATAAAATTTGATTAGTTAAGTAAAATTTGATTAAAGATTTTAGTATTTAATCGAATAACTAAATGACAAAATTAATCACGATTACTGTTTTTTGATAAAGTAAAATTAATTAAAGAATTTATTATTTAATCGAATAATTAATTGACTAAATTAATTATGTTTACTCACTCCTAACTGTCCTTTTTATTAACACGAATCCCTTTTCAAAAATACTTCGGAAATTGTTCCTTTTATTAAAACGAACCCCCTTTTCAAAATTTTTTTGAAAACAGTTCGATTTTTGAATCGATTAATTTTTAACGAATGTGCTAAAAAAAATTTGATCCTTCATCGATGACAATCAGTCGTTTATAAAATTATGAATAAATATTTATTATTCGCGATGCATTATTTATTTTCGTATATTTGGCTCCTTTTTCTCGTTTTATCAACACGAATCCCTTTCAAAATTTTTTCGAAAACAGTTCGATTTTTGAATCGATTAATTTTTGAAGATTGTGCTAAAAAAATTTGATCCTTCCTCGATGACAACCAGTCGTTTATAAAATTATGAATAAATATTTATTATTCGCGATGCATTATTTATCTTCGTATATTTATCTCCTTTTTTTTTGTTTCAATTTTTTTTATTTTCTTGAAAAATGCGCGAAAATATTATCGCCGCGGCATTTCTACTGGTCGTGTTGCGAGTCGATTAATCGTCCGAACGTTCGGGATAAGAAAACGGCCCGAAAGATCGCGTACCGAGACGAAGAGCCGTTCTACGAGCAGAAAGGGCGGAGGACGTGAGCAATCCCTGGTATGCGGCATGGAAGAGAAATTAATAACCCGCTTGGGGGGGCCGAAGGGAGGCCGAGGGTTAAGGGTAAGAGAGGTAGGGCGCGATTTCTCTCTAGCAAAGTTTACCGAGTGAGAATTCCACGAAATCACGTATCCCTCGCTCTTTCCGGGCTTTCCCTCCTATCTCGCACCAACGATATGAAACGAGGAGGGACGTCTCGACGATCTGCGATGCCTCATCGTCATGTTAACAATAATTCCACGCGTATATCTCGTGGGAATTTCTCGTCGAGCCGGAATCAAAAGCCCCTACGGTCCTTTGTAAACCGACCATTCGCTCGTCAATTAAAACTTTTATTTCATTTGTGATATTTTTTCTTTCCATTTTTTTTAAGTAAAATCGTCCGCAACTGTTTAAAAATTCATATATGAAACGTGGAATTTAACAATATACTTACATAAAAATGGAATTTTAATAAATTGTTGTTTCCATCGAATAAAATTGCGACACGTTTATCGTGCCAATTGTGCGAAATTTCATTGTTTTTCGACGATCTGCCAATTCGCGAATCCCGAAGTTTAGGGTCGCGATGCAGAGGGGGGCAGGGGGTGGAAGTGGAAAAGGGACAAGGGAAAAAGGGCTACTATAGACGTCATCGTTGGGCGTGTCGGTCGATCGTCGAAATCGTGTTAACGAACGCGTACTTTTCACTCGGCGAAGGCTGAGACTGGTGAGTGAGAGGGTAGGAGAGGGGGGGGGGCAAGGGGTGCTTAGGGCACTAAACTCGATTCCGCTACGGCGCTAACACGATTGCTGCCAGACACGGGCACTTCACCTTGGCCTTACTCACTTCATCTCTCTCTCTCTCCCTCATCCACTGTCTCCCATTTTTTTTGTTTTTATCTCACACTTTTTACAACCCCGCGATGGGAAACAAAGTTAACGGTGGCAGACGCGGAGAACGTCTAATTACTCCTTGCTCGTGGCTCGTTCGTGTATAATAGACATCGATGAGATGAAAAGAAATATATTTATATATGGGATAAAAAGGGGGGGGGGAGTAATTGACACTCGGTGTTAATGGAAAATCGATTAAACGAAAAAAAAACGGTTACTTTAATATTGATAGCTTTGTAATTTAAACGAACTTTCAAGAAATTCCATTTTTTTTTGTCAAATTTATAACGTTTTTTAACTTTTTAAAATTTGTATACGAAAATTTGTTAATTATTCTTTTCATATTTTTCATAATTGTCATATTTTTCATATTTTTCACATTTTTCATATTTGTTATATTTTTCGTATTTTTAATATTTTTCATGTTTTTCATATTTTTCCTATTTTTCATATCTTTCTATCGATTTTTGCACCATTTTTATCGCACCAATTAAAGCGCAAATATTAAGAAAAACTTTCATATTTTTCATATCCTTAAATCAATTTTTACAGCGTTAATATTTTATCGCTACGATTAAAGCGCAATTAAAACACGATTGATTTTAAACCCCCCCCCCCTTTTTTTAACAACATATTTCTCGACGTTTATATCGGATAAAAAGCTGGCTGGATGGAGAAATGTTCACAGCTAGGTACCCAGGCACGTTACGATCATAAAGTTAATCACTGCCGGGTACTCTGACAAATAAAATCGTGGGAGGGTTGAACAAAAAAAAAAAACAAAAAAAAAGCATACCAGAAAAGAAAAAACGAACAGCTTGTCTATAAATCACACGAGAATCGAGAGAACGAACGAACGAACGAGCACACGCGGTGCTGACCCATTTGAGTATCACGTATACCGCGTATATAATTCTCTTCTCTCCGTATGTCACGTAACACGGATAACGCTCGAGAGCTATTCTCTCTCTCTCTCTCTCTCCCTTTTTCTCTCTCGTCGCGATTCGCGCACGTTATGCGAGAAAACTCTTCCACGAACGGGGAACAATTGTCGCTTTTGTTTGCACGTTTGTCGTATAGAACTTGTCGTTGATTCGCTACGGTCCCCGTGCCACATATCGTGAGACGAAGGGGGTGGAAGGAAGGGTGGTTTGGTTGGATATGACGCAGGACACTCCGCGGATTTTCCGTATCAAGTTTCTCGCTTTCCTCGTCGATTCAACGTACGAGACCCGTGGAGACCGAGCCGTATCGCCCAGCTCACAATGGGGAGATTTATTTATCGCAGCGGGCGAGAGAGAGAGAGAGAGAGAGAGTGAGAGAGAGAGAGAGAGGGAGGGGGAGAGAAGAGCATGGTCGGTTATTAATGTCAATTTTTATTTCTTGTTTTTTTTGTTTTTTTTTTTACATTATTGGCCCTTCGAATCGTCCGGCATTTCAACTCTGAGAACGCGTTTATCATTCCCGTAATCGCTGGAAGAATTTTATTTAGAGAGAAATGCAGAAGAAAATTAAAATTTTCCAAATTCAAATATTTATAAGAGGATTTTTTTTTGGGTTACGATCAATTTTTTTCAGGAGGACGAACAATTTTTCTTGGAATTAATTTTCTACGATGAAAAAGTTTCGTATCGTTCGTGATTTATGTATCGTTGCATAAAATTTATGCGAGCGATTAAATTAAGTTCGCGCGAATTTTTAATACAAATTTTTAGTACAATGCGGTTTATTAAACAGAGTTGGGCATCGTTAAAAAACAATAATAAGAAACAACAGTAAAATGAAAAAGAAAATAGAAAAAAAAAGAAAATTTTTTAAATGGAGAGAGATTTATTTTTCATAAATATCACGAACCAGCTTCTCGAACCACGATGTAATAAAAATCTATGCGAACGATTGAATTATCTCGTATCTGTGTACCAAAATTTGTAATGGAGATGGGCTCGTAAAATGGTTAGTCCGAACCAAAAAAATATTATGTTCATCGCGCCAATGCCGTTTACTAAACACAGCCGGATCTCTTAAAAAAAACAGTAATAAAAAACAAGATTAACATGAAAAAAAAAAAAATTTTTAAAGAGAGAAATCGTTTTTGACATTGGCTCGTAAAATAATTTGTGCGAACCAAACAAAAATTATGTTCATCTCGCCAATGTAATTTACTAAACACAGCCTATCTCATTAAAAAGCAATAATGAAAAAAAACAAGAATAAAATGAAAAAGAAAATTTAAAAAAAAATTTTTTTTTTCAAAGACAGAATTTTTTTAAAAATTGCCTCGTAAAATAGTTCTTACGAACCAAACAAAAATTATGTTCATCTCGCCAATTTAATTTACTAAACACAGCCGATCTCGTTAAAAACCAATAATAATAAAAAACAAGAATAAAATGAAAAAGAAAATTAAAAAAAAAAATTTTTTTTTAAAGACAGAATTTTTTTTAAATTGCGTCGTAAAATGGTTCGTACGAACCAAACAAAAATTATGTTCATCTCGCCAATGTAATTTACTAAACACAGCCTATCTCGTTAAAAAGCAATAATGAAAAAAAAAACAAGAATAAAATGAAAAAGAAAATTAAAAAAAATTTTTTTTTTTCATGCAGAATTATTTTAAAAATTGCCTCGTAAAATAGTTCCTACGAATCAAACAAAAAATATGTTCATCTCGCCAATGTAATTTACTCAACACAACCGATCTCGTTAAAAAGTAATAAACAATAACAAGAACAAACGATTAAATAAAAAAGAAAATTAAAAGAAAAAGGGAGAAATTTTTTTTTTTTCATCAACATGACGAACCAGCATCTCGAAACACGATGTAATAAATGTCACTCTTCCGAGAAGGGGCTTTCAAGACGCGCTAAAAACTGTTATGAACGAGCGTATGCCCGGTAACTCGCGCAATATTCCTTTGCAACCGTGCAACATTCGTACTACGTGCAACAGATGGTGGCAATGGATCAAGTCCGTTTCAATTATCTCACGGTACCGTAAACGTCGCCCGGAGTTCTCGCCTCGTGTCTCACGTGCTGCTACCCAGTTTCGAGTGCAGACTTTATTAAAACGCCAAGAAAATGAAGAAAAATAAAAATATTATCGTTTCTTTATTTTTTTTTATCTATATACATAATAAATTATTATTTATGAACGAGCAACATCAGGCAACCGGGCGAACTTTCCTGGACGTTTGTATTTTCGCTTTATTATTTCTCACAAATTTTCATTTGTCATCCCTCCACTCGCCGATACTTTCTACCCCAAAAAAAATTCTCCATCGAGGGTAACAAAAATAAAAAAAAAGCTCGGAATTGATTCAAACGTATAAATTCTATCGCTTTGAAACGCGAACCATCGATATTTTCTATCTGGACGAAGAGTTGGTGAATGATAAAAATAAAAAAAAAGGATTTTTTTTCTGTTTAATTGAAAATTGAATATCATTCGACCAGAGAGCGACGTCTATTAAAGATTGAATCGGTTTCGTTCTCCTCGTTCTGCACAAAGTTAACCGAGACCGGGAAAAAAATTGAAAATTCATTCGCCAGAGGAAATTGCTACAATATCAAAATTGCTAGTGTAATATATATATAGCGTCTTGCTTGCGATATTTCATAGAATCGATGTATAGCGTGTATACAATTACGAAATCTGCATAATGCATACAATCTATATATATACATATAACCCCATAGTTATATATATATGTATATAACCCCATAGACATGTGACCATATAGCTATATACAATTTCCTCGTTGAAAGAGGAGGTCGATACATCACAGATTTTTTCAATAATCTCGTGCTACAGTTGCTCTCTCTTTCTCTCTCTCCCAGTTTCTCATCGAAACAGCTTGCTAGCTGCAGGCTCTTTTCTCGACTTAATCAAAAAGTCTCGAAGCCAGAGGTAATACACGCAGCACTGCCGAACCTCCACTCCCACAAATACGTTCCTACACCCCTGTGTCTATAGAAAAAAAAAGATATATATATATATATATATATATATATGTGTGTCTCCCCTATTACCTATCGCCATAGACCTAAATCTACAGACAGGCACCCACCCACAAACACACACACACACACACATATACATATGTGTTATATAAGGTCTCTGGTATAGTTTCCCTCAATGTTTCTCGTCTTTATTGGAGAACGAGCCGGGTAGGGTAAAACGCTTTGGAGTGCTTTACGGTGAAATATTGCTCGCCGGTGCAAAACCCATCTGCGTCTTCGTTTTCTCGCAGGTTCACGGGAGTCCGGGGCATGCGTGCGTATAACCGTCGCCGGAAACCACCGGCGGGCAATGCAAACCGATTTTAGCCGTACACGATTTATACGCGATTCTCGTCTCACCACGCTTCGTCTCGAGAGTCCTCCGAGCTTTGCGTACGAAAGCTCTCTCTCTCTCTCTCTCTCTCTCTCTCCCTCTCTCTATCTCGCCCTTCCCACCTTGTCACTATGTAACCCGCGACGTATAACCAACGTACGGACGTGTACCGCGATTTCAATCTATTCGAGATCGCGAACATCGTTTCGTTCCTCGTTCATCGTATCTTTACGTATTTACTTCGGAAAATCAAGCTGGAATTTTGATATCAATTATGTAGTACAAAAAATTTTTTTTAAATAATTTTTGTGATCAATTATATAAATAATTGTCTTACTATTTTATTTTTTTAATCTCTTCGCGTTCTTCTTCGATTAAACACTTTTTAAAAATTGAAACCCAATCTATAGCAAACTTTTTCATCCAAAAACTGACGAAACTCACGAGATAATGTAAAACAAATTTCAAATTTCCATTTTGTGTCTCAATTATTTTTGTTTTTCGTATAATATGAAACCTCGACGAGTTACGAGATTCGCACAAATTCTAGAATCACGTATTTTCTCGTACTGGGGGGGGGGGGGGGGGGGAGAAGGGATGGCGGTAGAGCAAACCTAGAGAAGATGCAGGCTCGTCGAGGTAGAATAGTGCCGTAAGTGCGCAAACGTAATTCGAGACGAATTATTTCTCCTCCAAGTGCCACGGAAGTTTCTTCCCCTATCTACCCCGATGCTTTCGCCGCCATACGTGACAGAACGAAGATGTATCCGAAAGCGTGGGTACGCAAGATCCTTCTTGCTCGTTCCACGATATAACAAGACGCGAGACGTCGTGCCTATACGTATGTACAGAAATGGTGTCTCGCGACTTCTGTACATACATTTCTACATATCTATGTATGTATGTAACATATATAATATACTTGTGTACTTCAACCGCGAAGCTTGTTTGATCTTCGCTCCTGGGTACAAATTTCGTCCAGCATCGCGATACGAACGCATACGCGACAAAATACTCGACGCTTTCTATTGCAACTACGTTTCCAGTTTCCATCCTCTCTCGTTCATCTCTTTCTGTGTATAACCGCGTAAAGCCGAACCGCATGCAGTCTGGTACGAAGTGTCTCTTCACAAAGTATCGTACAAAGCGATTCGCGCTTCAGTACAGTCACACACTCTCTCCCTCTCTCTCTCATATATATAGGGTGAATTTCATAAAATGTCCACAAGTTTTATTCTAAGGTAGATGGGATCGTTACAAACAAAATTTGCTAATATACATTCGGGATATTTTTAATAGTTTACGAGATATGAATTTTTAAAGTTGGTCCAATCACAGTGCGCGGAGAAGCGTTGGAGCCGCCCACTCCTCGTCCTAGTAGCCAATGCCCGAGAAATAAAAATGACTGCGTAATAATATAATAAATAAAATTGACTGCTCTGTATTTGGCAATCCCAAATGTAACGCCCTACACTGTGCTGTCTCTACGACTAAGCCGGGACTGGGCAGCTCCAATTTTTCTCGGCGCGCTCTGATTGGACCAACTTTGAACATTTATATCTCGTAAACTATTAAAAATATCCCGAATGTATATTTGTAACTTTTGTTTGTAATGATACCATCTGCCTTAGAATAAAGTCTGTGACACCTTATGAAATTCACCCTGTATATCTCCCTCTCTGTCTGGGAGAGACAGGGAGAGAAAGAGAGAGATATCTCGATATATACATATATATGTATATACATGTGTATATATATGTATAAGACAGTTACTTTTTCTCGTGTGACATGTATATGTATATTGGCTCGCTTCCCAGAGGACCTGTCGTCCTCCGGTTATCACGAGACAGAGAGAGAGAGAGAGGAGAAAGAGAGAAAGAAGCAAAAAGCTTAACAAAACGACAGCTCGAAAGTCCCAGTTCGCAAACAACTCGCAGGTTCCAGGCACGAGGCAACTCCGAGACAGAGAGAAAAAAGAGTGAGACTTGTGTTTGTCCTATTGAGTAGCCGAGGCTATCGAGTGAATTGAGCTAGCGCTTTGTGGCGAGAAGCACGTGCGAAAGCAGCTCGTCATTGCTTGTCTGGTGAGGAAAAAAAATCGAGAAGCGCGGGAGGGTGGATCGAGGGGGTTGAAAACGCTTTTTTCTACTTTACTTTATTTTTATCCGCTCGAGAGTTATGGGCATATATATATACATACCTAATTGTAAGAACAAGGGGAGGAAGAAGAGCGAGAAGGAGCGGGGGTTGAAACGAAGTATGGAAAGGTATAGGGGTAGGTTTTTTTTTCTTTCTTCTTTTTTCTCGAAACAGGGGGATGATCACCGAGTACGTAGGTGCTTCGTCAGGGTAGGAAGGATAAACAAGGTCACGTGGCACATATATTAGCCCTGTTTTATATCCTTGTGCCAATCTCTATACGCAAACTCATGGCCCAACTCTCTAACTCTCTTCCTCTATATATATATATATAGATTTTTCCTATATCTCAGCTATCCATCGTCCTCCTATTTATCTCCCGTCCTGTCTACGAAAATTCAACGTATACGGGCCACGCGCGCACGAGCCATCGGGAATTATTCATAACGTATCAAATATTATACCGTCATGCATCAGCGGGGCCAACCGTTAAATATTCAAAAATGTCGCGCGAGCGGATGCCAGCTCTCCGCCCCGTTCTCCCTCCCTCATTCAACACAATCCCCGATCTTCGTCTAATCTCGATATTGCACGAGGCGGACGAAAATAATAATAAACTTTGGCCGGAACGGAGATTTTCGGAGCTCTTACGTAACATCCCTCGGCAAATATTTGATCGCCTCGAGTATCTCTCAATTTGTTATTTTACTCGGGGTAAAAGGAGGGAAACGAAGGGGGGCGGGGAGGGGGGTGAAATTTGTGTTACGATAAATTTACCTGTTTCAAAATTTTCTTTTTCCTTTTATTTTTGGATCAAAAAACGGACGGTAATATCTATACCTACATTTCGTATCGAGCGAGTTTAAAGATTGAAACATCGTGGAGAAATATCTCTGAATATCATCGTAGGACGCTCTCGAGTCTGCCAATTGGCGAAAATGAAAAAGTAAAATGAAAAGCTCTTTAAATTTTCGTACCTACGATTCATTCTGTATTTTATATGGAATTGAATCGTCGAACGCGAGCAGCCGTCTGCGAGGATGCCCTTCACTTTCCACCCCCTCCCCCTCCCTATATATATATATATAAATGCATCGGTACCGTACTATAACGGAATTGATTTCGAGCGATGCACGCGCCGGCTACGAAAAATAAAAGCACGAGATAAAATAGGTAAAAAAAACGAGGAGTACCTAGAAGTAGGAGGAAGAAGAACGAAAAAAGAAACGATAGCCAGGATATCTGGAGATACTATGTGTAGTATAACGAAAAGGCGAATCGGACAGGGGGCGGGAGGGTGAACTCCCGATGGAACACGCCTGGCCGAACTTCGGACAGTGTATTTATCGATGGAGGGTTCGGACCCGACGTCGACCCCGGAGGGCACTCTCTCCCTCCCTCCCACCATCGCTCCTACCTCTCTCTCTCTCTCTCTCTCTCTCTCTCTCTATATATATATATATATATATATATATATATATAGAGAGAGAGAGAGAGGGAGAGAGAGAGAGAGAGAGAGAGAGAGAGAGAGAGAGAGGGAGGGAGAGAGAGAAAGAGTGATATATATATATGTTTACAGCCTCTCTGTACTTGCTGTTGCCATGTTCTTTCTATATCGTGGGATGCTCACAGGGCGAATACTGCACTCTATTCTATAATACTGGGACGATATATAAATATATATATATATATATATATATATATTGAAAGACCGAGAGAGAAGGAAAGAGAGAGATGACGAGGACGAAGGGAGAGCGATGGAGAAAGCTCAGAAACGAAGTGAGAAAACGAAAGGGAGAGCTAGAAAGAGAGGAGGAGGAGGAGGGGAGGGAGGTAGAGAGTTTGTTGGCGCACAACTCGAAACTCAATCTATCCGGCCTCTTCGGTTCTTCTGCTTCCTGGCGTTCAACCGAAGCCCTCCCATCGCTTGCACTCGCGCGCTCTCTTGCCACTCGAAGCACCAAAGGGAATGGGAAGAAGAGGGAGTGTAGGCGAGGTGGGGAGAGGACGAAGGGGATATAGCAACCACCACTATGCAACCGGAGCAAGCAACGCGGCAACGGGAGGTCCTCTCGAAGCCCCGAGGACATGACGAGTGCTCGGAACGAACTCTATCTCGCTCGCGTGCTCTTGGGGTTTTGTTCATCGGTCAATCGATGATACAACGAGAGCTTATATACGACGGGCACACATCCGCACGTGCTCTAGCGAGATATTGGGGAAAAAAAAAATTGTTGCCGAAGGAACGAGATACGGGGGCGGGAGGGAGAACAGTGTAAAAACTGTTTGGAGAAAAGATAAGGGTGAATGAGATCGGTGAGGGAGGCAAGGGGGTTGAAGAATTTTTCGCGAATAGGTAAACAGCGAGTCCATTAGCTCGAGGGGAGATGTCGTGGTGGAAACGTGATTTTTCATCGTGACAGAGATTTTCAAATATTTGTATCGTAACAATTTTTAAAAACTTGACGTAGTTGAAGAATAACTTTAATTTGATTCGATTTCTTGGAAACAAAACTAAATTTGTGGGTACAAACAGAAGGAAAAATAAGGAAATTGGTAAAAAGCAAAGGGCGTCGATTGCATCTCGCGCGAATCCATCGTTGTAAAGCTAATCCAATTCGCGAGAGGATGAAGCATTGTGGTAAAAAGAAAAACGTGCGGCAGAGAGAGAGAGGGGGTTGAATGCCATGTGTATACCCTCAGCGTAGGATACACCGAAACGACCCCAAAAAACCGGGAGTTGCGCATTAAATCCATCCTCCTCCCCCTCGCGTCCTCACCCACCCCTTTCCTCCCCGAGGTCGAACGAGAGAGCGTTTTACGTTCGCGTGTTCTCTCCATCCGGGCGTAAAATAAAAAATTCAAAGCTCGTTTATGGTAGGTAGGGAGGGTAGGTTTGAAGAACCAAAGGGGCGTGATGAGCTCGTGCGAGAGAGAGAGATTGAGCGCTTTTGGTCCGCCCGATGGAATCATAAATACGCGAGAGACTGCGATTTTAGAATTTGCAAAGAGTTTGCGGTCGTGGACGAGCAACGGGGGTAGGTTTTTAGTGGAGGAAGGGCTGAAGGGAGAAAAAAAAAAGCTCGACGAAGGCATGAAAACGCTCCCGTGTATGGTGAGAGCTTAATCAAAGGGGGGGTGTGACTCACGCGTGAAACCTCTACTCGTTACCCTTCGGTGAGTGGGTACTCGGCCTCTTGAAATTCTCGTTCCTTTCATTCGCCCCCTAAATATAGAGAAATTATCCGTCTATATATACGAGCGTCCCTCAACGTCCTATTTTTCTTCAAATTCCATCTCACTCACGGTTTTGTCCCCCGAACGATTCGTGATCCACGAGATTCCTCTCAAGAGACGACCCTCCGCTTCCAATCCTTAGGGGTGATGACTGTAGTCGCCCTAATCCCGGAGTAGGCCTACGGCATACTCGACATCCGGATCTCCGTACGGACAAAGGTCTTCGGACGAGATACCACAGTCATTGGCCACTCAAGCAATCACGAGTCACAGTCATTGGCAGGTCATCAGTCTCTCCGTCTCGTGGGAGTGACTTATGCTTTACGGTATTTGTCAATACCAAGGTGTGCCAATGACTGATCGAGAGATGTTACAGTCATTGGCCACTGGAGATACAAGTATGAACGCATTAGCGCGATTGTGCACTATTGACTGTGCCAATGACTGTCCGGCTAATGTACGACATTGCCACTATAAATAAAAAGCACAGTCATTGGCATAGCATCGCCCTCCTACAAATGACGATGCCACACTGTTGACAAGGGTGGCCAATTACTGTGCCTGCGGTGCCAATAACTGTGCCGCCGCTGTTTTCAGAGCACACAGGACGTCTCGATACGCTTTAAGCTAGCCTTTGATGTCCCGCAGGTCAGGATTTAGCTTGGCAACGGCTCGAGGGCCGAGGAGGTCGGTACTGTGTGTAGCGAGAGAGAGAGTCGAGAAACCCCGACACACCGAACTGGAGAGAGAGAGAGAGAGAGACAAAGACGGAATATATCACAGGCACCTTGGCGCGGTCGCTCGCGGTTTTCCGCACACTACCCCCTCCCTCCTTCACTCTCGCGTCTATAGATGCACAGTAAACCATATATACGTATATACGTTACCTACGTCCCAATTAAGCGTGCCTTTAAGTCTTAATTAAGCCGGTATGGAGAAAGGGACGAGCGAGCGAGGAAACTACGGTATCGATGTGTGGAAAGGGCATTTTCGACACGGAGAACCTGGGATAAGGGTAGGTGGGAAGAAGGGGGTTTTTGTGCACAACGTAAAATGCAAAGCGTCGATCGTAAATTTCACATACGCTCGGTGAAGGTAACCGATGGCAGTAGAAACGCCGGGACGAAACGAAGAGCGAGAGAGAGGGAATATAAGCGAGGGTTGAGGGTCGTGTTGCTGGAAATGAAAGATGCGGTCTGGAGATGTGACGTTTTCACCGCTTTTTGTTTATCGCTTCTCTTATCTCGCTCGACGATAACATCGCGTATTCGCGAGATACGTAAATCATACGAAACAACAATCAAAGAATGAAGATGAAGGAAAAAAAGAAGAATGAGTTGAAAAACGTTGGAAAAAAATTAATGAGACAGACGTTTGGCTTTAGGGGTGGATTCCACCCCTAAGAATGACTTTATAAGTTTTTTTTTTAACGAAACTTCTTTTTTTTCTTTCTTTCCCACAAATAGCTCGTCGTAACAACCGAATGTTTTCTCGTTGAATGTCGCGACATTCGTTGCGTTTGTAAGACAGAGCTATACGTCAGGAAAACTAAGACCGATACGCGCCAGTGGTAGCTTCTACGTGTACGTTCCTACAATCAGCTGCGTATCACGACCCTCTTTCCTTCTCTCCTCCTCCTTCCCTTCCTTCGCTCTTAAAATCGAAAGAGAATGGAAAACATTCGGATCACGTTTCCGCCATTTCCCAAGCAGATTCCTAAGTATTCGTCTTTCTTTCGGTCTCTCTCTCTCTCTCTCTCTTTCTCTAAATATATAGACATACGTATGAAAGGGTAGGTTTTTTCTCTATACGGTAGGTACGCGTTCGATAGCGAGAAAAGGGTGGTGAGGAGAGCGTAGCACAACTTCAGTCAGTCTTTATTTAAATTTAAGCTGCGTCGAGTTTCGTCGTATTTTTCACAATCCTCGCGTCTCTTTCTCTTCATCCCTTACTTTTCAACCCCCTCCCCCTTCCGACATCTTTCTTTTCTCAGTACTCGATGTCTCTCGTCGATTTGATATTTCCTTTAGATTCGCGTATACTTCCTTTTTTTCTCCTTCTTCTCGATCCTTTTTGTTTTTATAGGAAGAAACCGGAAACACGTATTTTCGCGTACGAAAAATCGTCTTTTTTTTAACCGATCAGACAGGAGGTCTTGTGTAGGTAACGTTTACGCAAATGGCCCTTTCCGTCAGAACTTCAGACGCACGAAATTCCGAATCTTTTTGTTTTACTTTTTTTTTGGTTTGTTTGCTTTCTTTTTCCTCCTGCTCGTCCTTCGTCACATCCACGTCGGAAACAAGGCTTTTTTTCTACCCACTTTGGTATATGTACACGAGGAGACAATGCTCGAGCTCGAGCTTTTGGGATAATCGAAGAAAGTGACACAGGACGAAACACGAGGGAATTCTCGTTATAACGTGTCGCAGTCGCATGACACGACCTCCCTGACTTCTGTCGTCGACGGGGTCGCGATGTCATTTTCTTTTTTCGTTTTTCTTTTTTTAAGAATTTCGCGATATCCATAACACGCTCTCACTTTTCTCTCTCTCCCTCTCTTTGAATACACCCTTTTCGTTCTATTTATTTCGATTTTATTCGGCATATAGCAATATCCGGCGAAATTCGTTTCATACGACGTTTTTGTTTCCTACTCTCTCTCTCTCTCTCTCTCGACGATCGTTCTTCATTCCACAGTGGCATATTTCAATATAGAAAAAAGCCATGTGATTCCCTTCTAGTGAAAAAAAGTTCGTTTTTTACGAACGTTCGCGTTCGCTCGCGGAGAAATGGGAAAAGCAAAAAAGGAAAAAGAACACAACGGACGTATAATAGAAATATAAAAGGAAACAGAGAGAAAGGAAGAGAGAGAGACAGAGAGAGAGAGCATGAGAAATACGTAGGTTCGCGTGTATACACGTCGAGTTATATCGAATTTTCTTACAGGCCATTAAGCGAACGCCACGGGGGGCGCAAGGGGGACGAGGGGGGCTTCTCGCGCGTCTTTCGGCCTTTATTTGGGGTTTGAGCGAGGGAACAAGGCAGGAAGGGAAAAGACTGAGAGAGAGAGGGAGAGCTTTTCTCTGGACGTGACGTCTTGTAATTGGAAAGACTCGCGCGTCCGCACGTCCGTCTCTCGTCTCGTCGTGATGGCCAAAAGGGTGGCTGTAGAGGGCACGTGGAGGTGGGAGGGGGGAATTTTACAAATAAAATCTATATCGTTCAACTGTCATATTTTTCAGTTTACGTTGGATCTGTAGAATTTAATCAAAAATAGATTTAAAACGAAAAAGCAATGAATTCTTTTACAATGTAGTAAACACGCGGGAAGCAAAATAAAAAAACGGCGTTTAAAAATATTAACCGTTAAATAAAAATATCAATATTTATTTTTAAAAAAATGGCTTTTTTAAAGTAATAAACACAGCGTGTTTTAAAAAAGTAACAATTGTTAATAAAAAAATATCAACAATCGAATCCAACTATCGATATTTATTTAAAAAAACACTCCAATTTTCTTCAATTACATTCTATTATCAAAATAAAAAAGAAATTCCAATTATTCGAAGATTCCTAATTTTTGTCCAAATCGTTGTAACTGTTTTTTTTTTCCTGTCGATAATCGTTTCAAACTATCGATATTTATTTTTAAAAAACTCCAATCGTCTCGAATTAAATTCCATTATCAAAAGAAAAGAAAAAGCCCTAATCATTCAAAAATTCCCAATTTTTGTTAAAATCGTTATAACTGTTTATTTTGTTGTTATCAGTCCGCCACCCTCGCATGTGCGAACTATCGTACTAGACCGGATGTCTATCATCGTGCCGATGCCCAGAGCCGGAGTCCGAGAGCGAGGCAAAAAGTGAGAGAGACCAAAAGCGTTCGTTCCTTTTCCGTGCGGTGTCCGACCACCGAGTACCCCCCCCTCCCCCTCCTCCACACCCCCTACAGCTCTTCTCTTCTCCACGCGTTTGTTCTTCCTCGATCCTTTGACGACACAAAGGGGAAAACTTTTTGTTGTTTTTTGTTCTCTCATCTTCTCTCTCTCTCTCTCTCTCTCTCTCTCTCTCTCTCTCTCTCTCTCTCTTGTCCCCTCTCCCTCTTTCGCGCTTTTCATCCCTCTCGCTTTCGACCCGACCAACGCACAAGGGTATACGGCCAGTGAGGTAGAGAGGGGTGAAAAGGAGGGGTTGGTTCGTTATTTTATAATTGGCACTATCCGACGGTATTCATGAATTATTAAGGACGTCGATGTAAAGGAAGGCGGCAGGCACCCGGAATATCGACTATTATAGTAGAGAGAGAGAGAGAGGGAGAGAAACCTCGTCTGGTCGCTCTCCGGAAATCTCGATATTATTTTTCATTCCCGGGGCGCGCTCCATCCCCCCCCCCCCCCCTCCCCCACCCCGGTTTCTATTTTTTTCTTTCTCTCTCTCTCTCGCGGTTTAAAGGATGGATAGGAAAAAACCCCCCAGGGTAAAAAAATCCGGATCCGATTATAATTCGTTACGTCATTATTAGTCTCGTCATTACAACGTCTCTCACCCCTTTTCAACCCTTATCACAAATTTCTTTCCGATTTTTTGCCTCGTACTTTTCTTTTTTATCTATACGTTCGATCGTTTCACCTTTCTTTTGTTCCTTTTTGTATTTCATTCGTGCGGCGCGACGAAACGAACCCGTTATTCGATAAACCGCGGAATGGACAGAGATGGAGAAAAATGAAATTTGCACGAAAGACGAGGGGGAGAGGGAGGGAACATTCGTGATACGAATTAATGTAGCGTGTGAGCACGTTTGTCTGAAATGTATACCCAACTCTCGACAGTTCTCGAGCTTCGAACGAGAAACGAGCGAATACGTATTTACTCGGGTGTGTGTGTGTGTGTGTGAGGGGGTGTGTGTTTCGGGTATATATTTATACGCGCATATGTTGCGTGTCGCGGGACATGTTTTTCGCGCTATGGTGCGAGGCAAAGTCCGGCACGGGCGCGTGACAAAACCTTCCTTTGATGTCGAGGCTCGGGTGCAAGCCCGAAAACTCACCACCGGATCTCGAAACCCGCGCAAAGCCCCTTCCCTCCGCGCCACTCTTTCACCCCTCGCTCCTTGTACCTTCCTCTTCTTTTCCGCACGCGATATCTCGTTTCCCGAATATATGGAGAACCACGTCGTGTATCTCACCTTTGTTTTTCCCTCTCTTTCACTCTTTCGTTAGTTTTCTGATTTTCCCGAGCAATGGAGAAGTTTGGGTGAGAAATGTAATTGTGCTTTGTCGAATAAGCGAGTTGGGAGTTTGATTTAAATTCGGATTTTGTATTCGTTGGATTCGAAGCGTGGAAACGATGGTTTTATTGAGAATCAAATTTGATGGAAAATGATGGAAAGATTATTCTTTTCTGTTTTAAATTAATTTTGATAATTTTGTTATTGATAAAAGAAAATTTGCCTCGGTACGTTTCGATATCGTACAATTAGCGAACTAGTGATTAAGTTATCAAAATCCAATTCAAATGTGCGAAATGAAACAAATTATCGAAAGTTCGCGATCTAAAATTGTTAACCTCCCAGCAACGAACATATGATTCGAATCGTAGAAACGTTGTTTTTATCAAAAATAAAATTTGATCGAAAACGATGGAAAGATTATTCTTTTCTTTTTTAAATTAATTTTGATCATTTTGTTATTGATAAAAGAAAATTTGCCTCGATGCGTTTCGAAATCCTAGAATTAGCGAGCTAGTAATTAAATTATTAAAATCCAATTCAAATGAGCGAAATGAAACAAATTATCGAAAGTTCGCGATCTAAAATTGTTAACCTCCCAGCAACGAACATATGATTCGAATCGTAGAAACGTTGTTTTTATCAAAAATAAAATTTGATCGAAAACGATGGAAAGATTATTCTTTTCTTTTTTAAATTAATTTTGATAATTTTGTTATTGATAAAAGAAAATTTGCCTCGGCACGTTTCGATATCGTACAATTAGCGAGCTAGTGATTAAGTTATCAAAATCCAATTCAAATGTGCGAAATGAAACAAATTATCGAAGGACCGCGATCTAAAAGTGTTGACTTTCCAGCAACGATCATACGATTCGAATCGTAGAAACGTCGTTTTTATCGAGAATAAAATTTGATCGAAAACGATGGAAAGATTATTCTTTTCTTTTTTAAATTGATTTTGTTAATTTCGTTAGTGATAAAAGAAAATTTGCCTCGACGCGTTTCGAAATCCTAGAATCAGCGAGCCAGCGATTAAGTTATTAAAATCCAATTCAACTGAGCGAAATGAAACGAATTATCGAAAGTTCGCGATCTAAAATTGTTGACTTTCCCGCAACGAACATACGTGTAGTCTACTCTTTCTCTCTTTGACTCTCAACACGAGTGAATAATTATTATTCCCAGCTAAACGCATATACATATATACAATCTGCCTCATCAATCTCGAATCTCGTATCTTTCGTACGCCGTAAAATTTTGCGTCGCGTTCGCTCGGGCGACAAACATGAAGCATACAAACGTATACGAGACACGCGGGGTAATACGCGCGTGCACTCGCCTACGATACGTTTCATCCGTCCTCGCACACCACCACGTTCTGTCCGCGAGCGTTGAGTAATGCTTTGATTCGACGACCGATAAGGAGTTCACTCGTTTACTTCGTACACACTATTCCCCGTTTTATATACACATATATATATAGCTTCTATTATACTGTACAACTGTACACATGTAACCATACGTATATACAGAAGAGACTATGTGTTCGCAAACGCGCCAAGAGAGACGCGCGTGACATCGTGCAAATACTGTGCGGACGGTGCACACGAGAGACGCACATGCGACGACGACTAACGTGTCTATATATAACTACTAGCTCTTGTTTTGTACATATGCATATGTCCATATACCTTCATATATATATGTATGGACAAAAAGCGATATTACTATTTATATAGATATGGAACTGTATTGCCTTCAATCTATGTATATATATGTATATTGATTGATATATATAGTATCGATAGTATCGATATATATAGATATATCGATAGGTAGATTGATAGATAGATAGATTCATACATAAATTAATATATAGATATATAAATCTAAGAATCTAATAGAAGAATCTTATAGATAGATAAATAGATGGATATATAGATTAATATATAGATATATACATTAATATATAGATATATAGATTGATATTATAGATATATAGATATATAGATTGATATATATATATATATATATATATATATATATATATATATATATATATATATATATATATATATATATATATGTAGAGAGAGAGAGAGAGAGAGAGAGAGAGAAATTGAAGGCAATATATTTCTATATTTATATATATATCTATACATATGTATATATATGGGTAAGTGTGGAACGGTAATCTTCGTCTCGTGTAACGGATAGTTAGTTACAAGTAAGCATCAGTATTGCTGGCAAACAGTGCCAGAACGGGACCGAAGTCCTCCAATTCGGGGCACAGGTGCACACATACATCGTTCTCAGTAACTGAATCTTGCAGAGATCTATAACAGACGACGATCGTAGACGTGGTGTATACATTGTATATGGACGTTATAGCGGTGTATGTATAACAAACCCGCCGACCCAATATCATACCTCGAGTCCCCTCGGAGATGCAAACACATCTCTCGTCCCTCCCTCCCCCTCTCTCTCTCCCTCTCTCTCTGTCGGTTTGTGCTGATATGAGTATCGTATATATACCGGTTTGCCCAGGTGCTCGTAACGTGAGAAACTCCAACCAATATCTTACGTACGCGCATGACAGTTGAGCGAGAGACTGCAGTTCTCTTGAGCGATGTGTATGTATGTTCTGTCTGAGAGAACATCGGTATGCAAATATGGGAATAAAGACAATTTTGTTTGTTTTTTTCTCTTCCAGTTGTTATAGCAAATTTGTAAACATATTGGCTCGAGTGATTGTTTGAAACGACACTAAATAAAAAAAAATGTGGGAAGAAAGAATTTTGTAAGATTTTTGGGAATAATGATAATTGTAAAATCGATACAATAAATAAATAATTAATTAATAGCGAAACGATAATTGGTAATTAAATTATTAGAATTTAAAAAAATGTAAATTGGAAAATTTTTGTTATTATCGTAGAAAATCATTATCGTTCTCGTTTAATACTTCTCCGAGCACGTAGAACGATAATGGCTTTTCCTTCGGGAATTATGTCACATCGAAAATAAAGAGTCGCTTAGTTACGAACAACCCCCGAACGAATCATTTCGCGACAATAACGCGTGCCCTATCGTTTCATCGTCACGGGATGTTAAAACGCCCTGCGACTTCCTTCTTAACTCTCCCGCGTTAATCCTCCCTCTTTTTTCTCACCCTGTCCATTTTTTCACCGTAGGCAAATCCTAAAATCGACTACCCCTTGTGAATGAAAAATCCACTTTTCCGCTTCATTCTTCCAAATGAATAAAAACAAGCTGCTCGTTCGCTTCGATTCTTGGATAAATCTCGAGATTTTTCTCGCGTTCGAGCTACTCCATATTATCGTCACGGGGGTAGTTCAACCCCCGTCGAGTATAACCGGACAAAAATTATACCCAACATTGTCACAACGTGTCCATAAGCAACCCTTAGGTAATAAAACCCTCCAATTTTCATCAGTCTCACTTGCATTCTTTTTATTTCTTCGACATTCGTTTTTTCCCATCATCCTCTATTTTCCCACATTGCCTTTTTTTAAATATTCAACCCTCTCGTTACATCGCCACGCCCATCCTCTCCGTGACAATTGAATTGGAAACGCGGCTTGTTACTCGTCGATTAAATGTACGAAAGTGAATTTCGTTCCGCGAAGTTGGAGAGGGTAGGAAGTTACTTCTCTTTGACACCCCTCCCCCCCTCACTCACCCCTTGACACGAGTGTCGAACAGTGGTGGCGCACCCTTCTGTTTCCGACGTTTGCCGGCCGTTCTATAACCCCACATTGACATCACGAGCAACGTACGTGCGCGACCGAGAGAACCCCCCCGGTTCGACCACAGAACGTAGAACCCACCCCCTACTTATAACGCTTTACCTCCGCAGGGGGTGCGATTCCGATTATGCCAGATTACAATACCGGCCGTATATAGAAACGACGGATAGCGAAACATTAATGCATACATGGGTGGTGAACGGTCGTCGGTTTACCATGGAACGACTGGGGGATGAAGCGTACCTACCACAGAGGGGGTTGAGGATGCGAAGTTGACTTCCACGCGATCCGCTCGTACTCAACCACTCGACTGCATTACCTATTACAACAACCAGCTCTCTCTTTCTCTCTCTCTCTCTCTCTCCCTGTCACTCGTTTTCTCTTGCTCTCACGTATCGCAACGGCACGAACGAACACCGGCCGTGACGAATCACTCGATCGCGAGTGCCGGAAACATTTCGCTCTTCAACCCCCTCCCTACTCTCGCGTCCAATATTGTTTTCGTTAAACTGTCATTCCGATGATCGAATCCACTTCATACAAAAAAGAGAAATAAATTAAAAATTCTGGAAGGTATAAATAAAATAAAATGTTTCCTGGTGAAGGGTTGCAACCCTTCGTTGCGATAAAAATCGTATGGACGCTCGAAGTTTCCAAGTTTTCACGATAGGTTTACGATCGCGATGAAATTTCATCATCTCGATTATTTTATCTTCTTTATTATTCTCGTAAAGTGGCGAGAGAACGGTGGCTATTCTCCGCCTTCTTCTCCTCCTCTTCCTCTCTCAAAGTGCATTGTACGATAAGTGGTGCGCGCTGTATGGTCTTACCGTGCGTGCGTGCACTAACTGTTTCTGATGGTTTCCTATTTCTACGGTTGGGGTGGCGAACCAGAAAGAGTACCCTATGGCCTCGTGCCACGTGGTGGGCAATGAGCAGCCCGGACGCGGAATGGTCTCTGTAGGTACCTTACACAATCGCTAGGTATACGCTGAACGCTCACGCGACTGTAAAGTACGAGTTCACCTGGTCTCTCTCCCTCTCTCTCTCTCTCTCTCTCTCTCTCTCTCTCTCTCTCTCAATAAAATATATATAATAAAATATATAATATAATATAATATATTATATTATATAATATTATATTTTATAATATAATATAATATATTATATTATATATAAGATTATATTATATTATATTATAAAATATAAAATATATTATGTCATATATTATATCATATATTGTATCATATATTATATCATATATTATATTATAAAATATTCGGTGGTTCGGAACCCACCTAAAACTGTAGGTCCAACGAAGTGGTTGATGGTGGAAATGAGGATCGCGGTGATTGTAAGAGAGGAGGAATGTAAAAACCCGCAAGGGTATACATTGGAATAAGAAAGACAACTACTACTATATTATAAAATATATTATAAAATATAATATATTATATCATATATTATATTATATTATATATTATATTATAATATGCAATATATTATATTATATATACACTACCGGCGGAAAGTTTCCAGACAAAAGTTGAAAACGGTGCCGGAACGGTTTTTATGCCGTTTCGCCGGTAGTTGGTCTAGGCCAATTTAACCAACGCCATTATAAAGAGCAGGGATTTCCCTTCATTTTGGTTTTTTAAAAAAAAATTTACGATTTTTTTTACAACGGGCACCCAGCTTTGAAAACGACAATTTTTGGTCGTTTTTTGTTCTTTTGCAAGTCTACCCCTTTGCAGTAAAAATTTGTTTAACGAATTTCTTTCACCATACTCATAAGGGGGAAATCTAAGCTTCAAGTTTATTTTTTAGAAATTTCTCCACGATTTTTTTTCAAAGATATGTCGTTTTTTGAGAAAAAATAGACAATTTGAAAATTGCTCCATAAGACGAAAACAATGAGGTTTACGACAAAACCTCAAGATGGCAAAAAGTTCTATTACTCCTTGCTGAGTTCAGCAGATTTTTTTCACATTTTTTTTACGTAATTTTGTTTCCACCTCTTTCCGGTCAGTTCGATTGATCTGAATACCATGAAAATAATAGAATTAAATTTTTTACTTACATATTAAACTTTGGTCTTTTCGGAGTTTCTTCGATAAGTAGAAAAGTAGAATAAGTTCGAATAAGTAGAAAATTTAATTCTATTATTTTAATATAATAATAATATATAATAATAATATAATATTATATTATTATATTATTATTATATTAAAATAATAGAATATATTATTATATTATATGATCATTTGGGATTGTAACGACGATAAAAAATTCATTTTCGAATAACAATAAAAATTGTTGTTTTCGCAGATCTGATTGATTTTATTTTACAACGTTTTATGAACGAATACGTTGACAATAATGAAGCGTCAGAATTTTCTTCATACTGAAACGATCGATATGCGTATCGCAGAAAATGCGATGTATACCTGGAAACAAGACGCGAGAAGAGGGGTTGGAAGAACCAACCCCACGTGTATAACGAAACGATCGAAGGGGCAACGTTCCCTCGCTTCAACGTGAAAGAACTCTCTCGCACTCCCGAGCCATCGACTTCGAGAACTTAACTCGCTGCTCCGGCTGGCTTCGTAGACGAGAAAGACAGAGAGAGAGAAAGAGAGTTCCTCAACCCAGTGAACTTTCGAGTTTCGGAGCGCACTGCTGTGGCTTTTCGATACATCGAAAGTACACACACACACACACACACACAAACACACAAACACCCATTTATATAAATCTCAAGGGTTTAAATCGCGTAACATCGAGGAATGGGAATTACCCCGAACCGTTACAACGAAAGATAAAAGGATCACAGTACTCACCCTTCGTCGTCTTCTCGTTCTAATTGCAATTTTATTCATCAATTCGCAACCACCCAAAAAGAAAATAAACGATGAATAATCCGCATCCACCAATAAAACTTCCTGAGTGATTTTCTTTTTTCTCAAACTATGAAACTATACGCCGTTAGGAAATTGTTTCTATCGGGACTTCGATATAGAAGGATTAGGGTAGATACGAGGGTGAAAATATATATTTTTTATTATTGTTTAGATGAGAAAAAGTTGGAATAAAAAAGAGCATGAATCATATAGGAGAGGGTGAGGGCAATTTTTGGAATCGCTGCGAGCCGGGCAAGGATTCCCGTGAGACGGATACGCTATAAAAGGAACATCGAGGGCGAGAATGAAACCTGCGAGGGATGCGAAAATGGTGGGGGGAGAGGGTGAATGGTTGAGAAGGGGTGAGAAAACGACAACCTCAAAAACGTTCGATTTTATTGGTTCGCTCGTCTCTCTTGTAACGCAGGAATAGTGGAGGACTGCCCTCTCGATACGTATAGTCGTTCTCACAATGGTAGGATACCGAGAGAAAATCGAAGGAGAGAAGAAAAAAAGCTCGTAGCTCGTAGCTCTTCCGCAAAGTGATGTGTATGCGTGTAAGCTTTTACCGAATATATATAGTCGTCGATATGTCGGGGTGAGACTGTCGTGGAATTGGTTTGAGCTATAGGTTGCACCTGGGAGAGCTTCTAGCCAGAGACGATACAGTTATTGGCATAGATTACCATTCCACCCCTATCATTCTTTTTCCATTCGCACCGAGCAACTTCCAACTTTCAAAGAACCTTCAAAAAGTTTCTCGAGCATCAAATCTTAACCTTGAACTCTTCAAACTCCGTGAAAAAAAAACAATCATAAATAGATATAAAGAATTTTACAACTTTTTGTTTTCACATGTTCGATTTAACTCAAATTAATTAGCCCGTTTGTTACATTTTAGGTCAAAACATAATTGGTATAATACGAATTCGTTATAAAAAAAAAACTCGACGTCGTTCCCTGGAAAAAAAGCTCGCTTTCTTCAATGCCACCCGGCCAATCACTGTGCCATATTGTCGTAACCCTTTGTCCCGACGCGAAACATTTACGGGGATCGTTCGCACGTATAGACGTGACTATGTACAGGGTGTCCGGCTTTACGAGGGACGTTACCACGACGACACTTGTCCCGAATGGGGCTATCTCCTCTCCCTTTCTCTTTCACGTTTCTCTCAATGCATCTCCCTTCCTCGATATTCTCGATTTTTCGTTTCTATGCCCGGGCCGTTGTCCACCGATCCTTCGATACTTCCGATACAAATTCCTGTTTCCATACCTTGTATTTCTCTGCTTTTGCCCCCCCCCCCTCATTCTCCACCCTTCTACCTATCTCTCTCTCGTTTTGCCCCTCTGTCTTTCTCTCTTTTGCTCCGGGCCACGTACGTAAACCGGTCAAAGCCGGGCGAATTCTTCTTTTTCGCGTTTACACAAGATACATCGGTCTGAAAAGGGATGGAAAAATAGGGGTGGCTCTCGGGATTGGCATCGCGTCTCGTCGCGCGCATCGTCGATATTTTCCATTTTCCCTCGTTTTCCAACGGGCTTATGCACGCACGAATAAACGCGATACGGGGTATCGTTGCGTTCTTCGCCGAGCCCTTCTCCAACTTCCGTTAACCTTCGTCGCGTGTAACCCGAGACTAGTTTATATCGATATTTGTGCGTGTGTAAAATGTGAAACGAAAGAACACGATGATTAAATTTCAATTGACATCTCGAAATAGCTAGCGGGAAACTCGAAACGTATACTTCTCCCTACAAAGTGGGAGGAGTCGGAGGACGAAAGGATCTCGAATAACTTTTATCCTCCTCTGTTCGCTCCTTTATTGGCTTTCTCTACTCGTCCCGTTGAAAAAGAAAAAGAAACGAAGAAAAGAACTTAACTTTACTTTTTCCAACACTTTTATTTCTCTCGCCTCCTTCTCTCTTTCTCACCCTCTTCATCGGGATTTCAATTAATCGACCCCTCGGTCATTGGCCACTTTGTAAACTCAAGACTTGGCCGAAAATCGATATTTATCATTTTTCTATTTTCTTCGTGGCAAACAAAAAACAAAAAGAGGAACGAAAAATCTCGCTTTTTTTTCAAATATTTTCATCCCTCCTTGTCGATTCCGACCTCGCCGTGGATCTCCCACGGGGGGTTGCGAAAGGAAAATTCGCGCTACGGCCAGAAACAAGATTAGCCACTCAGCGCGCGTGAGTTTCGTTGGTTATAACGTTGAAACTACTTTTGAATTAGGCAACGAAATCACACGTATGTATGTATATAGCGAGCTCGAGGAAAAGGGGTGGCACACACGTAGGGGAGGGTCGAGTCTCGTCGCGAGACCGACTCTCCACGGCATCTCTCACTTTCTACGACCTCTCGACACTCTCGCTTTCTCTTTTCCACCCTCGCTTTTCAGACTTCCAATCCCCTTCCAACCCCCCCGATGTCCCTTTGGCTCCACCTCTTGGCTCTTTTACCATGTCCCCGCAATTACCCGCGATAATTACGCGCGCGCTGGGACGAAACGAGTGCGCAACGCTCTGCCGTGATATTGCTCTCGTGCTGGGGATAGTTGGCGAACTCAAGTTTTGTAGGATGGTGCCACCCCTTTCGCTCTCTCACTCTCCCTCTTTATAGATATATACATTTGTTGATACTTGTGTACGTACTTTCCTAGCTACGCAGAGTCACATACGTATACGAAGGTTACGTATGTGTAAGAGAAACAACAGCGAGTAAAGCACACTCGAGAACTCCGACCTCACTTGCGTTCACTGGCTCACTTCAGGGCCGTGCGTATTACGTACATTAACGGTATTGCAATTATACGGTAGTACGAAGTATCTTTCAGTAATTGAATTGCAAAGTTATTCGTCATTGCTTGAATTTCTGAAAGTAACGAGCTACGAATTCTGTTGCTTTTTGTAGTTTATTTTTAAGGGTTGAATTTACAATTTCACGAGGATGGGAAAAATATATGAATAAACAAGGGGGAGGGGGATGATATAATCGCGTTATTAGAGCCAAAATGCATTTAAATTTTTTTGTGTGGTATACGTATATTAAGCAAGATGGTGGTGAGATATTTGTTCACCCTCCCGCCGTTAGGAGGAAAGCGAAGAGCGAGTTCGGGCGATGGGAAAAAATGTACGATAAAAAAAATGTAATATTGGAGAAAAGGCGAGAGATACGATGCTGTAAATTTTTCGTTGAAAGTACGAGGGGGGAAAGAGGCCTCGGTCTGGGATGTGGCATACGTATGTATAGGACGAAAGATATTTTGCGCTCCTTCTTTTTATTATATGGATTTATTTTTTTTCTCCTGCGAGCACTAAGATTCTTTCAACTATCTTGGCACCTGTTCGTTCGAGGCTACGGCCGACGTTTTGTGTGCCAATATGAGAAGCGGAAAGGGTATAAAGTGTGGCGGTCATTTGATAGCGTCGGGTAGAGAAACGTTCCAGGTCTCTAGACCTCGTGAGTACTCGAGAGGAAAACCGCCCTTATTAAACTCTTGGCTCGGCGCCTACATACGGCACTGCTGTCCGAAGAGGACGAGCCGATAAAAGCAGGAAGAGAGAGAACGAGACAGAGAAAAAGAGCCAACTCACCGCGAGGTACTCGGGGAGAAAGAGTTAAGTGTCGAGGGAGGGAAGCCTGATATTAAAGCTTCCAGGGAAAATTACTCATTACGAAAGAACGAAGGATAGAGAGAAAAACTAACAAAACGGGGGTCAAGAGCGTTGCGAACCTCAATTACGATTTAGAGCCATCGTCGATGCTTGTAACCGGAAGCGTCATGGATCTTTTGATCATATCCCTGGTGGGCCGGAATGGTACTACTTCGTATTTGTAGAAGAATAATGTGAAAAAGATTTCGTCGTGTATGACGAACATATGGAAAAAATAAGTTTAGGCAGGTTTGGGTTAGTAGCTTTTGATCGACAAATTTACACAAATAAATCAGAAATTGGGGGGGGGGGGGATTAGCAACGCTCGACAAAAGTTGAAATCTCGAAAACTTGTTCTGCGGACGGTCCCATGTTTCCGCGAATGAGACAGGTTGGGAATGATGACATATCTCTATACATTCGTTCGTCCTACAGAAAATTGCACGAATAACATTTTGAAAAGCTCGTCGAGCACTGGATAATGAGCCAAGGATCGTCCAGATAGCTTAATTTTTGTGGATGTGGTGACACTTTGAAAATCGCGATTTTCGAGACCAATAAACAAAGAAAGTTGTGTTTTCACATTCCTAAGAGACTACCGAAAAAAAATTGTTTATGGTTGAAAGAAATATTACCCATCCCAGGTATGAAAGGAGATTACCTGTCAATAATATTTTGTTTATATCGATTAATTAAGGCTGAAACCAACGTCAGTGCAATGTCGGTTCAACCCGTGTTCGCCCCGAGCAAGCTCATGGGTTCAAACAATTTTCAAAAATCAGGTTAATATTCTGGCTCTCATATAGAGAGCGTACCAGATATTAAGCTGATAAGAACAGATACTACACTTTTGATCTTAGCCATAAGGCCGAGAAGCGATACTGTTTGTTGAATTCTTCGTCTCTATATAGAAAAGAAGGGTGTACTTCGCCGGCGAGCAGAAAAATGGCATGCGACATCTATCGGCGCTTTCGGACACTAACGACCGGCTGCCGCTTCGACACTACAATACATATATAGAATGTATACGTATATATATATATTTATATGTGAATAGAATTTGTTACCGAAGGTGAAATGAAATGTAAACACTATCGTTCTATAACATTATAGCAAAAAGTGGTTAAATGTTGTTTTTATATAATTTAAAAGTTTAAGTATTTAAAACTTTAAATATTTAAAAGTTTAAATATGTAAAATTTTAAATATTTAACACTTTAACTATTAAAAACTTTAAATATTAACAACTTTAAATATTTAAAAGTTTAAGTATTAAAAACTTTAAATATTTAAAAGTCAGTGTTATAGACGACGAGCGTTTCGAAAACGCCGTCCGTACTTTCTCCGACACTAACAATGAATGTTAAAGTTTTGAGAGTGTTTAGAGAATTACGGCAACAATTGTAGAAAAAAAATATTTAACCACTTTTTGCCATAATGTTATACAACAACAGTGTTCATATTCCATTCCCCCTTCGCTAACAAATCCTATACGCACATATATATATATATGTATACATTGTACATATAATATTTGTAGTGTGAAGTAGCAGCGGGCCGTTAGTATCCGAAAGAGCCGATAGATGTCGCATGACATTTTTCTGCTCGCCGGCGAAGTACACCCTTCTTCTCTATATAGAGACGAAGAATTCAACAAACAGCATCGCTTCTCGGCCTTATGGCTAAGATCAAAAGTGTAGTATCTGTTCTTATCAGCTTAATATCTGGTACGCTCTCTATATGAGAGCCAGAATATTAACCTGATTTTTGCAAATTGTTTGAACCCATGAGCTTGCTCGGGGCGAACACGGGTTGAACCGACATTGCACTGTCGTTGGTTTCAGCCTCAAATAATCGATATAAACAAAATATCACCAGGAAATGATCTTGTGTTTGAATAAATTTGTTTTTTCAACCCAATCAAATTATTATCATTCCTTTTATAATACGTTCATACATAAAATTATACTTTGGTTTCATCTGAAAAAACTGTATCGAATGATCCAAAATAAATAATTTCCCATACAACACAAATATCACATTTGTAATCTCGTTTTGTTAAAAAAAATAACTTACAAAATGTTTTCCATTTTGACCGACAAATTGCGATAAACCGGAAATAAAAATATATTATTCGTGATAAACAATGATCCCGGAAGCTGAAAAAATGAAATAAAGCGAGGAAGGAAAAGATACGAGAGGTGATTTTTACCCAGAGACTTCGTAAAAGAATGATTAATTCCTCGCGGCATTCCCCACAGGCAATAGCTTTCCTGCGAATACATAATATATATGTATATATATATGCAAACAAACCAACGGAGGGCAAATGCGGTCGTTCGTCGTTCACCCCTGTTCCCTAACCCTGCCAAACTTTTGAAGAGCCACCACGACGCGGTCACGAGCAAAGCGCTCGTCGTTCCAAATGCACAATACGTTGCTGCTGACCCTCTATACGCGATGTTGTGGAAGGGCAACCGAAAACGCTGTATATCCGTGAGGACCCTGACGCCCCCATGAAAAAAGCTTTTTATACGAGAGACTCGTGTTCTCCTACGAAATCGCCAAACTTCACCAAATAGCACAGTCATTGGCCACTAAGAACAAATATAGATAAATTGTAACATTACCAAGTTAAATAAATCTTCCGCGAAAAATAACTCTCATATTTATCCTCGACCTTTCTCTAACCTACAAAAATGCGAAAATACAATCATTATTTAAAAAAAAAGCTTTTTGTTATCACTCAAGTATTCTAATGGCTGCCAGTCATCGTACCATGGCCAAGTACTCGTTCGTCCAATTCAACCCCTTTTTCCGATCGACCATCGCCAAACTTCACCAAAAAGCACAGTCATTGGCCACTAAGAACAAATATAGATAAATTGTAACATTACCAAGTTAAATAAACCTTCCGCGAAAAATAACTTATATTTATCCTCGACCTTTCTCTAACCTTCAAAAACTCGAAAATACAATCATTAACTTTGAATAAAGCTCTTCCTTTTTGTTATCATTCGAGTATTCTAATGGCTGCCAATCATCGTACCATGGCCAAGTACTCGTTCGTCCAATTAAACCCCTTTTTCCGTCTGTAGAATGAAAGAGCAGCGAGTATTACTGACCATTGTGGGTGAGAACGATCGGTCGTTCACGAGGGGTAGGTTTCCTGAGCCCTCTCGAGGCTCACAATGGAGAAACTACGCCAGCACGATGCAAGGATCGCGTGTCATTACGACCGTTGCATACGCGTTCACCACGTTTGTTCCCCGTTAATACCCGGTTCTTCGAAGGATTTTGCATTAATCCTCGAGAGACCTCCCAATCTCGCACGAGAGAGACTCACTCTCTTTTCTTTTTTCTCTATTCTTCCCTCCCTGCACATCAAGTCGACAAGAAAATCCTCAGATACGAACAGATCTCTCGAAATCTGAAATTTCTTATTTTCAAAAATATTTTTATAAATTATTCTATCATTTCTATTTCTTTTTTAATAAATTGCTCATCAGCATTTTAAACCGGTTATAGATAATTCTAACTTTTTATTAAACTTTTCAACAAAATTCAAGATTAATCCATAAGTGATTAAAAAAAATGTTAATTAATGAAAATTTTGTTCTCGATTGATTTCAGGTGGAAAGCCAGAGGTTGAGGACGGCGATGCGGAGTCGGAGGATTACAGCACGTACTCGGACTACAACGATGTCGTGGAGGGAGGCAATAACGGGTGAGATTAACCGCGTCGTGCTCGTTTCGAAAAGATCTCTGGAAACGAACCCCCTCTACCACGACCAATTACAGATAGTTCCAACTAAAGCGAGATCAAGACACACTATCGCGCTATCTCCGCGTGATTATTTTAGCCCTCGGCCACTCCCTCGCAATTTCCTTCATTATTCCCGAGAGCTTTTTCTTGAAGAAGGAAAGAAAAAAAAAGCTCACGATCGTGACGTCCTCGGCCTGGCGAGACCAGGGTGGGTATGAGGGGGTTGAAACCATCGGTGTGGCAATAGAGGACTCTTCTCGGACGAGTCTGGGAACGGAGAGAATTTCGCTGAAAGGTTGTCGCGAGAACGCCTCTCTCTTCCTCTCTCTCTCTCTCTTTTCCTCTCGCTCGCTCGCTGTCGTTGCAGAGGATAATTAGTTTATCCGGGAATTTCACGAATGGCGAGACGGGATGGCAAGAGAAAAGAGGACACGCGCACGGTTGCTATATATATATATATATATATATATATATATATATATAAACGATATTGAATATTGGCTACTCCGATGAGAAAGAGAGTGAGTGTGAGAGAGGGAGAGAGAGAGAGTTGGTACGTGTCCGGGAACATTGAAAAAGGGAGAGGCACTTCGGTATTCAAAATGGTTGTCAAGTTCGAAAGAACATCCCCCGTCTTTCTCCACCCAATGCTTTTTATTCTTTTCTTTTCACCCTCTCTGTTCACGCTCATCATCGGCCATGGACACCGTTCGAATGAAAATTCACTGGGAATAATTGTTTTTAACGAGAGAGAAATATTATCGATCGATTTGTTTTGAAACCACACAAAACGAGAATGAGCATGAAAAATTGATTAATCATATCCTATTTTTTATTATTAATTAATTGTAATTATCTCAGCTCGATAATTAGTCGAAAACGTGATTATTTTTTGTTTCCAAGTCAACGAACGACGATTATTATTTCACAAAAACATTCGTTTTCCTATTCATGGATATCGTTCGAATGCAAATTCACTAGAAAAAAATGTTTTTAACAAAAAAAATAAAAATTCTCGATAAAAAATTGATCATCCCTATCCTATTTTTTATTCCAACCTCATTAATCAATAATAATTATCTCAGCTCGATAATTAGTCGAAAACGTGACTATTTTTTGTTTCCAAGTCGACAAACGACGATTATTATTTTACAAACACACTATTTTCCTACTCATGGACACCGTTCGAATGCAAATTCACTAGAAATAAATGTTTTTAACAAAAAAGAAAAATTCTCGATGAAAAATTGATCATCCCTATCCTATTTTTTATTCCAACCTCATTAATCAATTGTAATTATCTCAGCTCGATAATTAGTCGAAAACGTGACTGTTTTTTGTTCCCAAGTGGACGAACGACGATTACTATTTCCCAAAAACATTATTTTCCTATTCTAAGATAGTCCTCCACCCAAAACCTCATTATTCGTTCGCGTCCCGAGTTAAAGTTTCACTCCGGAACGATCCTCGTCTCGTTCGATATGCTCAAACCGGGTTAATTAAATTGACGATGTTGCTAAGTAGCCTTTCTTTTTCTTTCCACCCCATCGGTTCTCGCCCGCTTCTGTTCCCACCCCGATTTCCCCTAAAACCCAGGCGTACGAGAATTATACGAGAATATTTCATGGAGAGCCGGTCGGAAGCGAGAGTCTGTCCTGTTATAGAACGGAAAGATAGATCGAATATTCTTCGTGAGAGGGATGATATAGCCGGGGTCGCGCGCTACGGGAAACGTCACGGGGGTTGCAAATCTTGGTTCGGTGGTTGCTCCAGTTGGGACACCCCTGTCAGTCTCGTCGTTTCTAGAACGGCGAAGGGAATGTCGAGGTAGAAAAGTGAGACGACCAGAGAGCCGAAGAGAAAAGCGGGTGAGAGAAAGGGATGATGAGGGGTGCAAGAGGGAGGGAGGATGGCACATATAGACACCCCTCAAGGGATTAATAAGGAAGCGGGGCGATTGGCTCGATTCGAAAGCTAATAACGCCACTTCCCATGTGCTCCCATCCTCTGCTTCCTCCACCCTGCCACCCTCCCCCACCCCTTCTTCTCAACACGGTCTTTCTCCCTGTCTCCCATGTCTGATGGCTCGTTCTCTCGCACACGATAAACGTCGTAGCGCGTGATTGAAATTGATTTTTTTTCATTTCATTTCCTCCCTCTCTCTCTCTCTCTCTGACTCTTTCTCTTTCTCTCTGTCGGCGTGGTTCGTAGCCACCAGAGGAAAGACCAATTTCAAGGGGGTGCAAGAGGGACAAAGACAACATTGGGCGTAATCACGAGGGAGAGAAAATATTCATCGTGGCACTTTAGTCAAAGTTTTTCGTGCTCTCTCACACTATCGACTCCCCCTCCCTCCCTCCCTCCTCCCCACATCCCCACCTGTCGCGCACGAGATTTCTCCCTTGATACGAATTGAACTCGAGAAAGACTCTCTTCTCTCCCTTACTCTTACTTCGTCCCTCTCATTTTCAGACTTACTAATAATAGCGAGGCGTAATTACTTTGGTCTTCAATCATTCGAAAACAGATTGCTCCCTTTCGAGAAAAGAAAAAGATATTAGTCACTGTACATCAAATCGCTTGGGAAAATAAATCGCGTCTTATCATTCATATAGCAAAAACAATTCATTTTTCGTCAGAAGAAAATAATTTTTTAAATAAAAACTGGGAACGTTCAAATTAGAAAAAGTGTTTTTGTTTTGATTCGAATGAGGAAATTTCGATCAACGATATAAAATAAAAGCTTCACGTTTTTGGAAATTTGGGACACATTTTATGGAGTAATTTGCGAAATTGGATTTTTGCAATTTCGTCGTGGTAGATCGCTATCGAGAATGAAACAGAGAGAAAGAGAGGAAGAGACACAGAGAGAGGGATGAAAAAGGTCGTGACATGTTATGTTTACGAAATCATGCTGATACGTTCGTTGGACCATGACCATATAAATCCCTTCCTCCCTTTGCCCTTTATATAGAAAACCGGAAGCACGCGGGCTTCCTTCGAAACTTTTCCTCTCCCACACGAAGCTCTATCGTTCGATCATTGAGAAGCTCGCGGGCTAACTCTCGTCATACATTATTCCAGCCTCTGAACCCGTGGATAAGATAGTCGAGGTGGTGTATTAATATTGATGCGTGACGAAAAATCTTCTCGCTGGTGGCACAGGGTGCTAGACCTCGGTTTAACGTCGTATCCACGATACAATTTTGGGACGAGAGGGAGACAAAACTCGAAGTTTTGATCTTCGTACTTAGATCGAATTTTTAAATAGACCTTGTGAAAATTATATGCTTTGTATATCGGTAAAGAATCGTTCCAAGTAATTAAAATTTTGGGAATAAAAATGTTTATTCAAATATTATTTTTGATGGAGCAAAAATCGATCGTTTTTAATCGGATAACATCGATTTTGATCAAAGGCGATCTGTTTCGATCGGATAGAATTTATTTTAATCAATTAGTGTGGATTTCGATTAGATTCATATTTATTTTAACGAAACGCTATCAAATTTCGATCGGATTAAACACATTTTAATTAAACGTCGATTTCGATGAAAATTTACTGAGATTTTTTATTGAAATCAAATTATTTATATTAAAGGCGATTCGTTGCTGATGAAATTCAATTTTTTTCAATAAAACATGATCAATTTTTGCTCAGATTCAATTTATTTCACCTAAATAAGATCGATTTTTGCAAACTACGTTTAATTTAAAAAGAAACAATATCGATTAAAAAAAACAAGATCCATTCAAATAAAATACGTTCCCAACTCGCCCAAAAACTCTAGAACGTCTCCATACATCCGATCGTCTAGTTTCGTCCAATTGCCAATTAAACTTCGCACAATTTGACTAAATCTCCTATGAAAACCGTGAACGCGCGCGGCAAATTTCCTTTTAGCAAATAAAACAAACGCGTAGAAATACGATGATGACACGAGAACAAAGAAAAGGGTTGATTCACATCGACCGAAGTACAAAGTTGTACAGTTCGGAGGGAGCTTTTTCGAGACAATACATCCCTTACGAGCATCCGGAACGAGAGGAGTCTCGTGTTGTACGCGAACGAATTCGTACTCGGTTTGCATCACGGTGTAAAGCCGGATATATATACAGTACGGTCCTCGACGACGAATGACGACGAAGAGAACGAGGACGTAAAATTTACACTCTCCCTCCCCAACACACACAGGCACACACACACACACACACACATACCTACCCTTAAAGGGCGTCAAGAAATCGGCGGGATGAGAGACTATAGAACATCCTCGTGTTGCTTCGTAATACCTTGTTGAATTTTCTCATGAAAGGAAGAGAGAGATGGTGAGTTCTCCGTTTAAAAGCTCGTACTCCTTCGAGTATACGACTACTACGTCTTACAGAGACAACCTCGTTCCTATCTCGATGCTTTCCTGTCCTCCATTCCTCGTGAAAACTACCTATACATATATCCCCCCCCCCCCCCCCCCCCCATATATATATCTGACAGAGAGAGATATCTATATAGATGTATAAATATATATATATATACAGGGTGAATTTTATAAGGTGTCTCAAACTTTGTTTTAAGGTAGATAGGATCATTACAAACAAAAGTTGCAAATATACATTGGGGATATTTTTAATAGTTTAGGAGATATACATTTTTTAAGTTAGTCCAATCAGAGCGCGTCGAGAAGCGTTGGATCCGCCCACTCCTCGCTCTAGGAGCAAATTCCCGGGAAATAAAAATGACTGCGTAATAAAATAATAAATAAAATTGACCTCTGTGAGTTTTGAAACCCCAAATGTTACGCCCTACACTGTGCTATCTCTACGGCTAGGGCGGGGAGTGGGCGGCTCCCTCGGTACGCTAAAAATTGATATCTTGTTAACTATTAAAAATATTCCTACTGTATATTTGCAACTTTTGTTTGTAATGATACCATCTCCCTTAAAATAAAGTTTGAAACACCTTATGAAACTCACCCTGTATATATAGATAGATAGATAGGGAGAAAGAGAGCGAGAGAAATATATATATAGCCCAGCATATCGCGGTGTAAGAGGTGCTACATACTCTTCGTGTCCCTTCGCTGCATCGCTTTCGCTGCTCTTCGCCGCTCTTCTTCTTCGAGCCCTAGCCATGGGGTTGGCGCTCGATGCATTATTTATAGAAACCCTGGAAACGTCTAATCCCCGTCTCAGACGGTCTTCTGACTAGGTGGCTCGGGTCTCTCGCTTACACAAAAAAAAACAGTGTGAGAGAGAGAGGGAGAGAGAGGAAGGGAATGGCATATATATATATATATATATATATATATATATATATATATATATATCATCCGCTTGTCAGATTATTTGCAATACCGAACGAGGAAGTGACATAATGCCATTAGTTCGCGGAACCTTTCACGTCTCTTCGCCTTTACCCCTCCCTTTTTCACTTTCCATCTTCCTTCCTTTTTTCCTCCTCATCCGTTTTCTTTCCATTCCTTAGGCATCTTGTCCCTCATCTTACCTCATGTAATATTACACGCTTGCACTTATGTTTTTTTTCTTCTTCCTTCTTTGCCTTTCCTTTCTTCTCTTCTTCTTGAACGAATAATGGAAGTAAAGTAATATTTTTACTCGCTTACATCTGGGAATTGTTAAAATTCGTTTTATCTAGGAAATTGCAATTTGGTACGATGAGTTGCGCGGTTTTATTCGAAAATTCAAACGTGAAATCGTAACTCGCGCGACGTTATGAGATTCGTGGAGCAGGTTGACGATGGTTCACGGAACGCAGAGTTTGCGCGTGAACTAAATTATTACACGAGCATTATTTATTCGCGCTTGCGATCGTGATGGAGGGATGGAAATTTATTCACGCGATATATATCACGTGTAATACATCGAGTGGGGAATAGGGAATTGCTTGCAGCCAGAGAATTTCAACGTGATGTAAATTACGTCGTTAATCAAAATGTTTTACAAAAAAGAAATTAAAAGAAATTAATCGATACGTAAATATTAATAAAAATCCCGAAAAAATTATCAAACTTACGATTATAAAATTGTTTATTATCAATCAAATCACGAAACGACGACACGAGACGAAAGAAAACAATTAAAATGTCAATTTTGATTAAAAAAAATCAAGAAACGACATTAAACGACCCAATTAAAATTTCCCTCTCGAAATGTTTATTGACCGATGTGTCCAGACTAAATACAGAAACCTAGTTGGATCAACCGTATAGAACGCTAGGAATGTATCGTCGTATATACAACGTCCATTGTCAGACGTGTATCTAGTCGACGCCTGATTACAATGCGCCCTCTTGTGTTCAATGCGATGTACGGACAGGTGGGTATAGATAGCCCAAGCAACTGGCGAATAGGTCAGTTTCACCGCACAGACCTGGGTACATCGCCCTAAACGTTCACAAACATATATATACGTACATACGTGCATACGTACATATACAGGGTGAATTTCATAAAGTGTAACAGGCTTTATTCTAAGGTAGATGGGATCATTACAAACAAAAGTTGCAAATATACATTGGGGATATTTTTAATAGTTTACGAGATATGAATTTTTAAAGTTGGTCCAATCAGAGCGTGCCGAGAAACGTTAGCGCCGCCCAGTCCCGCCCTAGCCGTAGAGATAGCACAGTGTAGGCGTTACATTTGGGGTTGCAAAATTCAGAGCAGTCAATTTTATTTATTATATTATCACGCGGTCATTTTTATTTCTCGGGCATTGGCTGCTAGAGCGGGGAGTGGGCGGGTCCAACGCTTCTCAGCGCATTTGGCAAAATTCAGAGTAGTCGATGCTCGAGAAATAAAAATGACTGCGTAATAATATAATAAATAAAATTGAATCCGAATTTCGCAACCCCAAATGTAACGCCCTACACTGTGCTATTTCTACAGCTAGCACGAGGAGTGGGCGGCTCCAACGCTTCTCGGCGCGCTCTGATTGGATCAACTGTAAACATTTATATCTCGTAAACTATTCAAAATATCTCCAATGTATATTTGCAACTTTTGTTTGTAATGGTCCCATCTACCTTAAAATACAGTTTGAGACATCTTATGAAACTCACCCTGTATATATATAGAGAGAGAGAGGTAGTTATATATATAGTTATATAACTATAACTATAACTTTACAACTATAGACACATAGGTTGATTATACACAAACGTTAGAGTACACACGTGTGTACCGTGTGCACGATACATATACTGGGTTAAGTTACACTCGAGGGGACCAGAGAGACAGAGAGAGAGAGAGAGCGTCGCGGTCCACACATTGCTTGGCACAGTAAACATCGTGATTGGCCCTCTTGCTAAGGGGTTGGTCGTACCCTCGGACTCTGTATCGCGTGCGCCATATATGTAGGTACCGCGCTAAGAATCATACCTATATCCCTCACAACTGTACAATAGTTCAACCCCTTGATTATATACCCAAGTTATAACGTTCCAACTCCCATAACCCTCTTACACATCGATACCTACTCGACAAGTTTGAAGCTACGATATTAATTACCGATTGGACCTAGGTATCCTCGAGATCGAATAAAAAACGAGAAAAGTTTTGAAACTTTCACGAAACGAAACTACGGTAAAACGACGGAAATGTGAAAATAACGGAATTGGAATTCTTTAACGGGGTAATAAAAACATCACTGGCTCGATATTTAGATCGATAGGGGGAATAAGTTCGTCGGATTTATGACAAAATTGAGTTTTGGAAAAAAATAATTTAGTCAAATTTTTAAAAAACGCAATTTTGTAATTTTTATCTTGTCTTTTTGATAAATTTTCATATCGAATGTAAAAAATAGAATTGTGATAAAGGATATAATCTTGTCAAATTTTGATCGAATCGTTAAAACGCGTTTTTCATCGCATTTGTTTCAGAACATCGAGCGGAGCGGATACAAGTCTCGACGAGAACGTTGGAACTCTCAAGTTTGTCGATACCCTGGTGAATTTGACGAAGGACGAGGGTGGCTCGGCTCACATGCGATGCAAAGTCATCGGCGAGCCTGCGCCAACGAAATTTCAATGGTTCAAGGACAAAGTACCGCTCGTTGGAGAACCCGGCAGAATTCTCATCAGGAAGATTCCCGCTCAGGTAAAACTGCTCGCTCGCTAATTAGAAATCGTTTAATTGAAACTTCATAGTTGGAAAAGGTTCGTGCCGCAAATTTCCCAGGAGAGTCGCGAGAATATTCCACGTACGATCGCTACGGGGAACGAGATACTGGAAAACTTTGATTCATTATTCTTATTTGCTTTTTTTTTATCAGGGACACGAACGAGCCGATAAAAAATTCTCGGGAACACGTTTGAAGATAAACAGACTTTGGCCAACGGACAAAGGCGTTTATACCTGTCGAATCGGCAATGGAAAAGATCAGATCGAAAGTTCAGCAACGCTCAACGTCGATGTCGAAACTTACGGTGAGTCTAATTTCGAAATTAATTTTTAAATCGCAAGCTCGTCGCTCAAAAGCTCGTTGACACGAAAGATCGAATTGTTCAATTTTGTATTCGAACTGTCTACAATTTACACGGCAGATATAAACGAATTTTCGTATGTTGATTTTTTGGAAAATATATCGTACAATAAAATTGACAAATATTTGTATTTTTATTTGTAAAATCAAATAATTCAAATTGTATATTTCGTACAACGCGCGCCTTTTGTTCGATTAGCTCAATGTATCGCGCGAAAAACTTTGGGAAACTTCATAATTGCAATAAAAGTTGACGAAACTGGTGAAGAAAGAAAAACTTTGGTGTACGTTGGAGGGAGCGTAGTCGAGGAGGAATTAGCTTCGTTAGGGCCGGAAAGGTATAAAAAGGGGAAAAAAGATAGAAGCTAAGTCTAGCGATCGAGGAGTTTTCTACTTTCGACGAGAAGTCCCGAATCTCTCCCTCCACACCGTAAAACTTGGTAGAAACTCGGAAACATCAAGATCCTCATAGCTATCTCTCTCTCTGTCTTTCTCGTGGTCTCTCAATCTTTCTCTCCAATGTATACGAGGCCAATGTGGCGAAAATTTTCCGGGCGGTTAAACGAATGAGAGAAAACTGAGACGGTAGGAAAAGCCAAAATAAAAGAGAAGCCCCTCACACGATGCATCACTATATATAACCTCGACGTATATCCGAGAAACCGAGAGCCATTAGTAGCGTTCTATACCCTCGCACGGTCGCGTTTCAATTAAACTCAGCCCACTTTCGTTTCTTCTCTCGTACGCGTTCTTCCCTTCTTATCGTTCCAACAAAACGCGGGCAATAAATCTTAAATCAAAATGGCCGCGACGTCGTCGCGAAATGGCGTTGATCTCTCTCTCGTATATCTACGGTCGATAAAGAAGAGAATTATTCAAAAGGAAACAAATTTCACGAAACGATCGATCGAACTACGAAGAAACATCCTTCCCGATTCGATCTCTAAGTTAGAACCAACCGCCCATCGAAGAAAATGGACGAAAGAGAGTTTGAATATTGATGAGAGCCGCGCGTCGTGGTAGCCTCGCTTCGTCCACGAGTTTCTCGAATTCATGAGACCCCACACTCCTCTTCCAACCTCGTTTCTCTCCCACGAGGAATCAGTGCACTTCTCTTTCTGCCCTTGGGTTGGGAATAGGTGGCTCCCGTTCAATTTACGGCCAAGTTGGCAGATGCAAAGTTGCCATCGGCCAAAGTAGAACGGAATTGCGAGCAGGTCGGCCCCCTCCCCTCCCTCCCCACCACCAACGTTATACCGTGTATATTATTACCTTACGCGAGGTATTATACACCCGGTCCAAACTCCGCGGGCCTATAGATACGTAAATGTGTGCATGGTGATAGAGGATGTGAGAGAGTGAGAGAGCACCTAAATTTCCGTCTCGCTAGCTAGCGCGTCCTTTGCATTCTCTGTGTGGGCCCTGTAGAAGCGCCCCCAACCTCGACACATGAATAGTTATAACCACCGAGCTTGCTGTAGCGTGTATGCATTGCTGCACCTTGTGTAGTTTCCACTATGTATAGTTATATATATATATATATAACGACATTGGGTAGTTGAATGCACGTGCGAGCATCCTAGCAAGTGCCTCGACAATATTCAACCTCGTATGCATCTTATCCTCTGCTCTATCTCGAGCTCGAAACTCGAGACTGGAAACTTTCTACCAAAAGCTGGAGTTTCTCTCTGGGCACGACACCACTCTCTTCGCTATGGCAGAGGGCGAGAGAGAGAGAGAGAGAGAGAGAGAGAGACGGACGAGAATACCTGAACTCTACGTTTTCAACGAAAATACGCACAGCAATTCGTCATTTGTATGCGGAGATGTTTAGCTCGCGAGACGCGGGGAAAAGGAGCCACTTTGTATACCGTAGGGCGCGTAAAGGGTTGGATATTTCTATGCAACTCCCTCCAAGGAACTCTCCGGTTAAAAGATTTACTGCCTTTTCTCCGTCCGAAAGCACCGAGATTTGAATATGGAACACTCGGGACTTTCCATGTTTCGGAAATTTTATCCACGTACCTTTTTGCATCGCGTTGAATTTTAGCATCGATTTGTTTTTTTTTCTTTTTCGTTATTTCACTTTATTTCTGTTATAATTTTCGCTACAGTAGAGAGCCATTGTTAAGGATTCATTTTTTATTGTTTTTACGTTGTTAAGACTCTTAGAACTTCCAAACAAATCTCGGTCTCTTTTTGAAAAAAAATTTGAAAGAAAATAAAGAATTGCGTTAAATAATCCAATCAACGTTCGAAGTCGCATCGATATTTTTAAAAAATATCAAGATCGATATCGATATATCAAAAAGACAATATCGATATATTGATATGTCGGTGAGATTTTGTAATTAATCAAAAATGGTATATAAATAAGATAGGTAAAAAAATTTGATTTTTTATTATAAGTATTTTTTCTTCTATAATTATTATTTTCTTTATAAGTGTGTTTTATAAAGCTTTTGATACCGTTTCGATACTTGAAATTTGATATCGCTACATCGATATATCGAAATAAAAAATATCGCAAGAAAATATCGATATTTCGATATATCGATATATCGAATGAAAATATCGATATTTCGATGTATCGATATACCGAACGAAAAATATCGATATTTCGATATTCGATATACCGAACGAAAAATATCGATATTTCGATATTCGATATATCGAACGAAAATATCGATATTTTGACTTATATCGATATATCGAATGAAAAATATCGGTATATGGATATTTTTCGCCATCCCTACGCGCTAGTTAAAATCTTTTCAAAAAGCTTCTTTCACGAGTGTACCTATGTGACGGAGAACGTGACAGAAGTTTCATCGCGAATGAAAAAAAGATGAGTCGCGTCACACAACTGATAAACTATTTCGGGCTTTAGCGTGCCAGATGCGAGGTTGTAAAACTGTTGCTCGTGGGCGAGGGTGGACTACTTCTCGTGTCGCGAGAGAAATAGGTTCGAATGTATTACGAACGACGCGCGCGAATCGTCGAGGTATACGCGAGCGTTCGGTTTCGAAACATGTTTCTCGAGATTTTACGGTCTCGCGCGGACACGTTGGTCCCGCGGGCTTATCGGGAGAGGAGCTGTTTACGAGCATGGACGATTAAGTGTCATATTAAGAACGGAACCGCGCTAAATTCCGTCTCTCTCTCTCTCTCGTTCCTGGCTGCGAACATTACGAGAGGTTCACCGGCTCTCGGGGTATGGCCTCGACCCTGTGAACCTGTCTGGCATCCTCGAGAGTGCAACGGGCTCTACGGCGCACTCGATACTCGTAACTCTACGACGATCGTACCGGATGTCTGACACCCGCGAACTCTTCGACTCTGACGCACGAGGTAGGTACGAGGGCTAACGAAGATACGAGATACTCGCGGATATATTATTTTCGACCCCTGGCCTCGACCTCGCTAAATTTATGACTCTCGGTTTTTCGAGCCTTACGTTCGCAAGTTTTTTTTTTCATAATCGTTATTTTATATTTTCAATCGGCGAATTTTAATGTAAATGAAAAATATCGATACAGTCGAGAGTTATGATTGTACAAAAATATTAATATATCAAATATATTGCGTTATCTTTATGTTATATTATATTATATTATTTTATATTATATTATATTATATTATATCATATCATACTATATCATATTATATTATATTATATCATATTATATTATATTGTATTATATCATATTATATTATATCATATTATATCATATCATATTATCAAATGTATTACGTTATATTTATGTTATATTATAATATGTTATATTATATTATATTATATTATATTATATTATATTATATTATATCATATTATATCATATCATATTGTCAAATATATTACATTATATTTATGTTATATTATTTTATATTATATTATAGTAGGTATATTATATTATATTATAATATTGTATATTATATTATTATACTTTTGTCACAATCGTCGGTATGAACTCTCCATAGTACTACTAAAACAAAACACACTTACGAACACGAAACTTTCACGATAAAAAATAAATATCGTCCCGTAGAAACGTGGAAAATGGCAACTACGACCGGCACCAAAGTACACACAAATCCCTCTTATTAATCACCAACAATGAATGGAATTCGCGCTAATGCCGGTGCACGATTTTGCAACTGTCTTGTAATTATCACCATCACACTTCCGGGATAGTATTCAATTACTAGGTTCAATCGGGCGTGAACTGACGTTTCGCGAAGAGTTGCATCGTAATTTCTATTGTAGAGCACGTCGAGAGGGGATAGAGAGAAACACGCGGAAGAGCTCTAACACGTGGAGGGAGGGTTAATTCCTGATGGAATTTAATCGCTCTCGCGTTACCCCCTCCCCTTCTCTAATTCTCAAACCCCGTCCCACGGGTATGTGCATCACTGTTTCGTTGATGGTTCTCCCACGAAGGGGCTCTTTCGTACCGAAATCACGACGAGAGATCCTATTCCAGTCTCCACATATATATATATATATTTTACATTATATTATATTACATTATATTATATTATTTAATATTATAGTATATTATATTACATTATATTATATTATATAATATTATAGTATATTATATAATGGTATATTACATTATATTATATTATATTATATTATATTATATTATATTATATTATATTATATTATATTACATTATATTATGTTATATTATATTATAGTATAGTATATTATATTATATTATAGGATGTTATATAATATTATATTATATTATATCATATTATATAATGTTGTATTATATTATATTATATTATATTATATTATATTATATTATATTATATTATAATATATTATATTATATTATAATATATTATATTATATTATAATATATTACATTATATTATATTATATTATGTTATATTATGTTAGACTATATTATAGTATAGTATATTATATTATATTATATCATATTATATTATGTTATATTATATTATAATACATTATATTATGTCATGTCATATTGCATTATGTCATATATATATATATATATATATATATATATATATATATATATATATATAGATTGTATATTTGGCGTGAAATACAACTCGCGTTTATACTCGACGGTCAAACTCCGCGAGTTTCTGCGCGATTCTCCCGTTACTATACCTACTCTACTTCTCGTCTCGAGTGCCGACGATGAGACGAGAGAAGAGGCCTCTCGAGACCCCATACGCCAGGTATATTTCCTGTATTATCGCGCTGTCTACACAAACCCCATTGTCCATAGAATTACGTACGAAAGAGCGTCTCTAACGAAACGACGCGCGGTTCTTTTCGCAATAAATTTTTTCGGCCAAGGCTCGCTATTTCCACCGTCTCGTTTCCTTCTTTTCCCACGCGTATTCGACAAAATACTTAATCAATCTTCTTGTCGAACCAATAAATTCGATCCCTTAGCAAAGATCGACACAAATTTTGTGAAAAATCTTGACGATCACTTTATTTTTTATTTTGCACTACGAGAACGACAAACTTTCCGACCTAAAATTCTGTTAAACATTTCCACCTAGAAAAACGGAAAGTAATCAAATCGTTGAATAAAAAAAGAAATGGAAATACCGCCCATACTATTAAACGAATTCTCAGCTTAAAAAATCTCCTCAACGATAATTCAAAAAGCGCACGAGGTGCTCGTTTATCGTTCGGAAATTGGGAATAAAATAAAACGAGGTCGTTTCCCCGACGATTTCATCCCCTCCCTGTCTCGTATTATTGCACGATGCGTAGCCGGTTAAATCGATTTTATAAAGAAAGAAAGAAACAGAAAAAAAGGTAAAAATAAAAAAATCTCTATACGAACCACGTGGTTCGAGGCATTCGATTCCTACGTATCCCTGCACGCTGGCTTGGTTGGATATGAAAGTGCGGAGATGAAAATCCTATTCGAGCTCGAACGACTTCTCGTTTACCCCCCTCCCCCTCCCTCCGGCCCACACTCCCCCTTCAACAACCTGATAGTTTCCCCGATTGTACTCGATTTCCATATTAACGGGGTTGAACGTTCCCGAGAATTTTTCAAAGGGACTTTTACTCCTACGCGAATGTTCCTACTATACGTACATATATGACGAACAATTGTTCGAACGAGTGACGCTCGACGAACAGAGGCAAAATTCGTTGCATAAATGGACGAGAGAGTGAGTGAGGGAAAGAGAGAGCGAGAGAGATATAACGAGAGAGAGAGAGAGGTGCACTTTGGCTGAGTGCAATCACCAGCGTGAGTCTGATCATCCGTGGAAAAGCCTCTGTTTATCTGTCTCATTGACCTGTAATCGTATACTCGAGGGAGAGAGGGAGAGAGAGAGAGAGAACTAACGAACAAACGAGACTCGCGGCGAGGGATACAGGAATGCTCGTATCGTGAATTTGATTGGAAATTTTGCGTAATTAAATCGAGATTCGAAACACTCGGGAATATAACGATTGACCGTGTAAATGGAAACTCCGTATACGCGATGGTGAGAGAGAGAGAAGAAGGGTGGGAGGCATACGGTTTAAACGAGGATTTTCCCTCATTGACGATAACGAGCGGAAATATTCCGAAGCTCGTCGACTCCGGGCTATGATCACCAAACGGAGGATTTAACATTGGGTAAAGAATATTATCCACCCACGCCCTTCCTCACCTCCCCACCCCTCTTCCTCGAAATACAAATATATACACGGGAGAGCAATACTCGATGGTGTGGTAAAACGATTGACCGTTTCGGATCGTAAACTAGACCGATCTCTGTTCAAGTTAGCGCTATCGCGTGACCGGATCGTGTCAACGACATCGCGAATGTAAAAGAGAGAAAAATAAATTTTAAAAATGAAAAAATTTGTCGCGCGAAAATATTTTTTTCGGGAGATCGAACGCGCTCTCGTCTAGTTCCATGGATGTATCGTATATGATTTTTTATATGGTAGTACGAGAGGATCGGCACTCTCGACTGGTTATTCGAGAATCTCGACTGTCGCCTGTATATAGCAACGTGAAATATTTGAACGATAACGAGAAACGTCGACGATTTTTGCAAAAATTTTTAGGTGGATTCGATGGGTTCTACGTTATCGAATTATAAGCGTCGGGTTTGTGGGAGTAAATTTAGAGATTTTTTGTTTTTATGGGGGAAGGTACGTCGCGACTGGAAATTGGAGAAAAATTGTTGTTGAGATTTGTTTTTTTTTATAGTTTTGCGACGGTTGGGAATTAATAATCGCAGGATCGACGTCGAAATCGAGAGAAGGTAAAAATAGTTTTTCGCTCGAAAAGAATTTTTAAGTAATTTTTACTGTGAAATCACAGGGAGTGACAAATGTGCAATTCTTCAGGTTTTTTGGAAATAAATTATACATTTTAATGGAAATGAGTAAAAATTTACTCTTGCGCGACAGAAATTAACAATATTTTCAAGAATTTTGACTGAAATTAACAGTAAATTTTCGTGAAACGTAAACATTACTACAATAAGTTGAAAGAAGGGCTGATACGAATGAAAGTGTACGGTGTACATTGAGAAATTTGGGTGTTTGTCTTGAAAATTTAAAAACGGAAGCCGAAATTTTCCGTGCGTTCACCAGAATTTTTACGTTCTTCACAGTAAAATCAGTTAGGACTAGGTCGCCTGGCCGTAATCCGTGAGCTCTGTGTAGCGCCCGTAAAAATTATGCTACGTGCTAAAATTTTTCCATGCTTGGAAGTAAAATATTTGAAACTAGTGTCAATTTTTAACTGTTTACACATTTATCACCGGGATCAAATTTTAATGTAATTTTTACCAAGATTTCACCGTCAAAATTTAATAAGAAAATCTCTCCGTACGTTTTCCCCAATTTAAGATAGTCCTATCGTTGGGTGGGGGATTAAAATTTTATTCCCGTTTTTTCTCATATTGGAAGTGGACCAAGCGTTAAAGTTCATTAAGAAAAGTTGTTGCAAATCAACTAAAGAACAACATACTCAAAATTGAAAATGATCCTACGGAAAGTTTATTTGTTATATAATAAACAAAATCATGAATTTTTGTTTTCCATAAGATTTGTTATAAAAACTAATCGAAGCTTCTTTGATATCATATAAAAATGTGTGTAAAATTTCAACAGGCTTCATCGACCAAATGATCGAGATACTCGTTGTATAATGTTGCGATATTTAACACGGGCTCTTATGGGAGATTGCGAAAAGTGACGATTTTCAAGAATAAATATCGTGATTTTTGAGTCGATAAAGGCCCCTGAAATTTTACACACATATACATATGACATCAAAGAACGTTTCTGCAAATTTTCAGTGAAATCTAACGGAAACGCTGTAACGATAGGACTACCTTAAAATAATCGAGGAGATATCGCAATCCCAAAAAATCCAAACCCAAGCCCAAACCCAAATCTAAAAAAACTACGGAAAATCGTATTTTTGTCTTGAAAAATTGACGCGATAAATCGACTAAACCTTCTACTCGTTATCAAAAGAAACATGTACCACCCAAAAACGAGATTTTTAACAAAATTCGTCCCACAGAAACAAAAAACAAAAAAATTCTATCAATTTCCCAATCTCGAATGTCCGGATTCGGCGACCGCGCTCGTGCGACTATAAAATCAACAAAAGCACTCGCGTTTTCTCTTTGCATCTGCGGTAAGAGAGATTAGCCCCTGGAGGATAATCTGAGCGTGCCAGGGAGAGAAAGAGAGAGAGAGAGAGAGAGAGAGAAGGGGAGAGAGTCCTATAGCACTATCGCGAACCGTGAGAGGAACTCTCATTAAACGGTTTCACCGTGGCTCGAGGAGATTTTCTTCTCGTTGTCTCTCCTTCGTGGCATCGGTGGTTCCGCGGTGTCTCGAAAGAACAGATAAAAAAAAAGAAGGAAGAAAGAGGCAGAAAGATGCTCGAGAGGTTGGAGCGAGGGTTCTCGTCGTTCCTCGTCTCGTCCTTCAGTCGCCGAAGCTTCTTTTCATGTCCTCCTCTCCTCTTCCTCTTTCTCTCTCTTATCTCGACGAGACCAAGTTGTGCAACGATCGTTTCCCGGACGCAACCGGAACAACGACCAACGACATCGAAGACGCCTTACCCCCAAGGTATTCTCTCTTTTATAATCGCTCCTCCACGCTCTATCCTTCGTGTTTGCGTGTTTGCGTTGTGCGGTGAACGACGCTGACTTTCTCGTTCGCTAAAACCAACCCTTCTCACCCTTTCTCCTTATCCTTATTCTCTCCCTCTTTCTCTCTCTCTCTCTTACGTTCTTTATTTTCTTGTTTTTGTTTCCTTTGCTTTCATTCTCTTTTTTCTCCTCGTCCACCTCATTTTTCCTTTTCTTATTCTCCTTTCTTTAGCGGGGAGAGCACAGAGCAGTAGTAGGTAGGTAGTTGATAAGAACGCGAGCCATGCGATTTCAACGTGGGCTTTCCGACCCGAGTTAATGTCCGTCCCGTTGCGCGCGTGTGTTTATTCCGCCTCGGCGATATATACGCGCGCCCACGAGACGAGACGACGAGCTGGGAGTTCCCTGCGGTGAGGATAGTAGGAAATCTCTCTCGCGTCTTCTCTAACGTATAAACGCGGCTTGTGTTTTGTCTCGATCGTAGCAAACTCTCTTTCCCTCCCTTCTCTCTTTATCGGTCTTGCTTCCTCTCTCTTTCTCTGTTTCTCTCTGGCACGCTTGCGTTCTCTTGGTCTTTTGCGAAAAGGGTGATCCCCCGTGGTCGAGGAGATAATCGATCTCTCTCTCTCTCTCTCTCCTTCTCTCTCTTTCTCTCCCTCTCTCTGTCTCTCTCACGATCTCCGACCACGTCTCCCGCAGCGCTCACCACGGTCTTCGAAATTCCTTCCGTCTCTCTCATTTTCTCTCTCTCTCTCTCTCTCTCTCTCTCTCTCTCTCTCTCTCTCGCCATCTGTCCCTCTTTCTCACTCTATCATGTTTCCTGATAACACGCTGGCTACAGGATCGCTCAGTCACGAAATTTTACCTCTAACCTGGAAATATTAAATTTTTATGAAATTTGCTTTTTTTTCCATATGGACAAAAATCTTAAATTTCTCTTAAATCTAAAAACTTATATTTATTTTAGTCTTGAATTTACAAAAAGGAGGAAACAATAGAAATACAAAATTAAACCTTTACATAACAATTTTCATGACAAAGAACAAAACCGTTAACGTTTCAGATAAGAAATTGAACAAATCACGATTAATTGATAACTAAAATTGAATTTTTATTCATCCACTTTTTGACATTGAATGAACATTGAATTTGACATGGAAAAAGAAAGGTTTGAAAAAAAAAGAATAAAAAATAGAATTATGACGTATAAATTATTTACTAACATATCCCACGACGTTTCCAAACGCATCTCGATTATGAACGGCTCTGTACGAATGGATGTATATCTTGTATAATTGAAGGGAAAGACAGCACACGATGGCGGTTTTGCCACAGCTTCCGCGTATATATCCACGCTTAACCTTCGACGTGCGGTCTAATCTAACTTGCATAATGCAGAGAAGTTGGCGAAGACCTTCGCGAGCGTCCCGCCAGGCGGCTTTCTCCTCTCGGAACTCCATACAGTACGCCCTCTAGTGAGCAAACGAGAGAGAGAGAGAGAGAGAGAGAGAGAGAGAGAGAGAGAGAGAGAGAGAGAGAGAGAGAGAGAGCTTCGAAACTCGCGTTAAGAGAATCTAGTCTCGGAGATTAGTTGGGGAGAAGCATGCACGCGCATCTTGCTACGTCTTGTACGGTTTTGCAAATATCACTATGGCCATTATACCGTACGATGGTATGTGATTATTATACGCGTTATCACTCTACGAGCTAAAGAACCCGCGAATTCGTTAATCGAGACAAAAATAATCAAACTCGTAAGAAAAAACGTAGTTTAAAAATATTTATATATTTTTTGTTGGAAATGGGACGATATATTTATTTATTTATCAAATTTTAATCATATGGATCGATAAATCAATTTATTTTTAATTTTTATTTAATTTTATCAAAATTATCCAATCGTTCGAATGTAAGAGGCGGGAAAAATATTTTTAAAACATACGCAAGAGATGGTTGCTATATTACAAATTTCCTGCGGCAATATTTAAAATAAAATGGCGAAATTCGTATATTGATTTTCTATTCGTTTATTTTTTCTTCTTTTTAAGAAAATCAATACACGAACACCTACATATATTTCTAGAACGTCAATCGCAGATACGAGTTTCTATATAATCGACGAGAGAACGAAAAAACCAGGACCAAGCGAATCGAGCGAGTGGTTTCGAGTGGTCGATAGAGTTCAGAGAGATTTGGGCAGCAAGGGGATGCGGCACGAAGCAGTGAAAATGTTCTTTCGAGCGAGCCATACAAACCGAGTACGCGAACCCCTTGTGTCCCATTAGCAATGAACTCTACCGGTCGAACGACAGTGCACACGATCGCAAAAACGACAACTGTTACAGTAGTATAACATAACTACATCGCGACGATATATATTTTATACGTCCTATATATATGTAGACAGACAGATAAATTCAGCAACTGAGGTTTTTTGATTATCCACAGGCAAGCCGTAGTTTCGAGCCGCGACGATGTACCTACGTATCGACCGATACAAAGAACCAATCGCGTGATAGCTAAACATAATTAATTTTAACGTTTGACGCGAAGCAATATCCCGAAATGTACATTATTACGTTTATTGGTCATACAACGCGATCAACGTTTATGACGAGCACACGGACACTGGAAACGCGGAAAATATTTAATTTCGTCTAGCGTTCGCTCCGTTCAAAAATCCCGCGCCTGGCCACCCGTGGCCATGAATTGTACTAATTCGCTGGGCTGTGTATAGGTGCATGGAAACATGAACTACGCGGGGTTATTTACGCACCGGTGTGCACATACGACAGTTCGATTGCGATTAATTTATGTCAATATAGGTAATTTGAGAATATTTCATAAAAATGTCCGAGTTAGGATTGTTTTTATATAGAGAAGTAGGAATAGAATGATAATTTATGTCCAGCACGGGAGCGCTTTAGTATGACGAAAATTTCTTTTTGTCAATGTTTTGCTTGGAACGAGAGACTGTCACCACTGACGACGGTAATACATACGAGGAGAGTGATGCAAGAGAGAGAGAGAAAGAGAGAGAGAGTGAGAGAGAGAGAGAGAGAGAGAGGGAGAAATTGAGAGGCTGAACCCCACGACTCGTACCTGCTCGTGCCGGCACGATCCCGTTCTCCCCAGTGTTTCCCATTCCACTTCCCCATATACCTGTATATTCCTAGTACATTGTATATAGATATATATCGTATACATCGTGTGCAGTGATATACAGGGTGAATTTCATAAGGTGTCACAAGCTTTATTGTAAGGTAGATGGGATCATTACAAACAAAAGTTGCAAATATACATTGGAGATATTTTTAATAGTTTACGAGATATGAATTTTTAAAGGTGGTCCAATCAGAGCGCACCGAGAAGCGTTGAAGCCTCCCACTCCCCACCCTAGTAACCAATGCCCGAGAAATAAAAATGACTGCGTAATAATATAATAAATAAAATTAACTGCTCTGAATTTTGCAACCTCAAATGTAACGCCCTATACTGTGCTATCTTTACGTCGAAGGCAGGAGTGGGCGGCTCCAACACTTCTCACCATCCTCTAGATGGATTAACTTAAAAATTGTATATCTCGTAAACTATTTAAAATACCCCCAATGTATATTTGCAACTTTTGTTTGTAATGATCCCATCTACCTTAAAATAAATCCTGTGACACCTTATGACATTTCACCCTGTATATATATATATAGGGTTTGTTACCGAAAGTTGAATAAGATACGAACATACACGTATAATATTGAAATTATATTTAGTTGAACACTGAAATTGATGAGAATATATTATATATGTAATACACGTCCGATCTTTAAAGCTCTTTCATTATAACAGCCTCTATTTTTTACCAATGCTCTTCTCTTATCATTACGTTCTTACTCCGCTCAAATAATAAATAAACTTGGCGTCCTGGCACCGTTCAATCCTTTCATGTATATATATATTGACAAGAACGCGAGCCGTGTCATTTCAACCTGGGCTTTCCGACCCGTGTTAATATATACATATATGTCATATATATGGCGTATTTCACTGGGCTGTTGCCCCAAAAGCAACGGGCTCAAAACCATCGACATTTCGGATTATATACACCACGAGAGCATGTTCGACGGGTGTTTTGTACCCGCTTCGAGTACCCACGCATCGGCGCGTAAGAGAACATCAGTGTGCGGGAGACAGAGAGAAAGAGAATTGTGCACTAGCGGCAACATTCATGCGAAATTGTAAATCGTTCGCGTGTATGAGCTATGTATATACGAATCGTCAGACAGACGGATGGAACAAACGCAACGGAGAGAAAGAGAAAGAGAGAGAGAGAGAGCGCGATAGAGATGGAACTGTACAGAAGGGAGTGAGAAGTGGGGAGGGAATCCGTGGGATGTGCAACGGCGGTCATGTATTTATTAAACATCGCCAACCTTCAACCCCCGTGGGCCATATTGGATTAACGACGTACAATGTTTGGCCGCGTATCAGTCATTGGCCACTTTTTACAGCACAAATTTTGTATTATTTTCTATTTTTACAATTCTTTTCTTGATTTTTGTATTTTGGACAATGTATTTTGGGAAATTTATATTTTATATAATTTTCGATTTCAATTTTTGTATTTTTGACGATTTCTTTTCGAAATTTCTATCTTTATACAATTTTCGAACGAAATAGTTTGTATAGTTTTTTTTCTTTTCCTTTTACGCTGAAATGTAGATTTTTATTTGATTTCGTGATTAAATGTAGTAACGTCGAAAGTTGCCACGATTTTTATCCAATTTTCGTATCCAAGCCAGAAAGGAGAGAATTTCTGTAAAATGCAAATATTTATAAAATCCCTTCGCTTTTAATTCGACTAATCCGTTCGTTACCCAAACGAATCCATTCGTTATTCGAAACGAGCTGTTTGTTTTTTTCTTTCTCGAACTAGGGATTATAACGTTGCATAATTAAAAAAATTCAATTTAAATGTAAAAAGTCGAAACGTAACAAAATTATCGTTTCACCACGTAAAAACAATCATCAATAACTTATAAAATTGTATAAATACAATCAAACGATAAATTCTCAAACGAACTATTCTCTCCTACGAATTCCTATGATTTTCAACCAAGATATTCGAACTTTTCTCTAAACTGCCAATAACTATCTCGACCCCCGTTCCGTTGCCAATCACTGTACTATCTTCTCTCTCCCGCTTCCGGGAACATCGAGACTCGTACTATATCGTTTCCAGTGGCTTTCTATACCCTCCGAAATATGTCTGTCGTTTTCACAACCAGTCGTTGCAACCCTCACCCCCCCCCCCCCCCCCGCCCCGTTCATCCTCCCCACATCCTCTTCCATAGCGTCACAATTCGCCAATGAAACGCGTCACGATGTTATCTCTCGCGTGCGTTTCGACCCAACCCCCCGATCGTGTAACGCATATTCGCATATAGAGGGGGAGGTTTAGCTAGGGGTGTTTCCCAGATATAAACCCTTTTCGAGGAATTCATATAGCTCTCTTGGCCAGGCTGCGCTAGCTATATCGATACTGTTCGTGACTGCACGTACACACGCGAATTGGGACATACCTATGGCACTTATGGCGGGGAAGGGGGTTGAATAGGGGTGGTGGGAAAGGGGAGGAGGAGGGAAGAAGGGATTGCATCAAGAGCCATCGGGCATTTGGAAAATATGCCGGAGGGGAAACACGGCGGTTTTATCATAGGGTGCATCGTGTATGCAACCCTTCTCTCCTCGTGTATCTCGGAAACGCGATTTATCATTCCAGACATCCTGATCTAATTTGATAAAGTTTCATTAAGTCTCGTCTCTCTCTATCGATCTCGCTACGTTGCTTTGTCTCTCTCTGTTTCTCTCTGTCTCTTGCTCGCTTTCTACTCGTGTTTATTGTGGTCAGCGTAGGGTAGGATTTAATGAACATTCACTTGTGCTCAAAATTACTATATATCATCGTACCCCGAAGCAAGGGGGTAGAGGCGGGAGGGATGTTTTTCGATTAAAATGCAATTTATGCGATACGATCGGAGGGAGAACGAAATTGTTTAATCAACGAATTATTAAACTATCCTCGCAATCTCAGCTTGGACTCACGATCAATTTTCATCCCCTTAATACGGTCAATTTTCATCCCCATGAAATAATCTATTTACAAGTACATTAAATTAATCAATTTTCCTACAATATTATAAAACGTTACGAATCTCTCGCAAAATCTTGAAATAATTAATTTTTATCCTGGAAAATAATGAATTACAATTGCCACGATTCTTTTTTATCGATATAATTCTTTATCGAATTATATCGAACGTGATTAAAATTATACCGGATATTACAAAATCGTTATAAAATTCGAGATAAAACCTCCCTTAAATCGTAGATTTTTATATCACAAAAATTACACGCCTCTTAAATTAATGAATTTTCATATATCATAAAATATTACGAATTTTTCACAAACTTGAAATAATTAATTTTCATCCCCCAAAATAATTAATTACAATTACCACGATTATTTTTTATCGATCTAATTATTTATCGAATTATATCGAACATGATTAAAATTATGCCGGATATTAAAAAATTATTATAAAACTCCAGAGAAAACCTCCCTTAAATCGGATATTTTTACATCACAAAACTACATGCGAATAAAGCAAACCCTGCTATGTATTTCCTGTCATATATCGCGGGATATTAATATTCTAACGCCGCTGATAAACGTCGCTTCACCGACGATACCATCGAACTTTTCCCTTTATCTCACGAACGACAAACCAAAACAGAAAAAAGAAAAGAAAATCTTTCGATCCGTTAACGACCACCAACTAGGAAAAAAAAAGTCGTCTCTCGCATACGACAATGCGAATATCTCGTTAAACGCAAAAATTCGGAAGAACGCGCGCGTTCCGTCATGTTGACGTTAATGAAATTTGATATCGCATCAAGCGTATATATATTCCCTTTTCTTTTTATAACCCCCCCGGACTGTTTATCCCTTTTCGTGTCAACCCCGTACTCACCCCTTCTCCCCCATCCTCCTGTCTCTCGTATCTCTCGCTCGTTATATCATCGTGGAAACGGGCAAAAGAGTGGAGGGTGCTAAAAATACAACCCCCCAACCGAAAAAATAAAAAAATAAAAAAAAAAAAAAAACAACGAATCGATAGACAAAGTTTCCGGTCCGGACGCGAGTAATGCGTAATCCGAAAGATTAACGAGAATACGTCCGGCGAACGAACGGGAGCAAAACTACCCCTTCCACCTCCTCAGCCCCCCCGACTTTCATCCCTCCTCTCTCTCTCTCTCTCTCTTCGTCCCTCTTCCCGCCATCTCGTCGTTTCCCCGCACTCATCTCGAGTTTCCAATTAACATGGGCCAAGTTTCTGATCCGTTCCAACGATGCTGACGGAGCTGTGCTCGAGAGAGAGAGAGAGAGAGAGAGAGAGAGAGAGAGAGAGAGAGAGAGAGAGAGAGAGAGAGAGAGAGAGAGAGAGAGAGAGAGAGAGAGAAGAAACGGTCTCTCGTTGTTCTCGAATTAAAAGTTCGCCGCGAGTGGGCCGTACGCCGTTTTACTTATACACTCTTCTTCGACCGTTTCGATCTTTCTCCTCGTTTTTTGTTGTTGCATTTTTACATTCGCATTCACCCCTCTCGCATCTTCGTTTCGCTTCCACGTGTCTCGTAAGTGACGAGTAGGTCTCTCCTGTTTTTTTCCGATTTCTTTCTCCGCTCGTTTTTGTTCAGGTTTGTTTTGCTTTCTCTCGTTCGATACGATAAACAAATTTCGCGAAGGAAATTCGTTCGACGATGCTCGCCACTGGATAACGATAAGAAAAAAGAAGCAAAAAGCGTTTTTTTAATTTTTTTTTTTATTTTTCAACCGTAACGTCAAATCTGCTAGTTTTTTTCTCAATTATTGACCTGTAAGAGAGAGAGAGAGAGAGAGAGAAAAAAAGAGAAAGAGAGAAATCAACCTCGGTTCAATTTTCACGTTTCATTTGGAATTCATCGAAAAGTGGAAACAACCTTTCGTTCTTTATTTTTCTTTTTCAAAGCTCGATCGCCAACGGTACAGTACATTTCGAATATTCTCGATTTTACTTCCTCGTCCCTCTTCTCTTCCCCTCACTCTCGCACTCTTTGACGTTCCGGTAACGCTGGGCAACATAAAAGCATTGAAGACCACTCGAATGAAAGTTTTGCACGACCGGAGCATAAAATGATATAATTAAGTACAAACACATACACATACGTGCCTACATGCCCAGTCATATACGCATATACATATATAAATATGTATTATATAGTTGGACCACAATGCGGCTCCGTTACCGCAGCATCCCTTGCAGCCAATCCTCGAGTTGGACCGCGAGATACGTCAAAGCCCCGGGACGACTGACGCGAACTCTGTGTATCAGACTCACCCCCTTCGTTGGAAAACAAAAACCGCGCAAAAAGTCACGTTCCGCGATAGTTGGAGTGGAAAAAAAACGGCAACAATAAAATAAAACGAGAGAGATCGTCATCCGACACTCGTTTTGTCTCGTATTTTTGGGGTTCGCTAGGCACCCTTTGCTATCGTCATAGCGAGGACTCGGGTTCTCTCGCGTTATCGTTAAAAGTGCGATTTACCCGAGGGAATTAGCGGATACGCGTACAAGGGCTGGGAGCCAAAGAGAGAAAGAATGAGCGAAAAAGTGAGATGGAGGGAGAGCGGTGGGATAGCGACCGATAAGTATCGACGATTTAGCATATACGATATTCGCCTATGTATAATCGAGCTACGAGAGAAAGAGAGAGAGAGAGGGAGAAAGAGAGAGAAAGATAGAGAGAGTGAGAGAGAGACAGAGAGACAAAGACAGGCAGACAGACAGACAGAGAGACATACAGAGAGACAAAGAGACAGAGAGACAGAGAGAAACAGAGAGAAGCAGAGAGAGAGAGAGAGACAGAGAGAAACAGAGAGAGAGAGAGAGAGGGAAAGAGGAAGTAGCGAAACACTTGTTCCATCACTTTTCCAATTTCTTCTTTTTCATTTTTAAATCTCTCATCAATATCATTCCCTTTTTATCCTACCATTTCTTCGTCTGGTTCATTATTAATCAGATAATCATAATAATTATCATCATTATTATTCACTTTTTTTTGTTCAAATTCCTATTTTCAACATTATTGATGAATGGATTAAAAATTGGTTCATACCACCATTTACATGGTATCAATTCACCTTTATATGATATTAATTCAATAGATGAATAGTCAATCACTTTTTCAATTCGTGCTAAATATTGAAATTTATATACACCGATTGGGGTAGTACCATGTTTGCATAAAATTGTAATTTTAAGTTGCGACGCACTGCGATACTAAAAGCATTCGTTTACAAATTCTTTCATCGTCAATATTAATACACCAGTCGCGAGGCGCTTCGATTGATCGTTCATCAATAGCAAACAAATATTTCGTTGTACAGTTAATTTTTAATACGTGAAAAAAACCGTTTGAAAACGTATGTTAAAATGAATCTTTTTTTCTGATGAATGATTTCCCGAATTGAGCCAACCATTAGAAACAACTGCATTGATGATATTAAATTATTTTGTATTATTTATTTTGTATTATTTATTATATATATATATATATATATATATATATATATATATATATATATATATATATATATATATATATATATATATATATAACATAATATAATAATATGTAATATTTATATATTATTCTATTATGTTATAATATAATATTATATATTATTATATTATGTTATATATATTATATATATATATATATATATATATATATAATAAACAAATATATATATATATAAATATAACAAACAAACAAACAAATAAATAACAAATAAATAACAAACAAATATATATATATATATATAACAAACAAATAAATATATATATATATATATAAATTTGTTGTGTATATATATTATTGGTTAGGTATGCTTTTGCCACTCTGCGGTGGATGGACCAGAGTGCACAACCCCTCGTCGGACCAAATGGCTCGACGTTAATCCTCTCCCTCCGATTTGTTCAAAACGAGGAAAATTCCACTATACCCCCCCCCGCCCCCCTGTTCTTCCCTCACTAGGCACTCTCTCGCTCTCTCCCGCTCTCGTCATGCGGGTGGCAAATCCAGAGATATACGCGTTCACTCGAAAGCCTGCATTTGAATTCGATATTATGCGTTACAAGTGTTGGAGAGTCGAAAGGACGAATTTACATCCCTCTCTAGCTGTTTGTGTGTCTCTTTCTCTCTCTCTCTCTCTCTCGCGTGCCTCGGTATCCGATTATTCCATACGAGAGTCAGTAACTTCGGCTCGCATTAGTATAATGTTCTATCCGGTTGACTTCGATCAATGGAATTTAAATATAGCAATAACCCTTTGAACCTTCCACAAGTAAAATTACGTATTTTAAACGATTTTTAATTAGATACAAAAACAAAGAAACGATTTTTATTTTTAAAAAAGCTTCGAGCTTTGTGATTTTGTTTATGCTTTTTTTTAATTATGATCGTTTATTCAAGTTTTACATGAAAGTAAATAAAATTTCATATTCATTCGATCAATAAAAAATTATATTTACCGAGAATAAAATATCAATCATTCTCGATTCGGAAAAATATCGAATTTCAATCCGTCAATGCTGTCGAAAGGGCTTTTTCTATACGAACATCCCCTAATCCATTGTCATTAGATCCAACTCGAAATTTTCATGCCGGGTAAAGAAATTTTTATTATTAAAAACGAATTAATTTAGATCTAATTAATGATTCGGTCTCGGGGTTGTGTCTAGTTTGATGGGTATGCAGGGGGATGAATACGAACGTAACCACAGTACAAGCATCACCAATAACAAGTATACACGCACATCCACACAAACACACACACACACACACACATATATATGTAAATATCGTATATCGTGAGTAGGATCGAAAACGGGCGGAAGCGGAGAGTTAACGCGCTACCGATCTTCGTGAGGGTACGAAATCGTTCAACGTAACAAAACTCACACAACCCCCGCCATGTATCTATGTATAACAGGGTTCTCGTTGCTGCAACTGTGAACCGTTGAAAAATAATCCTGGTCCTGGGTGGGATTAAGGGAGCTTACGATTCAAATCCACGATGCGGGACACACCAGTATCCACGCTTAATATTATTTTATGCCCACATGGAGGAGTGGCGTGGGTGGTCAGGGGATGGTTAGGGTGGTCAGAGGTGGTTGGAGAATCGGAGACATATCCAGGGATGCAAAACTCGTGCTCATCGCCCGTGCCAACCCAACACCTAATCCCCATTAGCAGCATTACATGAAATTCTAATAAAGGTATAGGCAACCACCCCTTGAAAACCTCCCTCTATCCAGCTGCGAAGCCATCCCTCTTTACGCGTGGTTAAACGCTCGTTTATCACGACACAGCTTCTCACGTTATACCGACTGTCCTCGAATGGATCTCGTTTATATTTAAAAAAAATTGTATAAAAGAACAATTCTGTTGTCTTTTTTTTATATAGAAAACAACCCCTTCGAGGGTATATCCTGAAGAAAATTGGCTTTAGGGGTTGCGTATCGACGGCGAATATCAGGTAAATCCGGCCGTAACGGCACACAGGGTCAAACTTCCCGGCGTGGTCTTTGCCATAGTTTATCGCTGACGCTTTTGTCCACTGGCATAAACACCCCCAGGGCTCTCTCTCTCTCTCTCTCTCTTTGGGATTTGCAGCACGTACTAGGCTGCATACTACGCACGGTACGGTGCATTGTGTCGGCCAGTATGCATAGAGTTATGCCAGGAGGAGAGCTCACCTCGCGCTGCGAGGCTGCCGCATGGCGAGGAGGTAATTAATGACTTCGGGCTTCCTTATCTTTTCCACTTCCCGTTCGGGCTATGCACGGGCACACACAACGATCATGCTTATACTACGCGAGACCCCTGTCCCGGGCTCTTGTACGGCAAAACGGTTCGTAACAATGTACAGGGGTGCTGGCCGTGTATGGGTATAAATTTATGGGCTTGCGGAATGAATAACCAGGGAGGAGGGATGAGTCCGGCAATGGCAAAGCGAACTTCCTCGGTCTTACGTCGCTATTACTCCTATATGTATATCTTCCGATAGTCGATGTACAGGAAAACTTCGTTTGCTATCTAAGCAGTACTTAGATCTAACTGTCTGAACTGGATCGCAGGAACTACGAAACGCCGAACAACTTTGGAGACGTGAATTAATTGTAACAGATTAGATAGTCGCTGTGACAAGAGGAGTGACGGAATATACGGCTGGAAGTACGGTATTGTAGGCTATGTAGCAGCTCGCGGCAGTGGAACATGCTTCGAAATAAAAGACGGATTAGGATTTTCGATAAATTGAAGATTTTATAAGAATCCTGCCACGATTCTAAGTTGATTGGTCGTGGTTTCATTTGGATCGGTCGAGTTGTTTAGGAGACAGACGACAACGTACTTTTGAGGTGAGCGTGCGCGATTGCGCGAAAAGAGGTTAGGCACGAACGTGGTGTCCGAAATATTATTACATTCGAACTATCAAAAAAATGACTGTGATTTTCGTGATATAGGAGAAATTTCCGACGAAAACAAGTACTTTTGCAAAGTTTTTTGAGACAAGCATCACCTCCGGGGACTCTTTTTTAGCGGACAAAAAGCGGGACTCTTTTTTAGAGGACTCTTTAATTCGAAAAATCCTGATTTTCAAAGTGTCGTCACAGCCACAAAAATTGAACTATCCGGATGATCCTTGGCTCATTCTTTGCGCCTTAGCGAGCCCTTCAAAAAGTTTCTCGTAAAACTTCCTGTCCTACGAACGAGAACGGAGATACAGCATCGCTAAAAGCGGATTTTTTACATTTTGTTTGAATTTCTCAGTGAAAAGGTCGTAAAAGTCAATATTTCTGTAAAATACGATATTACGTGATTATAATGGCGATATTCGTATTGCGCGGGAAATTTCCGATTCCGTAACTTCCAATTAAAGTCTTTTTGGACGAAAAAAAATTTTTACCCCCGGGAGGTGCCAATGGTCAACATTCGGATTTTACTTTCGGGACTTTGGGGAGTCCGGACGGGTCAGAAATTTTTTCATCCAAAAAGACTTTGTAGCATCATTTCGGAATCGGAAATTTCCCGCTTAATACGAATATGATGAAATAAAGGGATTTTGAAGCAAAAAAAAAATCGGCTTCATCGCCGAGGCGTTTTTTTGCAGGTCCCTTCCTATGGGTCCGAAAAATCGTGATTTTCAAAGTGTCGCAACGGCCACAAAAATTGAGTTATCCGGATGATTCTCGGCTCATTGCCGAGGGCTCGGCGAGCTCTTCAAAAAGTTATTCGTGCAATTTTCTGTCGGACGAACGGGAACGGAGATACAGCCTCGGAAAAAGTCGATTTTTCGAGGTTTTGCGATATTCACCGAAATTGGCCATATTCAATTCCGATCAATTTTAATCCTTTCCCAATGTCTAAAAGCCTTTATCGATCACAAATTTCCCGTAAAACACGAAAATCATGGTTTCATTTCCAATTTTCAAAATTTTATCAACCTTAACAGGATAAATCCTTATTTCAGATTTTTTGCCTTTTTTCCTACAATTTTTCAGACATCGACCAAAATAACGTCATAATCTCCATCAGCGAGCAATTTCGAATGAAATAAGACTATTTTCAATCGCCCAACCAATAATTTAAAAAAAAATTCACCCCCCCCCCCCCCCCCCGCCCCTGTCCTCAATCACAAAGTCGAAATCTAACCTAAAAAAATCGACGTTTCAAAATTGCTTTTTTAAATACATTCTTAAACCTTATATCGATTAACAATCGCTCGCTCATCACGAATTTGTGAGTCACTGTTTTTTTTTTACTAAAACTTGGCACCTAACCTTGCCAAGTACTCGGGAGATGGATGATATTTCGTGTTATTACGCTCGTAACAACTCAAAACTTTAGGCCGAGCAATATATCTTACATATCCCTACATCGTCGTTGCAGTTATGTATCGCTCGATATCGCACGAGTGGGCAAACATGGTATGGGGAAGATCATTAGCGGTCGTGTTGCGAACGAGTGCGAAGTTGATTCATGGCCCATTACGGACTATTATGTAATAGTCGCTGGTAACCGAGACTAGGGTGATCGTATATCACCGTGCGATGTAGAACCCCTTTCATTTACCAACCCCTCGATGCGATATATATCGCACACCTTCGGTAGGTGCGCCCTCTGTACATCATAACACTGTGACGAGCTGTGTCGTAAACTCTGGTACATTACATTTATGCTTTCACGTTTATTTTTATTTTTTTACTTTCCAGATGCTGGAAAAATCGATGATGTGTCTGATCCCGAGGATTACGCTCCAGCTATGCCACACTTTTCCGACTTACTGGACGAGTAAGTACATTTCCTTCATATTTTTGTTTTTAACTGGATTGATTCTGTCAATTCTTATAGCTAGAAGTTTCTATTCGATACACAATTTTTTTATTATGGTAAGGTGGGTTGTAGTTTCTGGAACTCGCCGTGTGGAGCGCTCGCAGCGTTAAATGGCCGCGAGACGCGCTGTAAACAATGAAAATGACAGACTATTGTTGTGTTTTTTCGATGTTCTGACGGTTAAGAGATAATAATGAAGCTACGCGTGTACCTAGTGTTGTTGCAAAATTTTTATATTTGTATATATGCTCAATGGAGCGACGAAGATTTTATAAAAATGCTAAGAAGAAGGTTTGTTTTGAGATTTTTTGAGGTTACGTGCAGGTCATGCGTGAAACAGTTGATAATACGAATATTTAAAAAATGTGTATATATACTGAATATATGTTCGTATCGATGAATAGTGAATTGTCATATTCTTCGTTTTTCGTGCAGTACCGAGGACGAGAGTGGTTTGGACAGTCCGAGAATCGAACCTCCAACGCCACACAATACCTTCTTCGGTAACACCAATCCATTGAAGATATTGTCACCGAGTCCTGATTCTACCAGTTCGCAATCGAGCATTGTGGATTTTACTGCACGTAGTGGCCTTAGCGATGTCAATATGGAACAATCCCACAAAGCCTTTGAATCGCCTGGTATAAACTCCATGCCTGGGCGCAAAATCATTCACGAAGGAGTCTGTGAGGTATTTATCACATTATGTTCAACTATGTACAACAAACTCTTAACAAAATGGTCGAATAGAGGCTAAAACATTATTTCTCTGATTGCAGCTATATAATGGAAAAATCTGTGAACAATTTGTGGGCAACAAATCAATCTATGTACCATATCCCATGACACAGAAAATACTGGAGGATAAATTAATGCAGGCCTTTCAAGTCATAAAATTATCAAAGTAAGCTAGCCTAAACAGCAAATTGTCATAATGAAATTTAAAATGAGTTTTCAATAATACGTTGTTTCTATTCCTTACAGAGATGTATCTTCAAATTGCCAGGCTTATGCGAAGCCTTCTCTCTGTTACTCCGCATTTCCTATCTGTCGTGATCCTCCAGGGGGTCATAAGCCTAAAAATTCGGAAGCTAGCACACAATTATTCAATCTGCTGAACTCGAATCAAGGTGACCCTCTGGACGATGGGGATAATGACGACAATAGCGAGGATATCGCTCGCCCTCATGGAATTCTGCGAAAGAGAAGCGCGCAGTACACTCCCAGAGCGGAATTCCCACTCGATAAAGAGGGCAAAATACCAACTAGGAAAATGATAAGTCAGAGCTACGGTGATCCTCATTCCGCAAAGAAAATCTGGTTGAATCGTAAATTACGAAGGATATGCCGGCAAGAGTGCGAAATGCTTGAGAACGAGCTCTGTCAGAGAGAGTATGCTATTGCCAAACGTCATCCACTCATCGGACAAGTGCCACTCGTGGAGTGTTCAGATTTGCCACTCGATGATACGACTGAAGCAAATGACTGCCTAACCCTTGGAATATCAACGCACAATAATGTGCGAATAAGTATGTAACGGAGTGTCTTTTTGAAAACTTATTTCTATTTCAAATGGAAAATCGAAAATAAAGACACGATTACTTTTCATTGCAGACGATCATTGCTATTGGGGCAATGGCCGTTCCTACCGTGGCACCGTGAAAGTGAGCATCTCTGGTCGTCCTTGCCTTCTCTGGGCTCACGATTTGCCTCGTCGAGATCCTTCGGAACTCGCAGGAAGAGTCTCTTACTGCAGCAATCCTGGCGGAGAGGAGAACAAACCATGGTGTTATGTCGATGTTAACAATAAGATGCAAAAAGAATATTGCAATATACCTGCATGTGGTGAGTGGTTCAAACATTTTTATCTGAAAACATGAATAATAAAACATAAGGCGATGAATCAATGTTGAAACATTTTTGCTTGATTACAGTCGAGAACCTTTGGATATACGGAGTGGTTGGTTGCGTATTGACCGGAGGATTTATTATTATTCTCGTGTTCTACTGTTTTTGCTATCGAAGCAGAAAATCTCATGGACAATCGAATCATCTACCATCGAATAAAGTAAGTATTGAGTACCTGTTATACTATTTGAGAAAGACTGGTCTACATTTTGAGTCAACTAGAAATTTGACGAAAAAATAAAAATTGTAAACATTCGTTGATAAACTCTCGGCTATCCGTCTATTCTCGACATACTGTTGATAACACTAACAAATTCGTATTTACCAGATGCTAACAGGGATTCAATGCGACAAGAATATTTATGACGGAAGACGAAGTGCTACACAACCGATGGAAATGAGCTCTTTGCTAGCGGGACCTGGAAATACGACTCCAGGAACTGGAACATTGAGCAGCGGAAGTAGTCGAACCTCTAACAACAGAGTACCACAATTTGCAGTCAACAATGTCGTGTTCATTCAAGAGCTCGGAGAAGGAGCATTCGGTGCGTAAAACAATTTTCAAATATTCTTTATCTTATCATTTGCAGAAGTAAACTCTGAAATTGACAAATTAATGTTCCTAAAATAGGAAAAGTGTACAAAGGAGAATTGCAAACGGGCAACAAATGCGACGAATCGATTTATGTTGCCGTAAAAACACTGAAGGAAAACGCAAGCCCGAAGACTCAGAGCGATTTCAAAAGAGAAGTGGATCTCATGACGGACCTGAGACATCCGAATATCATTTGTCTCTTGGGTGTTGTACTAACCGGTGAACCTATGTGCATGCTCTTCGAATACATGACCCAAGGAGATTTGCACGAGTTTCTCATTTGTCACTCACCAAGAGCGGACGTGTCGCTCAGTCACGGAACTGGCAAGATATTGGAACAGCCGGAGTTTTTGCACATTGCACTGCAAATTGCTTCTGGTACATATCCAAGTTTTATTAAATTTAAAAATTGTATCAAGAAAGTTTTATAAAATTCACAAATTTGTATAAAAACCTAACGAATTTTCTGATTCCACAGGTATGGAGTATTTAGCCGGTCATCACTACGTCCATCGTGATCTGGCAGCCCGAAATTGTCTCGTGGGTGAAAATTTGACAGTCAAGATCTCAGACTTTGGCTTATCGCGCGATATATACAGCAGCGATTACTACAGAGTACAATCGAAGAGTCTGTTACCGGTAAGATGGATGCCACCAGAATCGATTCTATACGGGAAATTTACCACCGAATCGGACGTTTGGAGTTTCGGTGTTGTTCTCTGGGAAATTTACAGTTACGGTTTGCAGGTAAATGAAAAATCACTTTTCTTTTTCCTATTATAACCACGTTTAAACTTTTACGATATTGATTATATAAATATAATTTCTATAATACAGCCATACTACGGTTATAACAACCAAGAGGTAATCGACATGATTCGCTCGAGGCAATTGTTGCCATGCCCGGAGGACTGTCCAACGATGATTTACAGTCTCATGATCGAGTGTTGGCACGAGGTAGCGAATCGAAGGCCACAATTTCCGGAGATTCATCATCGACTGCACAATTGGTACATAAATCAGACCTACTTGACAGACTTTCGCAACGAATCCATGAGCGGTTATGCGACAACGAACGGTAAAGCCTCGAACAAGATGAACATTACGCCTGGCTTCAAAACCGACTCTCTCAGTCGAAACGACACGACATTCAAAGGTGACCCGATGATCTGTAACCTAAGCGATCACAGTAATCCCATTAAAATGCCGGCTAACCCAACCTTCACGAGTTCAAATTCGAACCTCGATCAGCGACATCAACACTGCAACTACGGCGAGCACGTTACACCAGTTAGAGGACCATCGATTCATCAGAACAACGTGACTACTAATATTACGGATTTCGAGGAAAAGCAATGTTGCTCGCCCAAGCTTAGCGGAGCGAAAAAAGTTTTACCCTCGATGCCACAACAAATGGGTGGAAAGATGAACAATGCGTTAAACGGCACTAGACCAATGCAGAACGGTGCTCAACTCGTCGTGAGATTACCCGATCCTAGCAAAGTCACTACCGAAACGAGGGTTTCAAAGTGAGACCCAAAATTCGTCTCATGGCAAGGCTATTGAACAATTACGAACCACTTACAACTTTTCCAAACGCAACGACTGAGCGTTGTGATTTTTTAAACAAAAAAAAACGTACTTCACTGCCCCACAAAAAAAAGAACAATAACAAACAATAACCCGATGGAAATGTTTTCTCGTTCCATCGCTTAAACTTTTTACGAGCCAATGACTGATAAGAAATGAAAGAAACGAAAAAGAAAAACAAACATAAAAAAAAACGAAAACGTATTCTGTACTATTTATTTATACGACTATTTTATACATCGATCTCTCGTAGACGAGGAAAAAGAGCGTGCTAAAAAGAAAACGATATAAGATATTTCATTTTCGAGGACACTCTCGTGGATCGATAGCTCTTGCATCGATTCAAACAAACAAAAGATAAGCCGATACAGAAGTATTCAAAGGGGTGTATCGTCGAGTTGGAGTAACTACGAATTATAGGAATAGTCACTTGCGCTTCTGCGGTTACCCTCTGTCTAACACTCTATCTCTCTATTTCTCTTCCTTCCTCCCTCTCCGTCTGTCTCTATCTCTCATACTTACTTTCTCACTCTTTCCCTTGTTAACCAAAATGAAAAACAATAATTCATATGTGTTCTACAAATACGAGATGAAAAATAATACGTCGTAACCAGTGTGTAACGTAATTAAGTACGAGATGGGAAAGAATTTCGAAAGTTGGATGTAACTGTTGAAGAAGAAGAAAAGAAGAAACAAGACAAAAGGGTATATCCTCGGCAGCCGGTTAGAACGAAAGGGTAAAAAGCTGTCGAATGTAGAAGAAGTGCGGTAGAATTCTGGAATGGAGTGTGGAATGAGGAGAGGGAGTTGGCGAATGAGGGTGAAACCTCGTGAGATATATTGCCCGAAAGGAACTCCCCGGGTGAACTTTTGTCGAACTCCTCCGTAGGCCGAAAGTGGAAATGAAAGAAATAAGTTAAAAAAAAGGGAGATGAAAAATCGTTGAGCCGGTAAACTCCGAGCGAATATGTGTAAATCATGGAAAACTTCGTACACTTTGTGTATACATGTATAGAGGGTAGAGTGTGCCGAGCAAGTAGGCGCGAGTAATCGTCTATTTTCCTTCGTCCTCGATAACGAATTCTCCAAAGAAACAAAGCGTGAATTTATTGTGAGCGTGTATGAGAACGTATGTTGCTGTATATGTATGTATCGTTGAGTTGTAACGAATAACTCGCGCCTGCTTGGATGAGATAGAATGAATATTAGTCATTAAGAGAAAAGAAGAAACAAAAGAAGATGAGAAATTGTAAACCGGTGAGAATGGGCGACATTTATTATCCCCCGTTTTATCGGTAAGAGGAACAAAAACTGAAGAAAAAAAAAACAGCGATTAACCGCCGGAAGATATATTTGAAGAAAATGCGGAGCGTGTACGATACTTTCTTTTAGTTTTTTCTTCTTTTTTTGTAACGCTTTTATTCTCTTTTTTCTACCACGAGAAAATTCGATCGACGACGATCCAATCCTAGATAATAAAATTGTGGAGCATGGAGCTGAGACGAAGATGAGTAATTTTTTAAGTTTGATAAAAACAAAAATGAAGACTTGCGAGAGACTGACGAGTCTCGCTAAACTCGTCCTACGTTCACAAATATTCTATACACGTTTGGTACGTAACGAGGACGAGCTTAGCGAGAACATTGTCGCCAAGACCGTTTAGGTATTAATTAATTTATATCGAGCATTTATTAGAAAGACGAGGAGGATTTTAGCGATGTAAGGTTCTTTATATATTCGGTCAAATATAATATGCAATTTCATGTTTTTTGTAATTCGACGTTGTTGAATTGTTGTTTCTTCTCAACCTCTGGACCTTCATGAATTAAAATCACACACATTTCCTCAATCTGACAAAGAATCATGGAGACACGTGGGATCCATTATGAATAGCGTGTCTGACAAATTGCATCGTGTAAAAGCTTGTTACGTTATAAATTGCATAGGTATCAGACATCAGATTTATTTGTGATACGGATGCATGGAAGGCGTTCGTTCTACCTCATTGTCACAGTCGTTAGCTCGTCTGTAATCGTACTAGCTTTTTTTATTCTTACAGAGAGTTGAAAAAGAAAATAGCATGGCACGTTGGCTAATGGAAATTCTTGTACTCGTGACTCTGGCACAGAAAGATCATTCGGCCCACGGTTATTCGGCCGGTAGTTTAATATGGAGTCGAGACAACGAGAGTTTCGTTCCCTTGTGGACAGTACCGAGATTTAAAGCCGAGCAGCTTAATTATTTGGACAAAGTTCGAGAAATGGAGACGCACAATTTTAACAGAGCGATACTGAAACTCGCGTATTACCAGGTCGGCGATGAAACGAACTCGGATCATGTCGATCCTTGACAATTAAATTTGCTTACTTGACTTAAGTTTGCTTACTCGGACGATAAATGTCGAATAAATTTTCTTGTCCTTTATAGGAAAGTAACATTGTCGATTTCTACGACAATGACACAAAAATTGGAGGTATTTGTGGTGAATTGTGGACGATGCTGTCGAAATATCTAAATTTTACGTGAGTCGTGTCGTCGAGAATCTGGTGGAAGAAGTTAGGACGATGCAAAATTTTGGGTTGATATTCTGATTCAGCATGGTGACGACAAGAGTGGACGTACATGATTTTGGGAGGCGACAAGCAAATGGCAGCTACAGTGGACTTGTGGGTATGCTTGTACGCAACGACGTGCAAATTATTCCCAGAACAGGATTTTATGCCGCGGAGGCGAAGATAATGGATTTTACGACACCGATATGGCACAATACGTAAGAACGAAGAAGATCAAATGTTTCGAGGTGATCGATTTAACTTCCATTTCATTCTCGACGTATCTCTTCCTTTGTGTCGCCATCATTCTTTTTCTCATCTCGCATTCTAACCTTTTTCATGTAAACAAACGTGTAAGTTTTCAATTTAGGTCTGTTTTCTTTTACTTGAGATAATACTACTTTTTTTGCAGATACAGACTTTATATTCGTCCTGAATGGACTGCGGACACTGCCTGGATGTTAAAAATGTTTTCTCGACGAGTTTGGGGCTGGATTCTTTTCTTCTACTTATTACTGAGCATACTGGGTTACACGATGCAGAGAATTTCAATTAGAGTGTCGGGCGACAAGGACGATCGTCACGATTTGCACGATCATTTATTTTGGACCTTTGCCACGTTCTGCTGTCAAGGCTCCGTACCGGACACTCTCTATGGCCGAACGATGATTCTTGGCATCTCGAAAAAACTGCTTACTTGGTTGATATTGATGACCGTCAGCTCACATCTAGTTTCCTACATGACTAATCAAGATGTTGAACCACCTTTCGAAAATCTAGAAAATCTTATGAACAAAACGGATTACAATGTTGTTGTGTACGATGGATCAATGGTGATTGAAAAATTCAAGGTAAAACACGCAGCAAATGAAAAATCTTCACAATTGTTTTTTCATAATTCAATTCGTGTTCGAAATTTGCAGAATATTTTAAGTGTGGAATGTCACAGACGTTCTAGGAGGTTTTTGTCAATATGGATTTCCTTAAATAATTTCATGAAGGAATAAAAATCTATTTTTCTGTTTCTTGGGCAATTGCAGATGATGATTCGTAACATGAGTCTGGCGGAGAAGTACAAAAGTCGTTTTTGGTTCGTGGCAACGCGTAAACGTATGTACGAGAAAGGTTGCTGGGGAAAAAGAAAATACGCTATATTCGAGTCCCAGGATAGACAACGTGCTTTTGGAAGATTCATGTGCGAGCTCACTGAAACCGGTGAATCGTATTTCGCAACTTGGGTTGCTGCTGGCATCTCGAAGTCGTTCAAATACAAGCGAGCTTTGGATATTGCGTAAATGACAAATGAGTAAACATCTGATTAAAAAAAAAAAAACAAATATATATCGATAGCTAAAAATGTTGTAAATTACAGAATATTGAAATTCAACGAATTCGGACTGACTGATGGATTGAAGGATCGTTGGCTGGCTAGTAATATCGTCAACACAGATTCGAATGTCGTCCATTCGATAAATTTCGAGCAAGTCATGACACTCTTCACTCTGCTCTGCGTGGGCATGATCGCCGCAGTTACAATCTTCATTCTCGAAAATATTGTTTTCCTTTACTATTACAACGTGCGAAGACGTCGTAGAAAATTTCATATATCCCAAAAGAAAAGATTGCCTAAATTACCCAGGTATCTGATACATTCAAAAAATAAGCCTGGTGTTCTTCTGAGCAAGAAAAAGAATTATTATTGGATGTAAAATGAACTTCTGTATTCCATCAAAATTGCTTTTTTCCTCGTGCACCAGAACAATTTCTTTTTCCAAAAAAACATTAAAAGTAATTAAAAATACGTTATGGTTACAAATCGACTGAATGGAAAAAAACATTGGAAGGTCGAACATTCCAGTTTCTTCACACGTGTCGACATTTTTATGTCGTACAATCGTAGATTTGTGTCGTGCGATATGAGGAAAATGCACGGACAGTAAAATACCGTTAAAACCTTCATCGATCGTTCATAATGCGAATAATACTCGTACCTAGGCATACATTGTTATCCATTACAGAAATCGATTGAAGTCTATCATCGAGCACTGTACGTAACGTTATAGAAATAAAAATATTCACATAACAAGTTATCTTATCATTATCGTCACGATTCTTACTCGGTAGTTAAATCGATTTTCGTAACATTAAATAAGTCACCGTCGTGTCTATGTTATATATCGTACAAAAGGACGAGATCATTTATCCGATAGACGTCTATAGAAATATTGTCCTTATGCTTTTATTTTATTTCCCTCGTGATATGCAAAAGGAATCGAAGAACGTTTCAGTTGAGTTTAGCCATTTGTCAAACTTGCCACCTAACTTACACCGTGACGCATATTATTAGAGAATCAATAAAACATTTTGTAATTGGTGGTATTAAAACCTACGAGTGATAGCAAATATTTTAAATCAATAATAATACAAATGGCAGAAATAAAATTATCTTCCCTCGTTATCGTGACAATGTCAATCGTTAATCTCGCGACGACCCAGGAGGTTCTCGTCGGTACAAAATGGAACAAACGTACAAAAAATTTTGAATCTATTCCTGGATTGCAAACGTACGAGGTGGAAAGACGAAACATTGTACTGCAGAGTCGACAACGAGAGACTCACAATTTCAAGGGTGCACCGATTAATATAACTTATTTCGAGGTCAATATTCTCGTTGCAAAAAGGTTGATCGGTACGGAGCGAGTGAATTTTTATCAAGCTTCACGAGTTGTTCATTGCAGGATAAAGGTTTCTTCGAATTTCGCGATAATGACACCAGGGTAACGGGTATCGTAGGTGACATCTGGACAATATTATCCCACTTTTTAAATTTCACGTATGTCTGAAAGAAAACAAAAAATGAATGAATAGAAGTAAAACGATAATTTGGAAAATATTCGAGTAACTTGATGTTTACCAGACTCGTTTTGACCAACGACAAAGGCGGTACTGTGGGTATCTCGAATCCGGATGGAACTTATACTGGTATAGTCGAGCATGCTAGACTCAATCAGACGGACGTCGTGCCAAAAATGCCAGTTTTTATTACACGTCTTGGAGCTGTGACTTTTGCCCCTGTTATGTGGATGAACAGGCAAGTATTTTTCCATTAATTCCACATAATTACAAAATTGATATTCCTACTTGAATAATTAAATACATACGTTCTTTAAGTCAAAGGATCTTCGCCTATGGAGAGTGGACGAGCAATCCCGCCTGGATGGTCAGTCTATTTTCTGTCCAAGTGTGGATCTCTATTGTGATTTTTATAGCGATCTTCAGTCTCGCGAGTATCATTAGTGCGAGGATCCTGACGATTCACAGAGGACGACAATTCGAACCTTCGAGCATTTGCGATCACTTGTTCTTCACCCTTGCCACTGTTTACAATCAAGGTGGTGGATAAAAATGATTTAACGTTTTAGAAAATTACTCGATAATTGTAATAATGGAAAATATGATCTTAGAATAATCTTGTGGCTTCAGGCTCAACGTGTGCCTACACCGGTAGCGGATCCAAAATCTTGACCTTCAGTATTGCTGTCTTTTCGTTTCTCACTCTGGCTGTGTACAACTCGCGTTTGATATACAGCATGTCCTCTGAGTCCTTCAATGCACCCTTTGACGACCTTGAGGGTCTCCTGGATAAAACGAAATTGCATTTAGTTGTTCTGAACAATTCGGTCGCTCAGTCAACAGTCTTAGTGAGTTATAATTTCAGGATATTATTATTACCGTTGTTGTGATTTATTTTTCTTCAATCTTGATGAATGGCTTGTTGTTTCAGAGTCAATATGCTTTTGCCATATTCAATCGGATCAAGGAGTCGAAACGTTACACAGTTGCCAACAATGTCAACGAGCTTTATGGTAAAGTTTGTCAGTACTCGGACAAATATGTAATGTTTGACGCTGAGGACGCGGTGCAAACGAGGACAAACGTGCAATGCCCTGTTACGCCCGTTGGTTCACGATATTACTGGATACCGGTAGCTGCCGGGATCAGTAAAAGAGTGATATACAAGAAGAGCATCGACATAGGGTAAATTATGGTGCCTTTTTGGAATACTGAAAAAAGAAAATCTTAATTTAAAAAAATTAGAATTTTTTGTTACTAAAATTTGAAATTTCTATTACTAAAATTACAAATTTCTATTCAGATTGTTCTATGATTATACAAAGAGACATTATAAGGAATTTAGGAAATTATCAATTTCGTTGAACAACGTGGAAACAGATAAAAAATAGAAAAACCGAAAATATCAAAAATCTTCAATTTTATACTTTTTTTTATTTATATACATATATTATTTAATTTCTGAAATTGAGTTTTGGATATTCGATCATATTTAGTCTCATTACTGGTAACTTATCGAAACTTCTCATTATTTTTTAGGTTTATAAAGTTACAAGAATACGGTTTGTTGGACGGAATAAAGAAGCGCTACATGTTGTCCAAGTTTGAAAAGGGGGCGATCAGGCAATCTAGCACTATGGCGATCGGTACTGATCGCGTTTCTCTAATTTTTGGTATATTGTGCTTGGGTATGATAGCCTCGATAATCATGTGCACGATCGAAAATATAATATTTACATTGAAAAAACCTGAAACTATTCGATACATTAATAAGAAACTCGCCAAGATGAGACGTCGCATATATTTAAATTTTATGCCGCACTCTCATGGGCGCAACGATTGAATTTCAAACATTAACAATAATAAATGTAATCATAATTTTTTACAATTTTTTCTAATTTTTAGTTCGCGTTAGTAATCGAAGACTTTACAGGCGTTGCAAGTAACAAAAATTGCAGTCACGTATACTTATTTCCTAGAAAAACATGATGTAAAGTTGATCGATTCGATAAATAGAACTAACGATATAGTAACATTCCTTTTAGTTCGCTGCGCGTGTCGCCGTTGTAACAGTGAAAGACTTATAATGTGTACCTTGCGATAGAAAAAGCGTTTAAATCGTTAACAGCTCGTAACATCATCGACAATTGACCATTAAAATCCTCGCGGACCGTACAATCGATTCCCTAAGGGATAAAAATCAAAACTAGACATATTTACCTTTGAAGAAAATACAGTTTCATTTTTCACAAGGTTATGATATATCAGAAAATTAGTCACGAACAGCGATCAGATAGATCGACTAATTATATGCAAAGGAATAAAACAAAAAATATTGCGTAATGTTCCATCGATAATGAATATTTGTTCTCGCCTGGTACTCTAATCGAGTTTAAAACTTATTTTTTCATCGCACGATATTTGCACACCTGACAATGCACATTGTCGTAAATATTTTCCCACGCAAAGTTGTCTTAGCCTTAACGTTTACGACCGTTGCCCATTATATCGATTTCCGTGGTATACAGAATGCGGCGTCGTTACACGCATAAGCTAGATCGACTCTTTGATAAGATCCTGCAAATAAGTCCCACTTTATCTTCTCTTTTCTTTTTTCATCGGGCCGGGGAAATTCAGAAAGCATCGAAGAACCTTTCAGTTTGATACAACGATTTGTCAACTTGCCGCGTGAATTCCGATGCGACGCAAAATTATTATGAAAATAAATGAATATAAATTCAGTAGAAATGTAAACATTGATAATACATAACGTTACAATTCATCGATGATAGACTTGAATTGAAAATCAATCGAGTTAAATAAAAAACGATGCAAATGTCGAAAATAAAATTATTTTCCCTCGTTATCGTGACAATGTCGATCGTTAATTTCGCGACGAGCCAGAAGGTTCTCGTCGGGGTTAAATGGAACAGACATACGAACAATTTTGAATCCATTCCTGGATTGCAAACGTACGAGGAAGAGAGACGAAGAATCGCATTGCAGAGTCGACAAGAAGAGACTCACAATTTCAACGGTGCACCGTTGAATGTGACTTATTTCGAGGTTCGTCTTCTCGTCGTAAAAAGATTAATCGTTGTGCGTCGAGTAAGTTTGTTTTCGAGATTCACGAGTCATTGGTTGCAGGAGCCTGATTTCTTCGAATTTTATGACAACGATACCAGGGTAACCGGTATAATGGGCGACGTTTGGACAATCTTATCCAACTTTCTGAATTTCACGTATGTCTGAAAGAAAACAAAAAATAAACGGATAGAAGAAAAATGAAAATATGGAAACTATAGGAGTAACGTGGTGTTTGGCAGACTCGTTTTGAGCAACAGCAAAGGACAGTCTTTGGGTCTAGTGAGCAAAAACGGAACTTACAACGGAATACTCGAGTATGCGAGGCTCAATCAGACCGACGTCGTGCCGAAAATCCCTGTTTTCGTTACGCGTCTCAGCGCCGTGACTTTCAGCACCACTTTGTGGACAAGCAGGCAAGTATTTTCGTACTGTCATTATGACAAATGTCTATCACATGCCGAACAAATAAACCCAAACTTTCCTAATAGTCAAAGGGTCTTCGCACATCAACAATGGAAGAGTAATCCCGATTGGATGATAGATATATTTTCGATGAAAGTGTGGGCTGTTCTTTTGACTTTTATCGTCACTCTCAGTCTCGCGAGTATCACGAGTCAAGAAATAACGATTCGTTACACAGGACGAAAACTTGAGCCTTCTGGTTATTTGGATCATCTGTTCAACATCCTTGTCTCCATTTACAACCAAGGTAGGTGAGAATAATCGGTTACAAAGTAACCAAAACCTTGTAAACAAAATATTCCACACTAAATAGAAAAAAAAAAACAATTAATCTCTTAACCTACAAGATATTAAAAAATGTTCGATTAATCATAGTTATATAATAATAAAACGTACCTCATCGTTGATAAATAAACTTTGTTCCAGGTTCTTCGTGTCCTCATACAGGAAGTGGCTCGAAAATCTTGAACACCACCATAGCAATTTTTTCGTTTCTCATCCTATCAACTTACAACACGCTCTTGATATACAGATTGTCCGAGGAATCGTCCGCTGCGCCATTTCGCGATCTCGAGGATCTTCTGGAAAACACTCATTATCGCGTAGTCGTTCTAGATGGCTCGCGCAGTCACATAACCATGACCGTGAGTTGTGAGCTTTGCAATTCTGTTTCTCATCAAATTTATTAGCAGAGAATTTGCTTACCTTATTTTTAAAAAATTGGGGTTTTTAGAGTCGTTTCTCATTACCGATATTCAAACGTATCAAACAATCCAAACGCGTCACCGTAGTCTCAAGCGTCAACGAGATGTACGAAAAAGTTTGCAAATCCTCCAACAAATACGTGATGCTCGAGGCTGACGACGTTGTCGCTGCGAGAGGCTATCACGTGTGCAACATTATTCCCATTGGTGTTCCGTATTATACGTCGCATATTGCTGCTGGATATGCAAAAAGAGTGATGTACAAGAAAAGTCTCGACATAGGGTGAATTAATCGAGATATATATCGTTTGATATTTTTTTCTTAAATGGTCGGAAAATATTGCATTTCAATTCTTGTCCGAAGACAGAAACGACTGTTTTTTTCAGATTGATAAAATTACGAGAATACGGTCTGTTAGATGGGATTAGAAAACGCTACATGCTAAAAAGATGGAAGAGAAGAACGACCAGGCAAGCAAAGGCTGTGGCAGTTGAAGTGGATCGCGTCTTTCTGATTTTCGGTGTTCTGTGTCTCGGTATAGCTGTCTCGATAATCATATGTGTTGTGGAAAATATTATTTTTATTTTGAAGAAACATAAAAGTGTTAAAAGCATTGCTAAGAAAGTTTATACGTTAAGAACTTCTAAGCTTGCCAATTCTGTATTATGACATCGAGAACGTAATCGCTGAATAAAATAAAATAAGTTACATCACGAATATTATTTTGGATTTTGGATTATGTTGACGATTCGGTCGCCTTTTTTGTCGGAAGACAACCGTGAGACGTCATCAAATGAAAAATCGTGGAATATGCATAAATCTGTGGTCACATTTTTTCACGATATTTGTCATTAAAGTACGATAAACTATTCGTCGTTAGATTGCTGAGTGTTGATATTTTTCATTAAAGTACGATAAACTATGCGTCGTTAGATTGGTGAGTGTTGAAGAAATGATAACATCACTTACTACTTTGTGAAGTCTTCGATGGCGTCAACTTCTTCCTTTGGTGCGAGTGGACTGTACTAGGGCGCCACCACAGCGGGTGGAGTGCGCACTTCTACTGGAATGCTGGAATTCACTCAATCCGCTTAAGATTGATAGAATCTTAGAAATCGAAAACGAAACCATGATTTTCGCGTTGTACGGAAAATTGACGATTGACATAGACTCCTAGAGCTTGGGAAAGGATTAAAATTGACCGGAATTCAATATGGCCAATTTCCATGGATATCGCGAAACCTCAAAAATCGATTTTTCTCAAGGCTGTATCTCCGATTCCGTTCGTTTGACAGAAAATTGCACGAATAACTTTTTGAAGAACTCGCCGAGTACTCGACAACAAGCCGAGGAGCATCCAGATAGCTTAATTTTTGTGGCCGTGGCGACACTTTAAAAAGTGTGATTTTCGGGACCAACAAACTAACCTAAGAGGCCAAATTTTTTTTTGCTCCAGAACAACTTGATTTCACGATATTCGCATTACGCGGGAAATTTCCGATTCCGAAATGATGCTACAAAGTTTTTTTGGACGAAAACAAATTTTGACCCCTCCGGTACCCCCAAAGTCCCGAAAATAAAATCCGAATGTTGACCTTGGCACCTGCCGAGGGTCAACATTTTTTTTCGTCCAAAAAGGCTTCAATCGGAGGTTACGAAATCGGAAATTTCCCGCGTAACACAAATATCATGATTATAATGTCGTGTCCTTTGAATCACCACGGTATTCGCTATGTATATGACTACGACAGCTTCCCTCCAAATTAAAGCGGGTACAGTGGCCGCTCAGATGTCATAGAACCAAGTCTCGAGGTTTGAAGTTCTGTCGAGCATTCGCTGGTGATTTTCTTCCTAATTAATCTCTGGAGTTAGTGCACCGAAACTTATGAGTCGGTGTGTCGAGTGGTCGAGAAAAATCACGGGTTAGTAGTTATCGATAAGTAGAAAGTAATAAGTGCTTTTGATTTTATCTGTACAACATTTTCTCAGGCATGCTCGTTTGTTTATATCTTCATCTTTGGAGGCTCTTACCGGCTAGAACCCGACGATTCCTCAACCGACCGAGTTCTACATTACCGACAATTCTGTCTCCACCTTCTGAGCCACGTGGTATTTATTCCCGCGTTTTTCTGCTAAGGTAGAGATTGACAAAAAAGTATAAAACAATAATACGTCGGACGTATTACTGTCAAGTGACAAGACTCTGCTGTTAGAGTGATAAGAAAAGCAGTCGAATACATTTAAGAAGATATAATAAGCCTATCGTGTATGAGAATCAAATTTTACTCGTGAGACATGGATATTGATATTTTGAAAGCTATCGTGCAGAGTCACGAAGAGGTTATGAAAGATGTAGAAGAAAAGTTTGAGCAATGTGTCGTGGGGCGAAAATTTCCACCGATGGATTGCACAATATTAGGAGCACTTACGAGATCCTTCACCGAGCTCATCAACCATAAAGTTTCACCAGAGGCGTATCAGAGATATTCTGTCAGGATTCAAATCATAGTGAGTCACGATTCAGTTAGATACGAGGCACATTTTTTCCTTTACAACTGTACTGCATTGTCTAAGCAGAAGATAAAGTTTACAGTAATCTTAATCAAACTTTCAATCACTAACTTGATCTTCTTCCAGGAAATCCTCAGAGAATGGATCAGACCACCGAGACTGTTAGATTGTTCTCGAACATTTTCCAATGGCGATAGAGTCTTAGAATTCACAGCAAGAATTCTTCGAGTATACTTGACGAATGAACTTTTATACCAAGATGATGGAAACATCGACGTTCTTGTCACCATGGCAAAGGCATTGATATGTCTGATACCGAAGAACAAGAATTTTGTGCAGGATCTTGAGAAGCTGTTGAACAGAATCGGTGAACTCGAGCAGACTGAAGAAAGCGGACGTTTGTGCATCCATGCTTTTGAGGAAAAAGATACCTTGGGACTCGATGCAAGCACAGTGGAGAATCTGTATGTCTCTCAGAGGGTGAAACTCATCGAAGAACCATTGATCGACGATTTAATCATCAACCTAAGAGATTCTACTTTGCACAATTTCAAGAGCTCTTATCGTCTAGAAAAGTTGCTAGAAATGAGCACTGAATCCGAAAGGATTTTCCACATTAGTTGCAGTCTTCTCAAAGAGATATTCGTTCATTCGGAATATTCGCCCAAAGTGCTGGATTACATTAAACGCTATATACAGCTACTCGAGTCCCTGTGTAAACAGAGAAATAAGAATATGCTCGATCTTTATCCGCTTGGATCACAACCTCTCATAATACTATTGAGAATATTACCAGAACTTCATACACCCGAGTCGCAAGAATACGCAATCAATTGCCTCGAAAAACTTCACTCGACGAGTCCCGAAGAGACGCTGATTCTCCTGACTCATTTTCCAGCATGGTTGGATCTTTTATCAACTCGCCTTGAACAAAATTCGCACCACGTTGATTCCGATAGCTTTACATCTATAATAACTGATGACGAATGAATTTGTAGTAAAAACAACAACAACAAAAAGTGCAGAATTCCGTATACCTAAAACAACTTATCTTCTTCTTTCTTTATTATTATTATTATTTTCCACCCAATCTTTCAAATACATTTCTGTTTTTTTTTTTCTTTAATGCGGCAACACCTCCATGTACGTAATGTGTAATGATAAGAATTAATAATCACATACGCGTACATATACACTAAACATTTTCTTTCTTTTTTAATTATCTTCTTTCTTTTTATTTAACAACAGTTCAGGCCTGCAGCTACCATCGCCGTACCGTAATTTTTCTTAATTTCTTTCTCTTGCTGTTTATTTTTTCTTCTTTTTTTTTTTAATAAGTTTTCTTTATTATTTCTCAACCGTGCCGTCGAAGAAGAAATGGAGCGTGTTCATATTTAGATTCTCTTCTTTGTTCTGTTTTTTACATCTAAGACTCGTCCTAACGCGCTAACGAATATCCCCCAAATATCTTTCACCATTCTTCCGTTATCTTTTCAATCCGTTCGTTCAATTTTTCATTCTTTAATTTGATCGATGTGGCACGACGATATCTTGCTCTCCGGACACTAGAACGAGTACACGAAAGTTTCACAAATCGGGCAATAATATATTATCGTAATTATGGCAGTGATGTGCTATACGTTTTTTCTTTTTCCTTTATCTTTTTTTTTTTTTTTTAATTTATCTTCTTTTTTTCACCTTTACGAACCGTGTCCCCGCGTTTCTTTAATAATCTAAACAGAAACAATGAAACAAAAAATATCCCCGACAGTTCCACAAAAGAGATTTCCTTCTTTCGATCGATTCGTAGAGTTCCCTCGCAACGATGCTACAACGATCCCTCGTTATTTCCTCAATCTTCTCGTATCGTCTCGAATCTCTCGATCGAACAAAAACTTGAATTATCTTCATGTATGTCACGAACAAAAGTGAGATTTTCATTATCCATCGATTTCTCGATTCTCCATTCCCAACATGGATAATGTTAACCCTTTGACCTCTAAGGACTCATATATGCGTCAGCCTATGCATCTGCGGACCACATAAGCTTGAAAGTACTCAGATCTCAAAAGTTTAAAGCGAGAAATTCGCTACTTCAGATTTTAACTTGCAAGAGCTAAACGACACAGTGCACGTACTTTAATGTATTTTCGTTTTTTTTTTCTTTTCTTCTTCACTTTGCTTTGAACGATTGATAAATTGCTAGAACAAGGAGGAACGAAATTGAGAATTTTGCAATATACATAAAACGCAAAACTAATGCGAGATATCTAAATTCGAGGGGAGAAACATCTCTTAACTAGCTAGCTAACTAATCGCACCGTGTTTTCGCAATTCTGTTATAGTTCGTCTCCTTCTTCTTATCAATCCAATCATTGGAATAATATCGAACGAGCGAAAAGATGATCGCGATCGTAGATCTCATCCGGCTTATTAGATAAATATTTCTGCAGAATTTCTGTTTTATTTGTTTTCTCATCTCGTTTTTGTTTTTTTTTTTTTGGTTTTATTTATTTTCTTCATTTTTTTTCCATTCACGACTATCGCGAATCGACCTAAATCTCTCTAAGCGAGGCCTAAAATCAGAAATTCGTGAACGTGAGGAATAAACGAGAAAAGAAAATGAAACGAGAGGTAAGAAGCTTAAAGCTTAACGATAATCAAGCGTTCTATCTTCACTCGTATTGGACAAATCTATGAAAACATAAGAAAAAGAAAAACAACGTAAAGGATTGATTATAGTCGATAACGAGCTTTTCTCGATGTCGATCGACGTACCGAGAGTCGGAATTTTCTCACGTGCACGCTCTCTCTCTCTCTCTCTCGGGTTCTTACTTGTCGTTGTGTAATTTCGTGTACATTGTGTGTGTGTATTTCTTTTGCTTTTTTTTTGTTTAATCGAGATCCAATGCCCTCGACTCAACGATATACATTCCGTTTTAAATTCCAAGTTTTCGGTCCATCCCTTACAAACAAAAACTAAAAAAAAAAGAAGCTCAATTTTCTTCCAGAATTCACTTCGATCAAACGATTGTGAAGTATCGTTTGAGGATGTACAAACAAAAAGTGACGTCGTTTAATGTTGGTAAGAAAAAAACAAACTGCTCGTTGAGTTTCAATGAAACGTGTTATTTCTTTAAATCACTAAAAATAAAATTATTTTTTTCAGCACCATGCAAAAACGATAAACGAAATCGAGTATAGGAAAATCGAGAAAGTCCTCGAGTGATGGAAACGGAGTGAAAGAGAGAAAATAAAGAAAAAAGGATAACACGCGACTTGGACGAGCCAGAATGAATTTTGATAATGTGAAATCATCGTTAGAAATATACCGGAAACGCATTGGAGACGGACTCGTCGACGTCGAGATCCTCGAACGGAAGCTGGAAGAGTCGGGATTACGGAGTTCGTCTTGATAGGAGAATGGGCGGTTTATTCGTATTCGCGCGCTACGAGGAAACGTCCGGACGCTTTCGTCCAAGATTTGTCTCCGTCGCGTCGACGACGTACGCCACGTAGCTTATCTCGACGACTCTTGTAACTCGTCGACCTCTTCGAACGGCCGACGACCTGCCAAGAACGCAAAATTTAACAGAACGAAAAGCAAAAGTAAAAAACGAAAGAAGAAGAATTGATTTATAAAAATATTCGTCCAATCGACGATCGCAAAAGAAAAACTAGTGTAAATAAGAGAAGAATGAAAGAAAGAACGAGATTCGTTATATTATCGATGACGGACGGAAGATATTTGTTCTCTTTTTTATCTTTTCTTTTTTCTTTTCATATATCGTATAAACACCGTGGACGTGAAAAGAGAGAAAAGAAAAACGACGCTCGGTAATAATTCTTTCTTACACAATTACAACAGCCGACTCTCCTCTCGTCCAGACCTTTTTTTTCTCTCGTGACGACAATTTTCTGTTAATTTTAAATACTCGTTTTTATCTCTGTTAATTTTTTTTCTCTGTGTTTGTTTTTTTCTTCGTTTTATTTAATGAAAAGCCTAGGCGATTGAGGCAGACCCGAGTGGGTCTCGTGCAAGATGAGGGAGGGTTGGAGTACTTTTGTAAGAATACAAGGAAATGTAAAAGAGAGAGGACACAGGAATTTTCATTGTTTATCTTCTTCTTTCCATTCACTCTCTCGTATCAGTGAATGATAAAATTGACGATTGTACGAATACACACGTATTGTACACGCAAGAGCTTTTGGGGGATGGTACGAAGAACGAAGGGTTGACGAAAGTTTACGAATCGCGTTTGTCGCTTTTAACGCAATCGTGATTAACGCTCGGACAGGAAATGAGAGAACGAACATTTAAGAAGGAAAAAAGAAAGCCAATAGTAAGGAAAAGAATATATCTATATGTGTGTGTCTGTGGGTATATGTGTGTACGTGTTTGTATATGAAACGAATATCGACGAGCCCTCTGGAGGGCTGGTTATTTAGGAATTCAGGACACGGCTTAATAACGCACTGGTAATAATTGCTACTAAATAGCGACGATACGAATAATCATAATAATAATCACAATCGTAGTAATATTAACAATATAATAATAATAATAATAATAATAATAATGATAATAATTGTAATCGATAAACGCTGCAGCAACGTAGAATTCTTTCTTTCGTTATCATTGTTTCTCTTCGATATCTTTTCGTTAGTTTAATTCTTCTACGATTAACAGCAAACGGCGAGCTTCGAAAACGGGGGAAACAAAAAATTGTGTTTTCTTTTCTTTTTGGTTGTTTTAAATAGTATCAATCCTAGTCCCTACAGCGCGTACAGAAGGAACACTTGGTTCTCGAGGAGGGACGAGGGGGGGCGTTTTCATTTCTTTCTTCGACCACGTGTCCTTAATGTCCATATGCGTGGCCCATGTGGCAAACACGTGGCTGAGTTTGTTCTTATCGTTGCACCTTCTCGTCAGCCACGGGGTCGTTAAACTCACGATACTCCCTCGAGGCCTCGTCGCCACGTCGATATTCGTTGACGAAGGGATTAAAGGGGCGAGGAAGGAGAGCAAAAAAAAAATCTCGAAAACAGAAAACAAAAATGCAATATACGACATAAATAATTAAACGCACCACATAGTGTCGTGATTTTCACGACTGCGAAGCTCGCAATTTGCCTGTCGACATTGTGAATGGAGAGAAGGGGATAAAATATTGGAGAAAGAAAAAGAAAGAAAAACAAAATTAAATAAAACTTTTTTTTTTCTCCAGATGGACAGGGGAGTTTTTGTCGAAGGGAATTTCAACAGTAGCAATGACAATGATACCAGTATCGAATCGTTATCGTACCTTATATCCACAACTACTCGTTTTACTCCTTTGTTTTTCTTGTTTCTCTTTTTCTCATTTTTTTTTGTATACGTTTCTTTTTTTCTTCCTCTTATCTCCCTTTATCTTGACATTAAATCAGCTAATCGAGGGTTCGCTGATTAACAACTGTACAACGTTGTTGTAAAACAGCAAACGAAAACACCAAGCTAATATCTTTCTAACAATCGCATTTGTTCTTCTCTGTTTTCTTTTCTTTTTTTTTTTTTCATTTTTACGTGTTTGTTTGTTTTCTCACTAAGGTGAAAGAAGAAAAATAATAATAATAATAATAATCGATTGAGACAACTAATAGTCGTACAAACTGTGTTAATTGTTAGTGTTCATGTGTTTTATGTTTGCATGTGTGTGTGTGTATGAGTATATTCCTCTCTCTCTCTCTCTTTCGCTCTCTCTCTCAATCTCTCTCTCTCACTCTCCTGGCAATAATCATTATTTGAAGAGTATTTTTGTGTTTTTTTTTTGCTTTTTCTCTTTTCTCTCATCTCGCTAGACACACGATTCAACATATAGAAAGTTTTATCGTTATTAATCAATAATTATTATGCATATTATTATGCATCGTCATCGTTTCTGTTTCTTGTTATCTTTCTTTGTTTCATTCTCCCTCTGTTAATCAATATTAATCTTAAAGCTGTCTAAGAACTCGCCGCATGGCAAGAGCGTCACATTTAACTCTCCCTGTTTCTCTTTCTCTCTCATCCTCGTCCTTTCACCTTTTCCTCATTTACGTTCTTCATTTATTTTCTTAATTATAAGATTTTCCTTCTCACCCTCTCCTCTCTCTCTCTCGTATCGTGCGTCCATTCGTAAAACTCAAACTCTCGCGCGTTGAACACGCAAGCGTCCGCAAATTTCATTCCAATATTTCGTCCTCGTTCTCTTTTATCCAACTTTGTTTTTCTTTTTTCAATCCAGTTCGCAATTTTATTTTTTCGACTCTTCCCACCTTTTCGCGTCTCTCATTCGTGTGTTTAAGGTACGTTCGGTAGTTCGTCAAAGCGCCCAAAAGCTCGCGACAAGCATAACCAGGCCTCAAAGTTATTTACGTTCGACGTTTTCTATCATTTACGTGAGAATTGGTTGTTTTTTGTTTTGTTTGTTTTCGTTCATATTTTTTTTCATTTTCGTAACTTTACTTCAATTTTATTTATTTATTTAATTACTTTTATCTTTATTATTGAAATATGTGTCGTGTCGCTTGGAGTTCTTGTGAAGTGAACATTTTTCTTGTGTAGCGAGATTTAGCGATAATTTTATTTTTCACTCTCTCTCTCTCTCTCTCTTTCTCTTTCACACTCACACTCACACACATTCTCTTTCTCTCTATCTCTCATATTTCTGTGTTTGTGTTTGTGTGTCTGCGTCTCTGTGTGTGTGTGTGTATATCAATGTTTAATGTGGCGAGTTTTAATATGTAACATTTCCTTAAATATTTACTACTTGTTGATGCTTTGTAATTTGTATAGATCACAATGTGTCATACCACCTACGCGCCAGTGAACAATTTTATTTCATTTTTTTTTTCATTTTTTTCTCTCTCACTCACTTTCCATCTTTCCCCACTCTCGATCTCCTCCCGCATTATTTTCTTTATCGTGCCCTTTTCGTTTCCATCTTTGAACGTCCGGATAACGTTGTCTCTCGCGCAAATTATTCGGATCGTTCCTTTCTCACCCTCTCCGTCGAGTGTGTAACGAAAAAAGAAAACTGTATTTATTTATTTTTTTCGGATTTTTTTCTTCTTAATTATTATTTAATATTTTTTCTTCCTTGTCATTCGTTAATTTTAATAATTGATTCTCGAGATAGCGTTTCGTTTTTTCTTCTTTCGTCGTTACACACACACACACACTCATACACACACACACACACAGACAGGGATGCGAGAGAGGTCGAAATTTCGTTTCCCCTCGAGGACGTGAGAAATCGTCGAACGACCCTTAACGACGGAGAGAGCTTGTTCTCGTTCGAAATTCCTATTGTGATTTTATTATTACGTTACACATTTCGCCGAATTCCTACATTCTAGGTAAATTCAGACCAGCCGAAATTGTCGATTTTTTTTTCTTTTCTTAGCTTCCTCCTCTTCCTCTTCTTCTCATTTTTTTTCCATTTTTCTTATTTATTTTTATGCTTTTTTTTGTATTTTTTCTTTTTTTTTCATTTTGTTTTTTTTTGTTTTCCTCGAAAGAAGAGACAATCGCGAAATAATTCGAATATCTAAATTGGAATAGATAATAATTGAACATTGCTAAAATATAAATAAAATTTCTTTTCATATCTTTGTGTTTGTTTTTGTTTTTTTTTTCTTCTCGTTTTTTTCCCCTCTTTACCTTTCTTTCTTTCTTACTTGGGATTTGTGTGTTTTTTTCTCTTCTTCCGCTCTTTAATTTTATTCTTCTTACCGATACGCGTCGACTCCCGGATGGTCCGGGGAAGGGCGGGGGATCACCGTTTTTATTTATTTGTTTTGTTTTTTTTTCCTTCTTATTTACGGTTTTTATTCTTTTTCCTTCTTTTCTGCTTTTTTTTTTGCTCGTTTCTTGCAATTTATAGCACACACACGCACACGCACTCACACATTCGACGAGAGAAACCTCCGAGAGTCTCGCGCGCTCTCCCCCTCCCCCATATACTTTAAATAGCACTTTTGTCTGTGATTTTTTTTTGTTTTTCCTTTGTTTACTTTGTTTCCTCGTCTCTCTTCTTTTCTCTTTCATTTTCTTTTTTCTATTATGCATATAATATAACCCTCCCGCATCTCTTCTTCATCTTCGCCACGCGTTCACTAATCAATAATCTCGTTTCGTTACGCACCAGTGCGAATTATCCGAAACGTTCCCTTTTCTCGCTCTCAGATTTCGACTTCGAGGTTTTTTTTAATTTCGCATTCCTTTTTTATTCCCCTTTCTTTCTTCGTTTCGTTTCTTTGAAATTGAAACAACGCAATTAGAAGGAATTTACAAATTTCAATTCTTTTTTTTTGTTTTTTTTTTTGTATTTTGTGTTTCTTTTACCATTTTTCGTCAATATATTTGTTGATAATTAGCACAGCGTTGCAGAATGAAAGCGTATTAAGATTCTCGATTCGTCAATTTTCTTCGTTTCTTTTTTTATCTCCCTCTCTCTCTATCGTTAATTACGATTCTTTGTTTTATATTTTCGGGAAATAATCTCGAACGTGTGCACCGTGTATTTTCGACTCGGTATTTGTCGTCGCTGTTTGTCTCTTTTTTAAAATTTACTTTACTTTTTCTTAATTCTTCGTTTTATCGTCATTTTCCGTTAGTCATTAAGATTAATTTTTGTTCGACGTTCTTTTCTTCTCTCCCGAAATAATTCAATCTTCTCATACGCCTCGACTATTTTCTTCTTTTAGTTTGCTTCCTGCGCCCCGGAAAGGACCTAACCGGTCGCGCTGATTCTCGCAACGTTTTTTTTTTATATTCACTTTGCTTTTTGTTTATACAAATCTCGATTAATCCGACCAGAAGGGTTAATAATAATAATAATAATAATAATGCAAAGAAAAGAAACGTACTAGAGGAGAGACACAGGAACGAGGGTGAAAAAAAAACGTTGCGAGTTTGGGATTTGGGAAAGAAAAGGGGGGCGGAGGGCACGATCGGTTGGGTCCGCGGACATTGGCATTTCGTTACAATTATACAGTTATATAGATTCTATATAAATACCTAATATGCATTCATATATTACATACCTAATATGTAATTGTGTACGAAGTCGGTCGTCGCATGATCGTAAACGTAATTTTCAAGTTTTATTTTAAATTGTTGTCTCTGTTATCTTGTTGTTGTTGTTGTTGCTGCTGTTGTTGTTATTGTTTAATTCTTTGTTTGTTTTTCTATCCTTCTTTTAGGGCGTACGTTTAACACCTCGTCTCGTCTATCGTTATTGTTTCTTTCGCTTTACTTTAAATCAACTTTGATGTTGATTATTGTTGTTGTCTTTTTTTTTCTTTAATCGTCAGTTGGTTTGTTTTGTTTATTTCCCCTCGTTTTAACGTCTCTCGTCTATCGCGCGTTCGCTACGCTTACACAGTTCGTCGACTTTAGACACGAGACAATTTTTTTGTTATTTTTCTATCGTGCTGTTAAATTTGTTTGTGAATCGTTGGAGTTTTCTTTGTTTTGGTAATTTGATTTACGTCGAATCCGTTGGCTATCCGGACGTGTCTGTACGAACGGAACGATCGTTTTTTGTTTGTCCGTCTGTGTATTTTCGTTAATTTATTCGTGTCAATTTCTAATTTTCTTTTTCTTAATTCTATCCTTTTTTTTTATTCTCATATTTTTTGTTTCTCTTCTCGTTCGTATATTCGTTACGATGGTCTGTATAAAAGTATGTGTGTGTGTGTGTGTGTTTTAAGTGCGAGTTGTTGTTGTTGTTTGTTTTTTATTCGTTAACGCGCAGGGGATAATTTTTTCTTCACACCTTGGTACACGTACACACGTTTATCGTCGTCTCAAAAACGAAATTCAACATATAATTAACGTCGTTTATATAATGTACATATTATATAGATTTGTATCCGGCTAGCATTGTTTTATTTTCCATTTTCTTTTTTGTTTCCTATGATTTATATATTATTTCAATATTATTATTAGTATTATTATTTTCTTTTTTTCTTCCATCTCATTAATCTCTTCTCACGGTTTTTCCTCAATCTTTTCCCTCGCACTTGCTTTCATTTTCAATAGAGACATCGTTCGATCGTGACGAACGATTTGTGCCAGGGCGTCGCGATTTACGAGAGGTTGGGGCAGGTTTCTTTGTTTTTTTGGTTCGTTTCTTTTTGTCTTTTTTGCTTTCTTTAATGAAAAGAAAAAAAACGTGATAAAAGAGCGATTCGTCGCTTCTTTCTCTCTTTTGCGACCGAAACAAAAAAAAACCCCACGAATCGATTTTGACCGTGGTTTATTGAAAATTTACTCGGATTTCGGAGCAATGGATTTCGTTTTACGAGTTCGATCCGATATTATTCGTGTTTACAATTTTTTTTTTCAACTGTGTTTCTGTGTTTTGCGTGTATTTTCTCTTTTTGACTTGTGTCTGCGTGTGTGTGTGTTTGTTCGTGTGTGCACACGAGTCGGGTGGGTAAAATTTCGCGACAGCGCGCTCGCATCCTCGTTCGACCTTCTCACAAAAGATCCGCGACATAATCGTTAATATAACAACTATCATTTTTCTTTTTTTTCTTCTTTTCTCTTATATCCATAAAATCTGAACGATCAAATTCAATTGTAACGTAACCCTCTTACTACAGTCCATTTTCCCGTGAGGAATATATACGTTTTTATTTTATTTTTTCTTGTTTCATTTTTTTTTTCATTTCATTTTTTTTTTTGTTTTGCTTAGTTTCCATTCGTCGGACGTGCGTCAGTGAGACGAGCGAAAATGTACTTCTTCTTCCCTTTTTCTTTCTCTCTCTCTCTCTCACTTGCCCTCTCACACTATTTGCATGCAAATTTTTCTTCTCGCGAAAGTTCAAGCAGCCCGAAAAAGAAAAAACGAAAAACGAACGGAAAAATTCGTGTACCGAGAGACAGCGTTTTTGGGGGGGGCCAAGCGTCAATTTTCATCGATTCGAGTCAAATGTGGAAAAAATTAAAAGTTTTTGTTGTTGTTGTCTTTCACCCCATGGATAATATAAATTCGTGAATGGACACACAACCCCTCAACGAAAATCCATGAGAATTCGAAAATACGATAAATTTTCATCGTCATTTGTTCGGGGATTCGGGGGTTGTTGTTTTTTTTTTTCTTCTTTCTTTTCGTTAGTTAATAGTTTTTGTTTTCATCACTCTGCCTCTCTCTCTCTCTCTCTCTCTGTGTCTGTTTTTCTTTTTCGACTCTCCGTCCGTCTCGCTCGATTCTCTCTATCTATTGGCGATTTAGTTTCGAGGGTGTGCGACTGTTGTTTTATTTACTTTGTTTTTTTTTTCTTTCTTTTTTTTGTTTTTTTTTTTTATAACAACGCAACCCTCATTTTCGGTTCATCATCTTATCGCCAAGATTTCATCAACCCGCGCGCGACTTATGTGAAAACGTTCGCGACAATGTGGCCTCGGCCGTGTATCGCCATTGTTGTACGTCGCATCGACGCTCGGGTGATATTTGACGTTATGGTCGTAATTGAAAAATGTACTAGTACGACGAGAATAATAATATCGCAGTGACGTATTAACGTCGTTGACGTGATTGGTCTCGCGCGACGAGCGACATTTGCGACGATGACGATGACGAGAGCGATAACGAGAATGTCGATGATGTAGACGTGATATACGATAACGACGATAGCGATGACGATGATGAGGATGACGATGACATAGACTCTGACAAGTTCCTTTAGTTCGCTTAACGATTTGAAAACGAGTTACGATTATAATTCCAATGTTCGAGTTAAGTTAAAGCCTTTTTCACTTGAGTAAGGTAGTTTCTAGATTCGGATTGGGATTAGGCTGTTGCGAGCTTGATGACGGTTGTGGTACCTGCGCCACCACTGAGCCTCCCTTTCCATCGTTCGTGGAATTTCCACCACCGCCGCTCATCCCAACACTGGCACCACCCTCCTTCATCTTGTCGCAATATTCCGCGAATATGTCACGGAATCGCGCCCATGATTTTTCCGGTATTGTGATTGCTGTTCTGAAGTTTGACTTGACCTACAAAGAAAGAAAGAAAAACGTGGTAAATTTAATGATAAAATCAATATTTATGCAAAGTTCAAAGACGGATTATGAAAAATTAATTAATACAGAATTAATATGATATAATCAACTCGAGTTGATATTAAAAATTTGACGTTTTTCATGTTTTTAATTAAACAAAACGAACCTCGGAAATTCTCTTGTCGATGCTACGATTGTTTTGACGAAAAAACCGTAAATTTAAAGATAAAATCAATATTTATGAAACATCCAAAGACTTATTATGAAAAATTAATTAATACAGAATTGATGAAATATAATCAACTCGAGTTGATATTAAAAATTTGATGTTTTTCATGTTTTTAATTAAACAAAACGAATCTCGGAAATTCTCATGTAGATGCTACGATTGTTTTGACGAAAAAACCGTAAATTTAACGATAAAATCAATATTTATAAAACAACCAAAGACTTATTAAAAAAACTTAATTAATACAGAATTAATATAATATAATCATCTCGAGTTGATATTAAAGATTTGATGTTTTTCATGTTTCTAATTAAACAAAACGAACCTCAAAAATTCTCATGTCGATGCTACGATTGTTTTGACGAAAAAACCATAAATTTAACGATAAAATCAATATTTATGTAACGTCTAAAGACTGATTATCAAAAATTAATTAATACAGAATTAATATGATATAATCAACTCGAGTTGATATTAAAGATTTGATGTTTTTCATGTTTCTAATTAAACAAGACGAACCAATGGATTGTTTTGACGAAAAAACCGTAAATTTAACGATAAAATCAATATTTATAAAACATCCAAAGACTTATTATGAAAAGTTAATTAATACAGAATTAATGTAATTTAATCAACTCGAGTTTATATTAAAAATTTGATGTTTTTCATGTTTCTAATTAAACAAAACGAACCTCGGAAATACTCATGTCGATGCTACGATTGTTTTGACGAAAAAATCGTAAATTTAACGATAAAATCAATATTTATGAAACATCCAAAGACTTATTATGAAAAATTAATTAATACAGAATTAACCCTTTGAGCTCTAAGGACGCATATATGCGTCAGCCTATGCGTCTGTGGACCACATAAGCTTGAAAGTATTCAAGTCTCAAAGGGTAAATATGATATAATCAACTCGAGTTGATATTAAAAATTTGATATTTCCCATGTTTCCAATTAAACAAAACGAACCTCGGAAATTCTCATGTAGATGCCACGATTGTTTTGACCGATATCGAAATAATAATTCTTGTTCTCGACGCGCATGTAACGTCCCTCGGGTAAATCGCCTTTGAATCCACCGTCGTCCGTACCGAATTCCTCGAGTAGATCCGTAAGGGCGTCCCGAAATTCAATCATCCCTTGTGCCGGTATCGCTATCTGCGTCCTCGGGCCACCCCGCGTTATCGTTTGCGATACCTGTTCGTGACAGCGGAGAACAAACGAAAATTTTGTCATTACGTGGCTCGTCCAGTTTCTCAAGGATAACGCAAACAAATGTTCGACATGGCTCCACAGGTTCGTGAAATCTTTTTTGTTTTACATTCTTTTTCTCTTTTTCTTTATTCCGTCCCCGACAAGATTATTTCTCTCATTCGAGAAAACACGTAGTACGAGGATGCTTCGACCTGGATGCAAGGAGCTCTGGTATACGATAGTTTATTATAAAAAATGTGATACTTGATGTTCGGTACATACAGGGTGACTCACCCGCAGGAAGCGACCACGGGAGTTCTCCTTGAGATCGAGATAGTATCGCCTGTTCTCCTTGACCATCATTTCCGACTTGAGCTTTCCATCGTCCGGTAGACTTTCCGGATTTGGAGGACCTGTTGGAATTTTATAAAATTAATATTTCTTGTCTCTCCCAACGCATTCAGAGGATTCTTCTGTTCGTCGCTCTCGAATCTATTTAATTCAAACGATGATTCTTGTTCAGCTTGAGAATTCATTCTCACTTGGATATAAAAAAAAAGAACAGAAAATAAATTATATACTTACCAAGGGATGCGTAGTAATCGCTAAATGTGGAGAGGTGGTCACGAAATTCCGACGCTGTACTGAGTGCCAGGAATATTTGACTTCTCCTGCCATCGGCTCCGATCTACATTAGGCCAATAAAATAAGAATGATTATTAATAAAACAAAATAAATATTATGATACAATTTTAATTTTCATATCCAATCCTCACCTCGGCTACTTTGATGAATCTTCCCCTCCTGTTCTGTTTCACGTCGAGGTAAAATCTCTTGCTCTGAATCTGCAACATTTTCGTCGCCAATTCTTGCTCCCCCTGTTGGCCCTGCTGACCTGCAATGATAATAAATACGTTAAAATCAATCGAAACGATTAATCCCAAAGCATTAAACATAAAAAACAAGGATAAGTATGAAAAACTTTGAATTAATTTCTCTTCACTAAAACGCCACATTCGTCATTTGGTACAAAAACCAGCAAAGATTTCCCAAGCTTAATCGATTCGATCCTCGAATCATCAAGAATAATTCACAACCCTCATCTCCCAACTGTTAAAACAAACCTGTCCTGTAACATTGCTAAACATTACCTTGAAAAAATCATTTTCAATGCTTTTCCTTCTATTCGCAATTCCAACCCCCTCATCCCCTTCTCTGACCGATCTATGGCCTCGAGGGCGACATATATATAAATTCTCAGCTCACTGGGTCACCCCGTTCGAGCCTCCGGAACTTGGTCACAGCGGTTCTCGCTGCTACTTTCAAGCTACGAATAATCCTCGAATATAAACGGAATCAAATTTCACTGTCCCTTTATGAAGAAAACCTTGGCATAAAATCAAGAGTGATGGAACAAACGTTTGAAGAAGAAATCTAACTAAGAGAATGAAGAAAATAAAATAGGGCGTAAGGACGAAATAGGGAAGATCCCTTTTGGGGTAGGCCAGGCATAAGGACTGAGCGTTGGCCATGTTGCTGGAGTCCTCCTGCCCGTCGATCAATAACAGCTGCGACAAGGGTCAACGACCCGTTCACTCTGCCACCCTCTGCTCCACTCGCCAACCCTGTTCCCTCTCTCGTTTCATCCCCTTCCTTCCCTCCCTCCTCCTCCTCCTCGACTCGCCAACCACCACAGCCTCAACGATTCTAAAACCCTCCCAGTCGTTCGTTGCTTTCCCCACTATATCCTGGGGGCACCTAGTTTTTCGTTTTACTCCCCTACCGTACCATTTGCCCAACGCTTTTCTACCCCTTGCATCCCTTACTGGAGTCGCAAACTCTTTTCTCTCTCCCTCTCGCTTTGTCGTTGCGTCTGTTTCTCTCGCAGCTTTGCCCACACCCTGCCCTAGCCTAATATCAACTACCTACCATTCGCTCACACCGGGAATATCGCTCTTATCCGCGCTTCCGAATATCTCGCGAGTCCAGAATTCGTCTGACGCGACAACAGGCATCAGAATTGTTTTTTTTTTTGTATTTTTGAATGCTTTGTGGACATGGCAGGATTGATGGAGAGGGATGGAAAGAAATTACCGTGGTGAAGTTATTTTAGAGGAAAACTGTTGTTACTGATAATTTCCTTGATTTTTGCTTGTTTTTGTTTATTGAGTGAAATAGAAAAAATTTGAAGGATATCTTTGATGGAAATTTATAATTTTTTTTTTAAATATGAATGTTGGATTTCTTTTCTACTGTTTTTCTTTTTGGAATTAATTTCATTTTAAGAGAATAGTACAATTTTTGAAGAAAATCATTTTCGCCCTTTTTTTAAAACGGAAGAAACATTGTTCGATAATAATTCGATTAAAAATACAAAAGACTAAACATTTGAATTAATCCAAATTATTTCTCTTGCCAATAGTACAGAAAGAATTTCAATAAATATTTCATTCCAATGTAACGAGGCAAAACTCGCTACCAGCAAACTAAATTCATTATTTCTCGCATTAAAAAATTAAACTTTGTTTTCTTCTTTAATTCTCTAACTTTCCTTTTATCTTTGATGGAAATTTATAATTTTTAAAAAAATATGAATGTCAGATTTCTTTTCTACCGTTTTCTTTTTGAAATTAATTTCATTTTAACAAAATAATACAATTTTTAAAGAAAATCATTTTCGCCTTTTCTTTAAAACGGAAGAAATCGTTTGTCTTTTTGGAATTAATTTCATTTTAACAAAATAATACAATTTTTAAACAAAATAATTTTCACCTTTGTTTTAAAACGGAAGAAACATTGTTCGATAATAAATTCGATTAAAAATACAAAAGACAAAAAATTTGAATTAATCCAAATTATTTCTCATGCCAATAGTACAGAAAAAAGGTCAATAAATTTTTCATTTCAATGTAACGAGGCAAAACTCGCTACCAGCAAACTAAATTCATTATTTCTCGCATTAAAAAATTAAGCTTTGTTTTCTTCTTTAATTCTCTAACTTTCCTTCCAGGCGAGGATTAGCTTTAATTCGTGAAAATGTAGGTCGAACGTGAACACAGCCAATCTCGTTTCAACACAAACAAAAAAAAAGAAGAAAAAAAATCGACTCCTTTTCCCATATAAGCGTTTCTATCGCCACGACGATTCTTCCACTGCCCCACATTGGCCGTGTGCAGCATAGGATTGGCTTCCCTCGCGAGGGTTTCAACCTTTACACGTTTATATACGCAAATGTACGAAGAGAAAGAAGAAATAAAAAAAAACAAAAAATCAAAATAAAATCCTCTCCAGTCTCCGTTACGTACTCGTCGTTTGCTGGAGGCTTCCCGGTATCGGGATGGGACTCAGGTCGCCCTGGAATATTCGACTCTTGAACATCCTGTCGATGCTTCGATGATCCGTGTATCTGTACATTATCTTCGCGGTTACACCGCGATTCTAGTTTTATTATTTTTTTCCCCAACCGCAATCCTTCTTCGTCCTCTCCCTCTCTCTTTTTCCTTTGTCTTCTCAGCCTTTGTAAGACAATTTTGTTATTCTGCTTCAAGATTTGGCTTTGTTTTTTCTCTAGGATTGATTTTTGTTTTCTTCAATTTTAGAAATTTTTTTCAAACTTGGATTTGTTTCCTATAGTTTCTTCCCCTGGGGATAATTTCGTATCGGATATATTCGTCCTTTAGACAGCAAGAGTTTGCCCTTTTCTCATTGTTTCCCAGTCTGCCCACGACGTCCTTGAAAATTCGTCCTCAATTTTGAGAATCTTGGAATTTTTTTTTTGTTTAATTCGTTTGATTTCTTTTTTTTGTTGTTTTTCTGCTGCAACGACGGCTCGATTATAATTCTGGCTTCTGGTTGGAAATTGTATCACGAACCGAAGCTTACTTCCTCTCTAGTAACCTTTCTTCGTCCTGTAGAAATGTCCTTCAGCCAGGAAACAATCGTGTCCCTCGCGGATTTATTTCTCTCGTCCTTTAGACAGAAAGAATTTGCCCTTTTCTTATTGTTTTCCAGTCTGTCGACGACGTCCTTGAAAATTCGTCCTCAATTTTGAGAATCTTAGATTTTTTTGTTTAATTCGTTTGATTCCTTTTTTTTTGTTTTTCTGCTGCAACGACGTCCCGGTTATAATTCTGGCTTCTGGTTCAAAATTGTATCACGAACCGAAGCTTACTTCCTCTCTAGTAACCTTTCTTCGTCCTGTAAAAATGTCCTTCAGCCAGGAAACAATCGTGTCCCTTGCGAGTTTATTTCTCTCGACGCGAAGTTGAGCGAAAAAAAAAAACAAACAAAAAATTTGTAATATTTCCTCTCTTTCCTCGCTACGCAAAAATCCTTGCTTCTATCTTTAGAGATGTAGAGAGAAATAGAAAGAGCGAGTTTCTACATTTTTTTTATCTCAATCCTCTCTCTCTCTCTCTCGTTTCACCAAGATTGTCCACGCGAGTGAGAAATTGATCCACAGAAGACTTCTCGTCAATGACAAAATACGAAGATGAGAAAGAGAATACGAAGAAGAAAAAAGATGAAAAATCTCGTCACTCGAGCATTCTCGTAAATCGCGTCGTCTTTTCCCCCACCGTCCTTTTCCTTTTTACGCCTGACGCGTTATTGCCACGGAGTGGCTAATATCACGGAGAAATTTTAGCGTCCAGCGTGTCTCGTTCAGTCTTGTCGCGACTCGTTGCCTCGTAATCAACGCTTTATTCTCTCTCATCGTCAATTTTCCAATCGACAACAACAACAACAAGAACGTATACGACGCGAACGTTGTCGGGAATGTCCAAACAACGAAGAAAACGACGCGTTTCTCATCCTCGTCGTTGTCCAATTCGTGACATAACCTCCAAAACGTTCTCTCGATCCAATCGCGTCGCTTCTCGCTCTCCTCGTCGACAACGTAACGTCGTTCATACGCCAGTACGATTTATCACTCATCGTCCTCAAATTTTGACCTTAACGTTCTTCGACCTTCGACGACGACGACGACAACGACCTGATGAAATAATTGACATTCTCGTTAAATTCATCATTGTTTAATAACCTGGAACAATTCTTTAATCGCATTTTTACAATATAAAGATTTTTCTTGAATTTTCTTCTTTTATTTTTTATTTTGTTTTTTTAGAATTTATTTTTGTCGAGATTCGTTCGAAGGTCTCGAGTTATCGTTATCGCGCACTATTCGTACTCGTCGCTTGTCACGGACGCGCACGTCGACGCTTCGTACCTCGCATTATTTTTTTCTCTCTGTGTCTATCTCTCTTACGTAATAATAGAACGCAGGGACGGGCGATAGAATAGCCGAGTCGTGGCGTACGTTTTAACTCGTGTGTATATATATAGCTATATATCTATATATATAGATATATATTCGTGTGTGTCTGTGTGTGTGTTGCTCAAGCGGATAAAGCTTCTCTTTTCCTCGAAGCGATCGTTAGCAGCAGCAGCTTTGCTCCGTCTCCCTTCATTCTCTCTATCCTCTCGCTCTGTTCCAATAATTTTTTCTCATTCCCATTCTCCATACCTCGCCTCTCCTACTTTTTCCCTAATTAAACGACGTTTCACCAAGCACGAGAGATTTTATACATCGAAGAGAAAGAAAAAATTGTTTTCTCATGAATTAGTATTGTTTTATCGACTGTCAATAAACTTTACGTCGATTTGTAATTTTTTTGTCATAATTTGAGGTTATTTCCGTTCACATTTCCGTTGATTTTGAATTTTTGTGTTTCCAACGACGTTACGAGGCTCGCCGGTGTAGCAGCGGAGTAGTTGCGACGACTGGCCTGAGCCAAAGTGGCCGGGACGTCAAACGCGACGAGATGGGAGAATGTTAGGTTAGGAAAGAGATCGACGAAAATTCTTCTCTCTCTCTAGTTCTCCGTGGCTTTCACGCTGTTGTTCAATGTGTTTCTCGAACAGATTTTTGTCGTATGCGCGATCAACGATGTCGATGACAAGTGGACGACGTTGGATCTTCGTACGATCGAACGCGACGTGACGAACGAACGTCGATAGACAGCCGTACCGCGACCTGCCACAATGCAAACTGCATTCCCGTACACGTATCCTTCGAGTATCGTAAAGTTGGTGCTCTCGCGATGCGACCGAAGAGCTCGCGACTCGTACGTATAGACACGTCGAATAGGTAGTAGAAGTCGAGTGTCGCTGCAGTTGCAGCGGGCCGCCACCACTGGCGCGCACGTCGTAGGCGCTGCGGCGACTGGAACGCCACTGCTACGCCGCGGCGTCTTACCCAACTAAGCCTCTCCACACGTATCCTCGCGTAACCTATAGGACGCGACGTGTCTGTGTACGTACAACTTTAACGTTTCTTCCGTCATCTTTTTACTCTATTGCGGGACGACGAAGCCTTCGGCCACCGTGAGACGTTACGGATACGGTTAAGTTACGCGATCGAAGTGGCTAAAGAGTCTCGTGTGTACGAATGGGGGGAAACGATCGAATCGAGAGATGGAAACTTTACAATAGGAGGGAGGGGAGGGGAGCGAGTTGATTAAGAAATGGGAAAATACGGGAAAGGGTGAAGTAGAGTGGATTGTTACTGCAATCGGAAATTCTATGATATTGCGTGTGTGTTTATGAATATATGTAAATATATGTATATGTATATATATATATTCTGTGTGTGTGGCCAAGGTATTTGTTATGCATGACAAGTGGATTTGAAACTGCATCGAGAAACGTAGTTCTCTCCCACTCCGTCTGGTTTGACGAGGGCGTTCCAATCGATTTTAACACAGTGCTTCACTATTTTCATCAAAGAAATTCTAAATTAAACATTGTTTCAGTGTCAACTTAGGAATTTAATTAAAACAACATAAAACCTTGATTTGTTTGAAACAAAAATATTTTGTAATTTTTCACTTAAAATTCACATAAAATACAATTAAATTTTTTTTTGGAAATATAGCAAAATAAGAGTTTATTTATTTCACTATGTGACAAGACTTGGAAAAAAATATTGTCTTGACGAAATAATAATTTCACAAACTTGCAAAAATGTAAGTTTGATCTTTTTTTTTTTTTTACGGGTACGGGATTCGAACCCTGAACCTTTTGCGTCACAGTCGGGTACCTAATCATCTACACCACAATCCAATGTAAAAATGTAAGTATGAAAATATCAATAAAATAATTAGAATTATAAATAATAATTAAAAACATTATTATTATAAAATTTTTAATTCGACGATATTTTTTGCAGATTGGCGTTTTTCCAAGATTTTATTATCGTCTGTTGCTACGAATTTTATTTCGAAGCTGTTTGAAGGCGATGGACGACGATGATTCTGTTTTACGAAGAAAAGGTTGTACGCGGATGATACACGTCGCGCAGAAGTGATTCACATCGTGGAGTAGTCGACGCAGAGCGAGAATAGTCAGACGCGGTGGTTTCTTGCGACTTTTTTTTTTTTTTGCTCGTTACTTCTTTCCTCTCGGTACAACATCCGGCCATACCTATAACGAAGGAGCCTGCGCGAGTGTAACGGCTACTCGACGATCGGGAAAGAGAAAGAGAGAGAGAGAGAGAGAGAGAAACGAGTGGCGGTCGGGTCTGCAGACTCCGGCTTGGCCTGGCCGGTCAGTATGCGTAAGTAGTAACGTCCGCGCAATGGTCAGACGAGTTTACGCTCCTTTTTTACTCGTTCCCCTCGCTCTCCCTTCATTTAAAAAAAAACGACGCGACTTCGCGTTTCTACGACGAGCCACGCTCGATTACCGTTCGTTCTCAATGAAGCGATTTATCTTGAGAAAATATCGAATTGGATGAAAAATCGTTCGATAAATCGAAAGGAAAATATCGATCGGAGAAATTTTTTTTTAATTTAGAGGGAAAAGTTTGAAATTGTTGTTGAGTTTTATATTGAGATTAAAGAGAAGAAAATTAATGATAATTCTTGTTGTTCATTTAATTTGAATGAAAAATCGAAAACAAATTAAATTATAACGAACGGGAAATTTTTTTTTGTATTTGTAGGGTTGTAGGGAAATTAAGGAGACAGGAATTAAGAATAAATGAATTATAAATTATAAATCCTTGTGTCATTATTTTAAAAAAGAAAAGAAAATTATTGCTATTCATTAAATTTTTATGACTATCACTTTGTTGAATGGGGAAAAAATATCGTTTTGAATGAAAAATGAATAGATAAATCGAAAAAAAGAAATTGTATCGATAGGAAGATTTTTTTTCGTATTTAAGGGGTTAAAGCAAAAATCGACGAGATAGAAATTAAGAATAAATTAATAATTATAAATTATAAATCCTTAGTTTCATTATTTATTAAAAGAAAAATAATAATTATTGCTATTCATTAAATTTGGATGACTTTCACCATGTTGAATGGGGAAAAATTATTGTCTTGGATGAAAAATCGAAAAAATAAATAAATAATTGTACCGGTAGGAAGTTTTTTTTTCATATTTAAGGAGTTAAAGCAAAAATCGACGAGACAGGAATTAAGAATAAATGAATTATAAATTACAAATCGCTATTTTATTATTTAAAAAATAAAAATAAAAAAATAATAATTTTTATTATTGCTCATTAAATTTTGATGACATTCACCTCGTTGAAGGGGTCGATCTCGTCGATTGAAATTCAACCCCTACGATCGAGCGACGAAACATTACACCCACCCCGAATATTTCATACGTATCGACTTCTATAGTCGGCGTTTCAACGTCGTTACGCTATACGAGAGTCTATTTCACGCCGGACACAAACCGTTCTATCGATATCGTTGAACATGTAACAGCGAAATATTTGCCGAACACCGGTTCGCGTCCGTTAATCAATACGAGGAAACACAAATATCCGTCGATTGATTAATTCTCGTAGGACCACCTTAAAAGGAAACAACCCTTAACGATAAACAAAAATTGTCCACATTTGAAATATTCGAAAATTTTGGTTGATCGACAAATTAATATTTTCAAATCCAGCCTTAAATATCAAATATTTCAATTTCACCCCCTTAAAATCTCCATCGAACAAGAGGAAAAGTTGTCGAAATGGAAACAATCGTAAAAATCTTCGACGATTCAAATTTAACAAGATACTTTTATTTTGTTTATAAAGACATTTTTTTAAGTCCCTTAATTATTCCACCAATTGTTTCCTTAACGATAAAAAAAAAACATTGTTATATCTGAAATATTGGAAAATTTTGTTTGATCGACAAATATTTTCAAATCCAGCCTTAAATATCAAATATTACACTTTCACCTCCTTAAAATCTGAATGGAACAAGAGAGTTGTCGAAATGGAAACAATGATAAAAATCTTCTACGATTCAAATTTAAGAAGACACTTTTATGTTTTTTATAAATTTTTTTAAAAATCGCTTAATCATTCCACGATTATTCCCTTAAGGTAGTCCAATCGTTACAGCGTTTCCGTTAGATTTCACTGAAAATTTGCAGAAACGTTCTTTGATGTCATATGTATATGTGTGTAAAATTTCAGTGGCCTTTATCGACTCAAAAATCACGATATTTATTCTTGAAAGTCGTCACTTTTCGCAATCTCCCATAAGAGCCCGTGTTAAATATCGCAACATTATACAACGAGTATCTCGATCATTTGGTCGATGAAGCCTGTTGAAATTTTGCACACATTTTTATATGACGTCAAAGAAGCTTCGATTAGTTTTTATAACAAATCTTATGAAAACAAAAATTCATGATTTTGTTTATTATATAACAAATAAACTTTCCGTAGGATCAATTTGAATTTTGAGTATGTTGTTCTTTAGTCGATTTGCAACAACTTTTCTTAATGAACTTTAACGCTTGGTCCACTTCCAATGTGAGAAAAAACGGGAATAAAATTTTCATCCCCCACCCAACGATAGGACTGCCTTAACGATAAAAAACATTGTCATATCTGAAATATTGGAAAATTTTGTTTGATCGACAAATATTTTCAAATCCAGCCTTAAATATGAAATATTTCAATTTCAACTCCTTAAAATCTGAATCGACCAAGAGGAAAAGTTGTTGAAATGGAAACAATTACAAAAATCTTCTACGATTCAAATTTAAGAAGACACTTTTATGTTCATTATAAACAATATTTTTAAATCGCTAATCGTTTCACAATTATTCCCTTGAGGATAAAAAAAAACATTGTCATATCTAAAATATTCGATAATTCCACTTGCTCAACGAATTTTTCCAAATCCGCCCTTAAATATCAAATATTTCAATTTCAACTCCTTAAAATCTGAATCGACCAAGAGGAAAAGTTGTTGAAATGGAAACAATTGTAAAAATCTTCAACGATTAAAATTTAAAGACACTTTTATATTTATTATAAAAATTTTTTTAAAATCGTTAATCATTTCACAATTATTCCCTTAAGGATAAAAAAAAAACATTGTCATATCTAAAATATTCGATAATTCCACTTGCTCAACGAATTTTTCCAAATCCGCCCTTAAACATCAAACATTTCAATTCCACCCCCTTAAAATCTTCACACACCAAAAGTAATTTTGTCGAAACATCAACAACCATAAAAAAATCTTCCACGATTCAAATTTCCCAAAATTAACAAAGAAATTAATCAGAAGAAAAAAGAAAAAAAAACGAAATTGCCTTAATTAAAATCCACCGAGAATTCGTTTACCCCGAGCTAGAAATAATTCACCTTCCGGATGCCAGTACTGTATAGTCTCCATCGTATCGCCCCATCCGTTAGAAATAACGTCCTGTTGCTTCACTCCCGTATTCGCACGACCCTCCGCAAGTTCTCCCATGTCCGACAGCGCCACCCTTACTATCCTCCACCGTCGGCAAAAAAAAAAAAAAAAAGAAAGAAACCAACGTTTCTTCTCTTCCCCCACGACACTAGCGCTCGTCAGCGAGAAAAAAAAATTCCAACTCCGTCTTATCGTTCGAAAAACAAAAAACAAACGATCGAACAAGAAACCAAACAACAACAACAACAACAACAATTATCCACTTCGTAGAATATCGCGCCAAAACGTTGGAAGGAAAATTGGTCGAGCGACGGCGAACGTGTTTTTAAAAGCAGCCGTACCGACGGACCGTAGAGAAAAGACCTGCAGCGACGACGGCACGGTCACGGCTCGATAATTCTCGCGAAAACTCGTACGCGACACAAAGCGATATACGAATAGCGTCTAAGAGAGCCACAGGCATTTGGATAGACGAAGAGCAATGCCGAGGTTCGAATAGCTCGCATAGTCACCGCGCGATGACACATCGCGTTTTGCACGTTAAAACACAACGAGCATCGCCAGCAAACTGGGAACGGTATACTGCACACGGTGACTCTTCGCTTCTGCGATACTATCCCCCGGCATCGAGTCGAGTCTTCTCGTAACACACCGTACACTGTAGAAAGAGCGAGAGCGAGAGAGAGAGAGAGAGAGAGAATAAATGGCGCTTGACGTACATACGTGGTGTGTTTGCCATTGGGACTGTGTGTGTCGTCAAACGCGAAATCGTACCGATGACGTGCCGGTCATTCATGGAGCTGGTCGTCATGGCATTGGAATGCGCGAGTTACGGAGAGAAAGAGACAGTGTGAGAGGGAGGGAGAGAGAGAGAAAGAAAGAGAGAGAGAGAGAGAGAGTAAAGTCGGACGCTGACTCGTTCCTCACGGCCCCCGCGATAGCTACAAGGCTCAAGAGCGTTGTTCCGTCTCTCTCTCTCTCTCTCGGTATCTCAGAAAAATCTCAGAGTCGAAGTTCGTTCGTACGAGAGAAATTGAGAAAGTAGAACAGTGCTTCGTTTGACAGGTCGAGGTTGAAAAGTTGAGGAGAAAATTCTTTAGATCGATAATAAAATAAAAGAATCGAGAGATAGGTATAAAATTATATCTGATATGATGAATTAGATTGATAGATTTGTGTATAGAAATATAACGCTCGAGTAAGAATCGCGTACTGTAGCCCGGAGTGCGCGTCGTCGAGGCTCCTCGCCACGTGATATCGCCGGTTCTACCACGTGACGCTCCCCCACTCCTCTACCACCACTCTTGTACCACTAGTCGTTCCCCCACTCTCGCGCTCCACTCCGCGACGAACGTGACGTCACGGACAGCTGACTCTCAGTTGGAGAGAGAGCGAGAGAGAGAGAGGTAGAGCGGGAGCGAGTATCGCCGGAGTTGCCACTGCCGTTTCTCCCAGGCCGTCGGGCACACACCTACACACCCCACCCCGTATATAGATAGAAGAGAGGACTCGCGTTCGCCCTTGATGCCGGTAGCCACTGATCGTCCATTCGTGTGCGTCCGTGCGTGCGCGCGACTCGCTCGCGAAGTAGGAACGGCCGCGCTGTGACGACGATTGGCCACTCTCGAGGACGACATAACGTTGGATCGTGAGTTACAATGTAGCCAACGAGGCGGAGGGAGGGGACGAAGAGAACATTCGGAAACGAGACAAACGATGCTGGAAATTTGCGAGAATCGAGTTTCTTCCAGGATTTACAATTTTAGACGACGTTTCTAGGGAATTTTTTTGGAACGTTTTTTTTAGTGACGTTAAATATATTTTTTTTTCTTCATCGATTTTGTTTTGTTTTGTTTTGTTGTTGAAGTTGGAGCCAATATGCTGGTCAGTACGCGCGTACCGTCGCCATAGTTGGTCGGTGATTTATCGACACTTTCATTCATACGTATTCATTCATTTAATATTTCAGATCGACGAATGGAAAAGCGCCATCTATCGATTTTCGAAGCAACTGTCATAGTCGCGTGACGTATATGACAATTTTATCAAATATTAAAATTAAAATAAATTGTTCTTATAGATGAGAAATAATTTCTGCATTAAAGAAAAAGAATGATTGTTATAAATTCGATAATTAGATAATAATTGAATTGTTAAAATTAACATTTATTTTTAAATTGATCGAATAATTTTCATCTTTATTTAAGAGTAGAGTATTTATGAGAATTGTTATTACGATTATATTTTCAATAAATTCATTTTATCAAAGATTAAAATTGAAATAAACAATTCTTTCCAATGAAAAATAATTTCTGTATTAAAGAAAAAGAATGATTGTTATAAATTCGATATTTAGACAATAATTTAATTGTCAAAATAAACATTTATTTTTAAATTAATCGAATAATTTTTATCTTTATTGAAGAGTCAAGTATTTGTGAGAATTATTATTACAACTATATTTTAGATTAATTCATTTCATCAAGTATTAAAGTTGGAATAAATCATTCTATCAAATGAAAAATGATTTCTATATTAAAAAAAAATTATTATAAATTCAATAATTATACAATAATTTAATCACAAAGATAACCACTTATTTTTAAACGAACCGAATAATATTTTGTATCCTTATTCAAGAGCCAAGTATTTATGAGAATTATTACAACGACTATATTTTCGATTAATTCATTTTATCAAATATTAAAGTTGGAATAAATTATTCTGTCAAATGAAAAATAATTTCTATATTAAAAAAAAATTATTTCAAATTCAATAATTATACAATAATTTAATTATAAAGATGCAAATTTATTTTTAAATAAATCGAGTAGTTTTTTATCATTATTCAAGAGCCAAGTATTTATGAGAATTATTACGACTATATTTTTGCTTAATTCACAGACCTTCTTCGATATCAAGAGAACGAAACGATAAATCATTGTTCCACACTCGAATAAGCTAAGCGTCGTTACAATTCCTCTTCAACGATTGTCGCCTGCTCGTTCTTCAAAACCCATCGAATTTGTATTACGTGGAATGGAAAACACGGTAGGCAATAATAATATCGCGAAAGGATTGTCCGCGACGAGGAACGACTCTCACGAAAAATGACTTTCGTAACAGAGGGGAAACGACCAATCAACGTTCGTCGATTAGTTCGCGAATTTCGCCATCGGAGTATTCTGCTTTTTTTCTTTTGCAGGAAACCCGGACGACAGGTTGCCTCGCGAATTATGTACAGTGTGTCGAGCTTTTTATCTACCATCTCTCTCTTTCTCTCTATCTATCGTACTTCGCGTCTCTTTCACTCGCATTCTCAACGGGTTTCTATTTCGGAACGTCGGACGAACAGTGCGAACTAGCCAACGCTCATCTAGTGCAAGTCCATCCACGTGACGACCAATGAGAACGCTTCGTGCCAGAAGCGCGCGAAAATTTGATTATACTTTTATACGTAAACGTAAAATTCCTATTTTCATTCTCTCGTGGACGATAAAAAGACGAATTTTATATTACTGTTATTCTTATTATCGAATCTTATCGATTCTACGTAAGATATTTTCGTCGATTATTATTATTATTTTTTTAATATTTCTTTTGTGTCCAATTATGACGAATGTGATATTGGAAGAGATAAATTAATGAATAAATTAATTCAACTTTCCTAGGTCGTGTATTATAGACAATTAAAAAAAAAATAAAAAAAAGAAAGCAAAATCACGATTATTATTATTATTATTTTTTTTTTAATATTTATTTTGTGTCCAATTATGACGAATGTGACATTGAAAGAGATAAATTAATGAATAAATTAATTCAACTTCCCTAGGTCGTGTATTATAGACAATTAAAAAAAATTAAAAAAAAAAAAAAAAGAAAGAAAACTCACGATTATTATTATTATTTTTTAAATATTTATTTTGTGTCCAATTATGACGAATGTGACATTGTCAGAGATAAATTAATGAATAAATTAATTCAACTTCCCTAGGTCGTGTATTATAAACAATTTAAAAAAATTAAAAAAAAAAAAAGAAAGAAAGAAAACTCACGATTATTATTATTATTATTATTATTTTTTAAATATTTATTTTGTGTCCAATTATGACGAATGTGACATTGAAAGAGATAAATTAATGAATAAATTAACTCAACTTTCCTAGGTCGTGTATTATAGACAATTAAAAAAAATTTTAAAAAAAAGAAAGAAAACTCAGGATTATTCTTATTATTTTTTAAATATTTATTTTGTGTCCAATTATGACGAATGTGACATTGGAAGAGATAAATTAATGAATAAATTAATTCAACTTCCCTAGGTCGTGTATTATAGACAATAAAAAAAAATAAAAAAAAAAAAAAAGAAAGAAAACTCACGATTATTATTATTATTTTTTAAATATTTTTTTGTGTCCAATTATGACGAATGTGACATTGGAAGAGATAAATTAATGAATAAATTAATTCAACTTCCCTAGGTCGTGTATTATAAACAATTAAAAAAAATTAAAAAAAAAAAAAAAGAAAACTCACCGGAATCAAAGTCAGCTCCGCCGGCATCCATTCCGCCAGGGTTTCCATACTCTGTAATAAAGAAAAAAGAGAAAAAGAGCGTTATACGACTAAATTTATTCCAGACTATTGCGTGATTTACAACCCTTGTGACAGCAAACGCGATAAAAAACGCTTGAACAAAAAAAAAAAAGAAAGAAGAAATAAAAATAAACGTTTATCACCAGCCGATAGAGGCGTTCTCCGCTGTCTAGTGAAAAATGTTCGTACGGCCGAACGAAAGAAACTTGTGCAAACGAGTCCGCGTTGAAATTAAATTTTGTCTTCGATTAATCAATTTTTTTTTATCAATTACTTCAATTCAATTGTCGAATATTTTCCAACGTTATCTAAATCAATAATTAAAAAATCCATCTAATTAATTAATTCCTCACTTAATTAACTCTCTATCATACGTTAAAGAATAAAAGAATTCTATTGCAATATTTAATTCTACTTATAATTCACGATTTACTGTTTTAAAAAATTCAACAATGTCACACAACTTTCATAACTTTGGTCCCAGGACGAGAAGAGGTTTTTACCCAGAGCGTTGCAAACGTTATGATTCGATCGGATGGAATAATAAAAAAAAAAGAAGGGGGGATCAAGGGTGTTTTTGCGAGCTCCATTTTCTCTCTCTCTCTCTCTTCCTGAACGGTAACAGGGATGGCGCGTGAGAGAAGGGAAAGAGAGAGGACAAGGGGGGGAGAGGGCTTTCGCGAGAAAACGAGTTTGCACGGTACATCTGGCGGATGCATAATCACGCGAAACGGATGAATATACATATATCTATGTATCACTCTCCGAAGGAATATTCTTTCTGTTCTACATGGGCCAAGATGGTTTCCAGCAGCCCGTAGCAGCAGCGAGCACGCGAACCGCGTGCGCTCCAGCCGGTCGAAGAGGTTACGAAGGCGCGCGTGTACGTGGCGCGTTAGAGGGACAAAGAACGAAGAGAGGGAAACAAAAAAGAGAATGAGAGAAATATCGAAAGAACGGATATACATATGTGTATAAAGAAGGAAAGAGAAAAAGAGAGAAGAAGAAAGAAGAAGAAAGAAGAAAGAAGAAGGTACCGGCGTGAGCGTTGTTACGTCACTCGAGGACGCTCCCCCTGACAACGAGAAGGAAGCCCCGTGTGCGACACAGCCGTTTCGTGAGACTCTTTTTTTTTTTCTTCTTTCTCTCTCTCTCTCTCTTTCTATATCTCGAGGTCGTGAGATTCGCGCGCGCGTGTCATCGACAACTCGCCGATTCAACCTTGGCGCGTCGATCATCCAAAAACGTCGTTGTATCACGAGAAGCCTCGAGTAGCAAATGGAGGGTGTAGTGGGGATAGTTTCGAAAAGAAATTTTTTTTTTTTCGTACGTGCTAATTTTCTCTACAATTATCGCTGGTTCGTTTCCATTATTCCATTTTGTTTTTATATTTGTAAGAAGGTTTGTGAATTTCGTGAGAAACGTGCGTGAATTTTTGGACAGTCGAGTAGAAAATAAATGTGCGAGCACGTATTCGCGATAGGTCGAAAAATGATCGTGACAGAGGTGGAGGCAGAGCAGCAGCAGCAGCTTCACACGGCAACGTCGGAAGTTGCGAATATTCGACACTGGCGGCGCGACCGGGTAGGAGGGGTATACGGGGAAGTTGGGAGGGGTGGGGGGTTGAGCGCGCGCGGCGGAGAGAGAGGGGGAGCGGCAAGGGATCGGCGCACGCGGGAGCGCCAGGGGATAAGGGGTCGAGAGAAACATGGCCAAAGGTGGAGTGGGGGGCGCTCTTGCGCACGCGCAATCTCTCTCTCTCTCCGGGGCGATATTACCACACGGCCATCTTGAATCCTGGGGGTCCGTTAAAAAATAGCGATTTTTTTTTTGCTTCTTCTTCCTCTCGCTCTTACGGCGTCTGACAGAACACGGCCACGAGGGCTGAAAACTATATTAGGGGCGTGTGTCGAGTCCGACACACACACAACACACACACACACACATGGGGATCGTGATGATGAGGAGAGTGTAGACCGATCGGCAATGCCGCATCGACATTGCGATTGCGAGCGCGGCGCGCGTCAACCTGAGAGGGAAAAAACCGCTCGAAAATCATATCGCGCTCTCCTTCCCTCTGTCTCACTCACTCACTCGTTCTCTCTCATGAACGGATAGCAGAGAAAAAGATGTCGCGGTTATGAAGCCTCGCGCGAATTGTCACGAAACTATTGCTTCATCCCCCTATCGCTCGCCTCCTTCGTTATTACCCGGTTAAAATTTGTTTTATTTAATTCCCGTCGAAAGAACGAAAAAAATAAAAAAAATAAAAAAATTAAAAAAAAACCCAGAAACAAGATACGTAATCTCGCGTTCTCTGACAAAACTCTTACTTTGCGGCTGATCATCCAGGCTCTCCCGGTCGGACATAGTTCCAAACGTCGCTCTGTCCTCGGTATATCCGTTTTTTCTTTCTTTTTTTATTCCCCCTCACGCACTCGAACGCTCGCGCGTCCCTCGTTGTCACGACAGAGGCTCCGTCGTTCTTTTCCTCGACGTCGTCGTCGTCGTCGTCGTGATCGTCGTCGTCGTCGAGCAAAGAGCCACAGCACTGTCTCCCTCACGACGAGAACGAACGACACCCAGCGCACCAACCAAACACCAAACTATATCTCCCTGTCGCTCTATCTATCTCTCTCTCTCTCCCTCTCGCTCCTTCTCTCTCTCTCTCTCTCGCTTCTCGCTCTCTCTTTCTTCGAAAGAATATATATATATAGATGTATATCTATATATATCTTTTTTTTTTCCTTTTTTTTTTCACTTCACTCCGCACGGGTCCGACCCGGTCCGATCGTCCACCGCACACCACTCTCCGTTTTCGTCGTCGTCGTCTCCGTCGGTTCTGTAAAATTCGTCTTGGTCGTCGCCGTCTTGGTTATCGTCCTCGTCGTCGTCGTCGTCGTCGTCTTCACTATCACCACGACCGCTACCGCCGCTGCCGCCACCGCACGACCGCACTACCGACGTCGACGTCGTCTCCGCCGCTTGATTTCGCACCAACCTCTCTATCTATCTCCTATCTTCTCGCACTAGCCACAATCACTCTATCCTCTTCGTTTCGTTTTTTTTTTCTATATATATATGTATATATATATATATCTTCCTCTATCTATCTATCTATCTCTTCTGTATTTCTCACACTCTGGCCCAACACCAACTAGCAGCAGCAGCAGCAGCAGTCCACGCTCACGCTCGTTCCTTCCTCGACTCGCGGCAGTCGCGGCTTATTTCCGCGGAGTCGCTCCGGAGCTCTTTGGGCTCGCTCCGTCTCTCTCGCGCTCACTCGCCTGACTCGCTCGCGCTCGGACTGAAAAGCCTTTGTATGTATACGGTGGACTAGCCTAGCCTAGCTAGGAGACCTCTCTTGTTTCCTTCTCTCTCGCTCGCTCGTTCTCTGAGCCGAGTTCGGGTGATGGTCTCTCACTCACACGTTCGCTCTGTCAACGACTCTCCCTCGATGATCGTCGCTGAACACACTGACCGAAAAAACACACACATACACACGCCCGGGTATCTTCGTTTAGATATATCTCTTTCTCACTCGTGCGTTTTTCTTTTTTTTCTCTCACCTCGATCTTCACTCCTCGTCTCACTCGCTCTCTCTCTCTCTCACTCGTTTCGTCTAGGAGAGAGCTACGCGATCCTTCTCCGTGCGCACACACACTCACACACACTCTCTCTCTCTCTCTCCCTCTCCTTGTCTCGCAACGACAATCCCGCTCGTCCCGTTTCTCTTGTGTGCCCGCTCGCACTCGACGCGAACAGAAGACGAGCTTTTCCCTTCCGTTTCGTCGATCACTCACTTCGGCGGGGCCACGGACTCACTCGCCGCTAAACTCACGATACACCGCGCGCTACGTGGTTAAACACGCGCGTGTCCATCTATAAAGCGTATTCGTAACCCGCGTTCGTTAATATCAAATGCGAGACGCATGAGCATGTAGCGACCGTATGTATATTTATGGGTTTTACATTTTTATATGTGTGTGTGTGTATATGCTGCGTATGTATTCGTGTGGATGCGTGAAGGCCCCCCCACTCCACGGACGGATAGATTCCCGACGGTCGGTCTTTCTCCACGCGCGTGTCTGCTGTTACGTCCGCCTGTACGGCGCGTACCGTATCCCCTCGAGTAGTTATGGCAAGCTTCCCCACTTGGACTGGTGGCGGCGCTGCGAGCTGGCGGCCATGTATCGACAGCTGTGATATCGCTCTCGTATCGTCTTGCATCATTCTCGTTTCGTGCTGCTCCCTACACATATCGCCTTTATCGCGGTTTCTGCTACTTATCGAATCGAGAACTCGTTCGATATTTTTCAACTCGATAACTCGAATGTATCGAGTGAAGGTAGTGTTTTTGGCGGGATGCTCAACGAGTAAAAACAAGATGGATACGGTTGCTCGAATCGTCCGATACGTTGGCTACAGCGAGCTACATAAGGGAGCCAATGGAAATATTCTTTTTTCGAGGTTAACGAGGAATGACAGGTTGAATACGATGCAACTGTCCCAACTATTAAATCGAACCTATTTTATTCTTATTTTTTAAACAATTACGCGACAAAGTTTGAAGAACATTCACTTACACATTTGTACCAACGCAACTAAAGTATAATCGTACAATAACGTGACTCGAGTTGGATGTATCGGTATGTCTTTGTTCTTTCGTTCTTCATTGTTTTGTGTCTTTTTTTTTCGTTTCCAATTTATTTCTTCCACATTTGCAATTCTTTTTTCGTGGTGTGTATTTCACACGCTCGACATATCGCTGTGTATCGATATAGTGTTCTTCATCTAAATGGTAAAACGTTTGATTCGCAGGTATAATAAACGCGTGTAGTTACGTGTGACAGTGAATCATGATTTTGTTCGTACGTTCGTTTATTATAATGCATTAATTCGTACGTGAGGAACAAATCGAGACGTACATTTTAACGTCCACGCTCGAAATTAAATTATCATTGTTTTGTGTGTGTGTGTGTGTTTTTTTGCGGAGATCACTCGAAACAAAATGAAATAAACAAAAAATAATACATATAAGATAAAAGTTCACAGTCCCGCTCGTACTTTGTGTCTTTTTTTTTTAATGTATACATAATATCCTCTTCCTGTGGCCACAAATGTGTTAGTATTCTTCTTCGCCTCCATTAATCTCCTCTCTTTCTCCGTCGGTCTCTGCTTCGCGTCACTGTCTCGTTTCCGTTTCTTTATTTCTCGATACGGCAACAAGGAGAGCACTTTCTGAAAGGGGCTTACGAAAAATGGCCGCCATAGAATTAGGCACAACAGACGACACAATTGATGCAACGCGCATTTTTTTTTTTTTTTTTAGTAATAGCCATATATTGTACATATATGTTTAAACGTAGTGTGTTCGGTTTGTTTGTTTATTATTGTTTCCTAATCGTTTGCCTCGCTTTATTTATTCCTTCCTGCAATATTCTTAATCGAGTGTCGACGAATCGCGATGAGATTGAAAATTATGTTTTGTCTTTATGTATTTATTTTTTGTGTTTTGTTTTTATTTATTTTTCATTCACGATCTCGCACGACGCCGATCCAATCATTCGAACACCGTCCTCTCTTCAGTCATTATTATCAACGTCATTTGTATTTTCGTATCCTTACATATTTGTTTATGCTTCTTGTTTTTTTTTCTTTTTCTTTTTTATCAAAACTTTGCTCTTGTTCTATTTTTTTATTTTTTTCGTGTATTCGCTTTGTTTGTTTTTTTTGTCTTTTACCGAACTGATGTGCACCGAGCGCCGTGTTGATCGCGGCTGCTTTATTTACATATTTTCTATGAGGTATGCGTATTGCATATTACAATATGGGATATACAACTTCGTGCTAACGTGCTTCGCGATTTTTGTGTTTTCTCTCTCTCTCTCTCACACTGGTTATCTCGGTCGGTCGCTCGTTCGCGTTCCGTCGGCTCTTTGTCCGTCGCTTCGTTTGCCCTTCACGTTTCTGTTTCTTATTTCTACCTTCGGTGATTTATATATAGATTTTTTTTTATTTCTTATTTTTTTTTTCGTCTTCTTTGTTTTCTTTTAACCATCGGTTGGCAACGCAACAAACTACGTAAATGAATTCAATGCTCTCTACAAGAACAAGTTTATAATCCTGAATTGTATTTTTTTTTCCATGCTCGTGCCTAAAAATTGCGCGCGAGTGCGGTATCGGTTACATGCCATTTTTTTTCCTCTTATTTACTCCTCTCTCTCTCTCTCTCTCTCTCTCTCACTCTCTCGCTGCATTTCTTTTCTACAAATCGGAGCGAATTTTTTTCTTCTTCTGTCCTGCGCGTATATATATGTTTGTTTTGTTTATTTTTTTGTTAATTCTACTCTCTTTTACGAAGCTGTGTGCCTGTAGATACAACCTTACGTTATCGAGTATCGGCTAATTTTGTCGTTTCTTATTATTTTTTGTTATTTTTATTTTTATTTTTATTTGTTTTTTTTGCTGAAAACTACTTAACTCGCGTACTTTGCGCCATGTTTGTTTTCTCGTTATCTAAGTTTTTCTTCTCTTATATATTTTATATTCGCTCTGCATTCTGGGCATCCGAGAAAAATTGAATTATCTCGTTATTTGAGAAAATATTCGATTTTAGGAAAAAAAGAAAAAATTATTGAGCCTGACGCGTGTTTATACGTCGCTAAAATTTGGTTTATGAAGAATTGAAACCAACAAAAAAAACTTAACGTTCGTCCCGAATCGTTATTTGAACTTAAAACAATAACAATAACAGTAATAACAATAATAACAATAATAATATTAATTAAATCGATTTTTCTCGGTTTGCCTCGTTCCCATCGTTTCTTCTCGCTGTAACTAACGATCCGCAGCACGGTACACGCGACATAAACCTCGAGCCTAATCAATCTTGTAACATTCGTGCATAAAAAATGTCGCATCTATCCCCAATTTTTGTATTTTATTTTTTCGACCCTTTTTCCTTGTCAAAAATTTCACTCGTTAACGATCGCTCGAAGCGATTTCAATATCGCAGGCGCCTGTACCACACGCGTTCAACGACGGATTCGCAACAATCGACGCACAGCTTTCGTTACTCGTTCCAACTCAAATTTTCCACATTTTTCAATCTTCACTTTTTTTTCCTTTTTTTTTTAAATTAATTCCTTCATTACTCTCTCATTCTTGTTATTTCAGCATGAAATTACTTGAAAATAATATCATCACCGCGATGGATAAAAATTCACCTACGGTAGAGAATCCTTCGACCGGAAGTGCATTTTGTTTATTCGTTTTAATTTTAAATTATTATTTTCTTTTAACAATTCTTTTTTCCATTTCTTCCTTTAATTAATTTTCTTTTTTTTTTTCGTTATCATTATATCGTTTGCTCTCTCTCTCTCTCTCTTTCTCTCTTTTATATATTTCACACACAAAGGCTATTTCCGCCAATACCGAGCACACCGAGTATCGATAAGGAACGATTATTATCTGTCGTCGATTGGACGTTCGGATCCGAGACCTTTGTTTCGTCTCTCACTTTGTCTCTTTGTTTATTTATCTTTTTTTTTATTTTTGGCTTTTTCTTTCTCTTTCTCACGATCTCGCTCCCAAAGTCTCGAGTATAGGCCCATAAAAAATATGTCTCCGTAACTTTGTTTTGTTTTTTTTTTTTGTTTTTTTTTTCTTCTTTAATGCAGCCACTTATAACATCATCGTTATTATCATCATTATCATTAGCCCATTATCTCTCTATCTCTTACTCTCTCGCTCTCTTTCAACTTTCAAGCTTGCAGCAGGACCTTTATCTTATCCATTATACGGAACAATATAATCATAATAGCCATAATAATAATCATAATCATTAACAATCATTAATAATAATATAATAATAATAATAAGAAGAAAAAGAAGAAGAACCATCAACGCGATGGTAACTCGAATAATTTCGACGTTCGCTCAACTTTTCTTCTCACCACTAATATATAACTTCGTAAAACTAAGCTCACTTTGACGCATTTGTTTTTTTTTTGTTTTTGCTTTTTTTTGCAATTTTCTTTTTTTTGTATTTTTTTTTTTTCTCAAAATTTGGGGATCGTTCGATCGCGTTCATACCCTTCGTATTATTCTTCGTCTCAAAGGCTATTTACAACAATGAGTAGGCGATGTGGCGTGTCTGTGTGTCTTTGTGTGAGTGTGTGAGTGTGAGTGTGTGTGTGTGTGTGTGTGTGTGTGTGTGTGTGTGTGTGTGTGTGTGTGCGCGCGTGTCAGTTTTATTATTTTTGTTTATTTGTTTATTTATGTTTATTTGTACGCGTGTATTTATTTTATACGTGTTAAAGCTCGAGTTATATAATGATGTGGCTCGATTTTTTTTTTTTTCGAGTTTCGCGTTTGTTTGTAACGTTCTTTACTAGAACTTGTATATTTGTGTGTGTATGTTTGTGTGTTTATGTCTTTTGTACGAATAAGTGTACATATAAGGTGTACATATAAGGATTAACCGAATTCAATCAGTAACAAAGACTCGATTATTTCTTTTTTTTTTCTTTTTTTTTCTCACGAGTTAATAACTTTTACGATCTCTTTTATTTTCTCACTTGCTTGTTCGTTTTTTCATTATCTTTTTCTTCTTCTTCTTTTGTTTGTTTGTTTATTTATTTGTTTGTTGATATTTTGGCAGAACTGTAAAACTTTGTCTTTCACGATACAGCTTTGTGTTTTAGGATGATAAATACGCGAAGCACCTGAATTCGACCTTTGCGAATTTCTTTTTGTTTTTTTTTTGGGATTTTTTTTTTTTTTTTAATTATTATTATTATTATTCTTGCTTATACGTACGTTAATTAAAAACCATTCAACGTCGATGCGTGATGTGAGCATATGATTTTGTGATATTTCGTGAGAGAGTGATTCTTTTTTTTATAATCGTCGTTTTTGTTTGTTTTTGTTTTTTTGTTCTTTTTTTTTTCGTCGTTATAGTTTTTCTTTCTTTGCGATTTTTAAATTTGTTTTCTTTCGCGACACGTTGCTCTTTCCGAAAGAGGACGGCCTTTGGAGAAGGGGGGGGGGGGCGAGGTTAACGAGGTCGTGGGACTTAGGGACCGGATGATTTTTCTTTCTTTTGTACTCCCAATTACGATATACAAAGCTGAAATTTCGATTTTTTTTTCCACTCGTATATCTAACGTTTACATCGATTATGGCATTTTGTTAACGATACGATGGTGAAGGAACGATTCGTTTTATAATTCGTCTTACGTTCGTCCTTGTTTAGCTGCTTATTGTTTTCGCTCTCTTTGTTTTTGTTCGTTTGTTTACTTTTTGGTTCACAGGTCAAGCTTTCTTTATCTCGATCGTTAATCCCTTCGTCTCATTGTATGTTGCAGCAATTGGCACGACATGGCACAGCACCCTCGCGATCACGACCGTAAAGAAGAGATCCGTTGAGAAATTTGGCGTCGTTACCGATCAAATAAGATGGCGGCCTTTTACCGACGTAACAACTCTCGTAAGCCTCGATCGCCTCGTCGATCGGTATACCCGAACGATCGAATAGATTGTTCATTCTCTCGTTCAATACCGGTATCTCGACGCTACAGACGCTCTCGATCATTTGATTGGGAATCTTGGAGATCGTTAGATCGGTAGGATCGTCGACGTTGTTGTCCTCGATGCTGGTAACGCTCGTTCCACTGTCTCCTGTCGCTTCAAGCCTGTAATACTTCCTCACGATCTCCATACCGGCTGGGTCGATTTTCGAGGTCGTCCCAAGGTCGTCCTCAGCAGCCTCGCCCTCGAGGGACGTACCTCTGTTGTGAATCTTCTTCGGCGTTGTCACCGGCTCGACCGTTTCGACCTCCCAACATTCAAGGACATCCGGTTCCTCGATACTACCCAAGGAGTTCCTCTTGCTGACGCTTCCCGACGCGCTAGTCTCGTCCTCGTTCGTTTCCACCATTCTACTCTTCTCGCACGTTGTCATACTAAATTTCGGCCTGTCGTCGATGATATCGATCACGTTTGTTTCAGGATCGTCGCTTCGTAAGAGAATAGGCTCGTAATTGTCGATCGGTAATACTTTGCCCTCGATCGAAACGACGATCTGCCCTTTCTCGAAGGTTCTCACGTTCACCTCCTCGTCCTCGACGATACCCTCGTCGTTCATCTCCTCGCCGGTCGTCCTTCTGACCTTGACCTCCACGTTCTCGATCGGTAATTCGCGATCGCTCGATCCGACTACCTTCTTCTTCTTCCTCTTCGTTCTGTCGCACGTAACGTTAGTTCTCGTTTGTTCCGCAATCGCGCGACCCTCGCACGACTCCATCATCGTCGACGTCCCGTTCCTCTTCGTCCGAGAGCTTTTGGCAACCCTCATACCCGCAACGCTATCACTTTCGGTAATCTCGCAAATATCATCGACGCGTTTGTCCCGAGGAATGGCGTCGCTCTCGTTGTTCATCGACAATCTTTGTCTACCAGCGTCCGCATCAACATCGACCATCGCACTTGTTATCACGCTCGGCGCTATTTTCTTAACATTCTTACGTCCGCCTCGCTTGCCGCCATTGCCGCGTTTCTTTCGTCTCGGCGTGGCGCTCGTCGTGTCGTTACTCCTCGTCGCGTTAACCTCCTCGTCCATTTTACCGTTTGCGAATTTACCGAAGCCAGCCGTACGTGACAACTCGTCGTTGTTCACGTCGGTGTTCTTAGCAGATAGTGCAGGTATGGGGTTGCCTTGCAAGTTTTTTGGCGGCTCGTCTTTCTCGAGTTCGTCGTCCTCCGGCTCGCAATCCGAGCCCGGAACCGAGGTAACGAAAACTGTCTCGGAACTGGAGCTCTGGAGCCATTCGATCACAGCATCGATTATAGGATGCTCCAAGGACAACCTCGTCTGACTCTCGACACCGGAATCGTCGTTGGACGCATCCGCTCTATTGAAGCCACCGCTGCTGCCATCTATCGTCTCCATATTGTACCTCTCCGATTCGCCCTCCAAAGCCTCGATTCCCGTATGCACGATCTCGCCATCGCTGCCCTCGTCCGCCATCTCGTCGCGTAATATTCTCATCATCGCCTCGCCATCACCATTTTCAGACTTGTTGTTTCTCAAGGTTTTCTCGTCGACGGTCTTACCATTGACAATTTGAGACTGTACATCGTCGAGATCCGGTCCAGGTGTCGCTGACCGCACGAATTTCGGACGGTTCGCGCTGTATTTTCTATTGCACGCTTGTTGCGCCGTGCCTATCGTATCGACGCACGGTAACGAGGAAGCGACGAAACCGCCACGTGTCACCAGGGACTCGTAGCTGTCCGGCAGTCTATGAGAATTGGCGTTAATCGGCGTTGTCGTCCGATTTATCATACCCGGACTGGCCGATCTCGAGCCACGTTTGTCGTTTATCGTCGTGCTTCTTTGACGATTCTCGCTCGTAGTACAAGACGCCACCGCTAGAGGCACGGTGGCGCTGTCGCTCGTGGGCGTTCTCTCGCAGGAGGAACGATGCTCGTCAACCCTGTTTGGCACGTTCCTTTGCTTCATACAATCCTCGTTTCTTCTTCTATCACTGATCGTATCGTCCGACTGTCGCAAAGACGTTACTTGTACGTTCGCTCGAGTATTCTCGATCTCCTGGAAATTCACGTGTGTCGCCTCGAGACCGATTTCCGTCTCCACTGGCGTTCCAACGAGCACCCCACGCGCTCTCTTCGCCATTATGCTCACGTTGGCGAATACCTCAGCGGCAAAGTCGACCGGTGTTGCTACGATCTTCTCGCTCTTTTTCGTGCTAAGCTCCTCCGTCAAACCGACGTTGCTCGACGCTACCCATCTCGGCGCTGTCTCGCGTTTCTTTCTCGTATTTTTCGTCTCACGACGATCGTTCTCGTCGCTCGATCGTGATACGCTCGCTTCTTTCGTTTCCGATATCGACTCTCTTCTCTCCTCCGTTTCCAAAGTTGACGCTCTTCTCTCGTTTAGCTCCGTCGTTTCGACGCTCGACGCCGCTATCGCAGGCGTCTCGTGATTCGCTACCGGCTCACTTAACGATCTCGCCTCGTTGTTCTTCGCAACCGGTCGAGATCTAACTGTCGGCCGAAATTCTCCACACTCCGGATCCAACGGTTGTCCGCGACTCGACGTCGAGCAAGATTCTTTGCTGGTTTGTTCGACCGTAGCGATTCCAGCTGGACCGGCCTCGCTGATGCTTCCTAGCTGCTCCTGTCCGGCAACTGGCTCAGCATTGTTACTCCACTGCTCTTCCTCCTGTTTCTCTTGTTTCGTTTCACCCTGCCAAATTATATTAACATTAACAAATAATTTCTCAATGCCGAAACTTGGTGACGAAAATATTTCAATAAAGTCGTGCAAAAACGATCGTTCTCCATCGTTAATGAACCACAAAAATCATCTATTTATACATAATCGAAGAAAGACAAGAACGATAATAATACTTCACAAAAAAAGAAGGAGAAGAATATCATCGTACTTACAGGAACTGCAGACTGCGCCCATGTTTTTCTAAACAATTTTTTCTTCTTTTTCTGTCTGCCATAGGCTTTGCTGTACGTCCCGCCCCATGGATGGTCCGCGTGCCGCACCATAGGTCCGCACTGTATCGTAACGCCTTGAATAACAAGAAAAAAAGCAACGATCTGATGTTATTCGTGTGATGCTGAGAACTTTCCTAGCGATCGGTGTAAAACGAATAAAACGAAGATCGAAGCAAAAACGATGAAAACGCAGACACACGCACAAAAGACCAAAACAAAAGAACAATACCAACGCGAACGAGTAGAATGAAAAAGAGCACAAAGTGAATCACAGGAAGAGAAGAAAATTGCACGGAATTCGATGAACAAGTGACGAGTCTTAGAAAACAAAACAACAAAAAACAAAACAAAAATGCGATTTGCACCGTCGAGTTTGGATCAAGCCGAGCGTATTGCGCCGTACGCGTTCTCCGATAGAAAGTGAAACGATTCCGAGGATTCGATCCTCCCTTGATCGTTGCGCGTCGGTGACTTTACAAACGAAGAAACAAAACAAAAACAAACGAGAAAAAAGAGAGAGAAACAAAACAAAATTGAAAAAACCAAACAAACAAACCGAGACTAGAAACGCTCCTCGCGTTTTCCGACGTACGCCTCTCTCGATTCGTCTATCTCGTTCGACTCTTTTATTTTCATTCGCGTATCTCGAACGTCGTGCCAGACTCGCGAAATAAGAACGAGAGAGCCGAGGGAAGAAGTTCTCGTTGCATCGTCGTTGCACGAATTGGAGGATCGCATCTGCGACTCGCGGTCGTCACCGTATGCGCCTAGAGATTTACCATCTCCTTCTCTCATCGTGCCACGGATGCTGAGCGTTATTTTCGAACGTTTCGCTATTTCGAGGACGCGGGCTATGTCATGCTCGTTGCCAAAACTAACGTCGTATATCTTGGAACCGATGTGGCGAGTGCTTTGCCACCGCTTGTCCTTTGCCTCCTCTTAAAATGTTCTATTTGCACACATACAGATGCATGCACGTGTGTGTATGTGTGTAAAGTGTGTTTGTAGAATTAAATGCCGGCACGTAAAGAGAGCTCGTATAAATAACGCTCTAGAGAACTAACTATTGAGTAGTCGATAGTAATAATGATAATAATAATTGTAAATGTAGATATGTAGAAGTAGTCATAGTGTAGTTTGTGTTGGGACTAGCTATCCCACAATCACTGGCAAGTTGTATCGAGTCAATGTACCCGAGTGAGAGAGAGAGAGAGATTGAAAGAGGGGAAGAGAGGCAGAGAGAGAGAGAAGAGCGAGGGAGAGAGGAGGAGATAAATTCTCTCGCTTGCACGATCTTCGCTTTATATTGTAAATTTTCCGTGATTGGGAAGATAAATCGTGCGTTATTTACTAATGAATCGTATCGATGTGCGATAACGAGTATTGTGACCAGGAGAAAGAATTGCACGGTTTCTCGATCAAGAGTAGGGACACGGAGAGAATTTCTTATTAATTTTTACGGTGAAATCTTGGTAAAAATTACAGTGAAAATTTGAACCCGATGATAAATGTGGGAATAGTTAAGAATTGAGACTAGTTTCAAATATTTTAGTTTTAGGCATGTAAACATTTTAGCACGTAGCAACATTTTTACGTGCCCTACACAGAGCTCATGGATTGTGACCAGGCGAACTAGTCCTAACTGATTTTACTGTGAAGAACGTAAAAATTCTGGCGAACGCACGGAAAATTTTGGCTTTCTTTTTTAAATTTTCAAGACAAACACGCAAATTTCTCAATGTGCAACGTACACTTTCATTCGTATCAGCCCTTTTTTCAATTTATTGTAGTAATGTTTACGTTTCACGAAAATTTACTGTTAATTTCAGTCGAAATTGTTGAAAATATTTTAAATTTCTGTCACGCAACAGTAAACTTTTACTCATTTCTATTAAATGTATAATTTGTTTGATAAAAACCTGAAGAATTTCATATTTGTCACTCACTGTGATTTCACAGTAAAAATTACTTTAAAAATTCTTTACGTGTGAATACGATCGAACATTGGTGTATTTTGAATCGTCGATAAATAACAAAATTTCAAACTTCGTCACGACAATTTTTCTATCGAGGGATCCATCTCTTGATCGAGACTCACCAAGCGGCGTGTTTCTTAAGATCGATCGTTGATGAGCGGTGAATTACAGCGATTTTTTTTCACTGTTTTTGTGATATGAATTTATTTTATTTTGATTTTGGATCGTGAAGCTTCGTGATTTTTATCGAATGGACATTCCCGCGTTTCGAGACCGAGAGTTTCTTCGGTAACGACCGGTTTTGTTTTTTGTATTTTTAAAAAAATCACCGCATTTTATCGCTAACGATTCTTAAAACAATCGTAACTTAAAATTTTCGTACCGTTTGTTACATTTTTAACAATGTAAACACGTAAAAAAATTCGTCAAAATTTCAATTTTGATTAATTTACAAGAAAATTATTAATTGCGATAAGATCGACAAAAATTTAAATTCATGTACGAACAGAATTCGTCAAAATTTCAATTTTGATTAATTTACAAGAAAATTATTAATTGCGATAAAATCGACAAAAATTTAAATTCATTTACGAACAGAATTCGTCAAAATTTCAATTTTGATTAATTTACAAGAAAATTATTAATTGCGTCAAAATCGACAAAAATTTAAATTCATTTACGAACAGAATTCGTCAAAATTTCAATTTTGATTAATTTACAAGAAAATTATTAATTGCGATAAAATCGACAAAAATTTAAATTCATTTACGAACAGAATTCGTCAAAATTTCAATTTTCATTAATTTACAAGAAAATTATTAATTGCGACAAAATCGACAAAAATTTAAATTCATTTACGAACAGAATTCGTTAAAATTTCAATTTCGATTAATTTACAAGAAAATTATTAATTGCGATAAAATCGACAAAAATTTAAATTCATTTACGAACAGAATTCGTCAAAATTTCAATTTTGATTAATTTACAAGAAAATTATTAATTGCGATAAAATCGACAAAAATTTAAATTCATTTACGAACAGAATTCATCAAAATTTCAATTTTGATTAATTTACAAGAAAATTATTAATTGCGACAAAATCGACAAAAATTTAAATTCATTTACGAACAGAATTCGTCAAAATATCAATTTTGATTAATTTACAAGAAAATTATTAATTGCGATAAAATCGACAAAAATTTAAATTCATTTACGAACAGAATTCGTCAAAATATCAATTTTGATTAATTTACAAGAAAATTATTAATTGCGATAAAATCGACAAAAATTTAAATTCATTTACAAACAGATGAAATAACGCGATTAATAACATCCGGTCGTATCCGAAGAATACAATTGGTATGTGTTTGATAAACCGTACACGTTTATCGCACGTTGTCTCGTCTCGTATCTTTCTTTTTTATTTTCGTTCATACGTTGCGTTTTTTTTTCCTTTGTTTCGTTTTCTTTTTTTTTTGTTTTGTTTTTTGTTTTGCATTGCATTTTACCTTGTTCGAGGCAGAGGCACCGTGGCTACAAAACAGCAGTGATGTCGATGGACGGGACAGCATTCGTGAATGTGGTTAAAGCCCTTTCCAGCGGCGCGTCCGCCGATCGACACTGCTCACGTTTAAAATTGAAAAGAAAGAGAGAGAGAGAGAAAGAAACAATAAAGCGGATACGTCCTGTGTCGTTTAGTTTTTTTCTTTGTTTTTTTTGCAAATTTGTTGTTTACTTTTTTCTTCCTTTTGTTCTTTCCTTCGTTTTATATTCTCGGATCTAGGGTTCGTGTACTAGCCGCAACTTTCAACGGGTTCGAAAAGGTTCGACGAAGCTCTTACGTTTTCTAGCCGCGACATTTTTACAAAAAAAAAAAAAAATTTTAATTCTCAAAAAACTGAAAATTTTTGGAAAAATAAAATTTCCCTTTATTCCTCGTGTTTTTTTAGTTTCTTTTTTGGCGATAAAATATTTATTTAATTTAGATAGAAGTAGAGTTTAACGTTCTTCAAGTGCGAGGGGAAATTTTTTGTTTTCTTTTTTCTTCGTTTCTTTCTTTCCTTCGTTTTATATTTTCGGATATCGCATTCGTGTACTACCCGCAACTTTCAACGGGTTCGAAAATGTTCAACGAAGCTCTTACGTTTTCCGACCGAGACATTTTTACAAAAAAAAAAAAAAAAAAAAAAAAAAATTTAATTTAATTTAATTAGCTTAAAATTTAATTTGAACAGTAATAAATTAATTTAATTTAATTATAAAAATTTAAAAAATTGATTCGTTTCGTCCGAGATTTTTTGGAGATGCGAGAACGCGATCGAAGTGTCGCGATGTTTGTGCGAAAGTTTGATAACCGAGGTGGTGCGTAACGTCGGCGATGAAAAATCAATTAAACGACGAACGAGACGGAATTGTAACGAGAAGCTTGCCCCCCCCCCTCCTCCTTCCTCCTTCCCCGTTGACAAATGATAACGCGTCACGAGATATCACGAAAATCTAACAATAAGCGCGTGTCTGTCGTGACACTCGACCATTTTCGCGACTCGCCCCGCCACGATACTACGTTCTTACTAACGCGCGGAACACAGGATTGCACAATGTTACGAAGTACTTTCGCGTCCATCGAGAGCGCATGCTCCCTCCTATTGTCAACATTGAATGGCACATTGTCAAAAAGAAAATTTTTTTAACAGTTTTTTGTTGAAAATTGTTTAAAATTCATTTTTTTTCGACAATTTTACTGTTTTTTACTTGTATTTGCTTCGTTCGTCGTTTCAATCGTAATACTGATTGTTCATCAAATTCAATCGTAATACTGATTGTTCGTTCAGTCGTGTGAATATCGTTTTGAAAAATTGTCAACAATTTAAGTTTTTACCAAAAATTGATCATTTTTATCGCGATTTTTCGTTTTTATTTATACGAAGTTTGAAACTATCGTTTTTTTCATTAAATAATAAAAACTATAAAATTCACGGATAATTGTGAATTAATTACCGCGTATTAATCGCGATACGAAGATTAACGAATATCCTTCGTAATTTCGTCGCTAACAATTCCCTAAAATTTTCAATCGACCATCGACGCTCTTACCAATCGATTTTCTTTCTCTTTCATAAGATTAGCCTCGTCACGCGTATTCCCATAGCCATCGTTCGTTCGTTCGGTCGTTAACGTCATAAAGCAATTAAAAAAAAAAAAGCACGAAAATAAAAATCAGCAAGCTCGCAACGCGCTAATCTGGCAAGGCGTTGGGTCGAACGGACGAGGCAGAGGGGTAACAAAGATCGCAGGATCGAGAGAGCGAAATCAATACTACGATAAGAAAGATCACTCTCGCTTATGCAAAGAAGAAAGAGATAGAGAGGAGATTGGACGAAATACGTGTTTCTTTGTTGTTGTTGTTTTTTGATTTTGGTCGATTTTTTCAACAAACCGTTAACGTTCATCAGCGATGGACCAAACATGTAGTAACCAGGATAGACGTAAGGCTCGGGCATCGGTGGTACAGCCACGTTGCTGACGTGAAGCTGCTGTGCAAGTGCAGTTTCCAGATAAGTCTCGCTGTCGACCGAAGCCTCGGCAACATTTTCCATCTCCGGCATCGACGTTTCCAGCGTACCATTTTGCGACTGCTCGACGATATCACCGGATTGTTCCTCATCCGCCACACTACCTGCCCAACTCGCGCTCTCCGTCCCCCCATTTTCGTAATAAACCTTGTCGTTACCGTCCGTAACGTCCGTCTGCGCCGTCAATGGCACACCTTTCTCGTCGACCAACGTTGGATATTGATCCAATTGCGCCGTCTGGAGAGAAATTCGGAAAGACAAAGAAACAATCGTTAATTCGTTTTCTCGTTCGATCCTTAATTATTGTTCGAATTAATTGTCGCGAGGATAATCTACGTTCCAACAATCGTCGACGATACTTGTAACGATGCATCGAAGTTGAAATATTCCGAATCTTTAGACTAACTATTATAATTTTACAAAAATATTTGATTTTATATAAAAAAAAATATAATATTTCAGTTATCTATTATTTCTAGAAAATTCCAATCTTTGTTTCTCATTTTTAATTAATCGATTTGCTCGATCAACACATTGATCGATTTTTTGTTATTGACCTAATTGGGCCGTCTGGAGAGAAATTCGGAAAGACAAAGAAACAATCGTTAATTCGTTTTCTCATTCGATCCTTAATTATTGTTCGAATTAATTGTCGCGACGATAATCTACGTTCCAACAATCGTCGACGATACTTGTAAGGATGCATCGAAGTTGAAATATTCCGAATCTTTACACTAACTATTATAATTTTACAAAAATATTTGATTTTATATAAAAAAAAATACAATTATTCAGTTATCTATTATTTCTAGAAAATTCCAATCTTTGTTTCTCACTTTTAATTAATCGATTTGCTCGATCAACACATTGATGAATTTTTTATTTTTGACAAATCATACGTTCCTTTTTTTCTATGTAAATTTGCATTTACGATGATTTTTTCGATACCGCTATGTTCGTGAGAGTTAAAGAAGGACGTGAAGAAAGAAGAGAAACGAGAATAAAATGCATACAGGTGTCGTAGAGGAGGAAGTGGTAGAAGAAGATACAGACGAAGTAGTAGTGCGTATAGAGTCGTAGCATCGGCCGTACGTCACCTGATAGTCCACGACACAGTACTGTTCATTGCCGTGTTCCGGCACAAAAGCAGGATTGATCCATTCGATTGGACGGAGAGGTACTGGTCCGCATGGAACGTCGGTCAGTACGTTGTGCATTGGCGATTGTCCTGGTAAAACGGGTGCAGGACCAACGACCATTACCGGATATTCGTAACAGTAACCACTCGCGTGATCGTAAAAAGTTCCGTAGGCGACTTGAGGCGGTTGTTCCACCATCGTTGGATATTCCTCGACACCATTTTCCCTGCAGTCGAGAAGATGATGGTCCTCGGTGGTTTCGCTGCCATCTGTGGAAGGAACGGATATTTCATATTGGTGAAAATCAACGAGAAGATGAAGAAACGAATTTTGTTATTTATTTTGGTATTTGATAGACAATACCTGCGGTGGAGTGAGAAGCCGATTGGCTCTCGGTGGTCGACGATGTTGCGCTCATGCTGGCCATACTTGCCCATTGTTTCTTGCGCGAGAGGTAGCCTTTTTTAAACAATACGTCCTGTCTGGGAGCTGTGATTCTCGTGTATTCTTCTTCGTTGAACAGGAGCTTAGGCTTCGCGGACGAATTCCCAGAATCGCGACGTCGCGAACGTGATACGACGGATGCATAGTTGCTCGGGTAATCCTTCGTTGTACTACCCGCCGAGTCCATACGTTTCCCGTCTTCCTCATCTTTATCTCCCGGTGGATCTGTAAATAATTGTAGAACGAGTTTATTTATTGTCAACGTAATTTATAAACTTTTCTACTTTTTGTTTGGGTAGTATAGAGCGTAGTTTGAATGAAAACACGGGTAATTCGTGTGACATCGAACGGGAGAAAATGTTATGAATGGCGCTAGGCTCGCGGAGTGGCATGGCCGCTTTACGATTTGGAGGTTAGGTTTTGACCTACGCAAGATTGATTGCGAATAAAACATGATTATTTTTATTACGGGACAAAAGTATTTCGTCGTATTTTGTTCGATCACTTTTTCTCTTTATTTTCCACTAGTTTTGAATAACGTGCGACGTTTTCTGCGTTCAATATTTGCTCGAGAAACGCCGAGGTGAGAGTTTCTGGAAACCGCGTACTCGCGATGCCATTTTTTTTTCTTATTTCATTCCTCGACAGGGAAGTATCTCATTTCCATTGTCGTTTACACTCTAACAATGGAATATTAAAAAAAAAGATGTTAATTTTGCACTGGTGAAAAAAAATCCCCGTGCACCGCGACGTATCCGGAACGGACTCAATGACCCCGCGCGCATAGCGATGGATATATACGTACATTTCTCGTGGCATTAGGAAGAAACATAGCTTCGTTATCTGTGCCGCGACTCGGTTCGCGATTGTGACACACGAATCGTACGTACCTACACGCGAGCGCACACGTACGAGGGGAGAGTAATAGAAACGGCACACGGCTGGGTTTTTCGTGTCGCTGCAAGCGCAACCCACTGACACGGGGCGAGTATAAACAGAGAACGATTCGTGTATAATGACATATATGTGAACAAACGATGTGAATACGATTGCGCCACATTCGCTGCTGATTCCTCTAGCAGAGACGTCACGAGCTCGATTAATCCCAATGGAGTCGCAATCTCCATCCCTTTTTTCTTTCCTCCGTTGTTCCACCACCCAACCCTTACTCACCAATAAGTACCTACGCGATTCGGATAATTGATCGCAACCCCGTTTCGTCATTCGATTCAAACTCGATAATTCCCTAACGCTATTTTAAGAACAAACCTAAATTTAAAAAAAAAATTTTAAATCAAACAAATTTTTATTTTATTTTATCCGAATTGTATAAAACAGACGAATTTTAATCACGATTCATAAATTCCAAAAATCGTTCCCACTAATTTTTAATCAATCTCAAAATTCAGCTAAAATTTTTAAAAAATCTAAAAATCAATTAAATTTACATTTGATTTTATCCAAATTATATAAATCATACGAATTTTATTAACGATTCATAAATTCCAAAAATGGTTCCCACTAATTGTTAATCTCAAAATTCAAACAAAATTTTAAAAAAATCTATAAATCAACCAAATTTATATTTCATTTTATCCAAATTATATAAACCCGACGAATTTTAATCCCGATTCATAAACTCCAAAAATCGTTCCCACTAATTTTTAATCCATCTCAAAACACATCTACAATTTTTAAAAAATCTAAAAATCAAACAACGTTACATTTGATTTTATCCAAATTATATAAACCCGACGAATTTTAATCCCGATTAATAAATTCCAAAAATCGTTCCCACTAATTTTTAATCCATCTCAAAACACATCTACAATTTTTAAAAAATCTAAAAATCAAACAAAGTTACATTTGATTTTATCCAAATTATATAAACCCGACGAATTTTAATCCCGATTAATAAATTCCAAAAATCGTTCCCACTAATTTTTAATCCATCCCAAAAAGCAGCCAGAATATACGAAATTTAATTAGATATTTCGTAGGATCAAAGTTATTTAATTATACACGAGGGAGAACGCGTACAAAGCGTTTCGTCGTTGGGAGCAGCTCGGTGGATTCTTAATTGGGTCGTCGTTCGCTCTTAGCCATCTCGCGGAGGATTTTGCTTTTTTTCATGCCTCATGCCTCATGCCTTCCTTTCGCCCATATATATACACACATATATATGTATATGTATATGTATATATATATATATATATACGATGTATACATATAATATATTTTGTTTATTTTTATTTTTTTTTTAATTTTATCACTTTAGATTACAAATTACGATCTATTCTCTTTAATCTTATTCGCACAATGTGATGCCCGTACCGTCTTGGTACCTCGCTAATAGCAGGACGTAGCGCGAAGAGCCGATCACGTGCGTAATCTTGCGTAGTCGGCGCCACTGCATCTCGCACTTATTCTATCCCCCTTTGCGCCCCGTTTTATTTTTTTAATTATCTTCGTTCTTCGCTGCGCTCCCTCTCCCAGCTCCATACAACTCCTACATCCGGTTTCACGACTTTAACCTCCACCGGACACTCGGATCGACCTTGTTGTTGTTGTTGTTGTTTTTTTTTGTAGAAAAAAAAATTATTAAACGATTAATCTATGATACAGATATGTATAAGGGTGTTTGTATTTCTTTTTAATTAACGCTGTGACTAATTATCATTTCGAGAAGGCGTTATTAGGGTCGATCACTTATTACGATTGCGACTGGTTTCTCGATTTAGTGACTTTTTTGAGGATCGACGTGCACGATTTTTCATGAACGAAGGGTCGAGACGAAAATTTATAATGAGAGAATAATGGCTCGGTTGGTTTCGATGAAAGAGTGGAATACGCGGATGTGGTAACTGTCGCAGGCAATGCACGAAACGAGACTGGGCTTTGAAAAGAGAGCGAGAGGGAGGAGGGGAGGGTGGACATGAGACGAGAGGAAGCTGTTGCCGATCATCGGGGCGGTAATCTTTCCTTCTCTCTCTCTCTTTGTCTCTTTCTGTCTCTTTCTCTCTCGCTCTCCCTCACCTTCGCAATTCGAAACGCCAGCAACGTCGACTAGAATAGTTCTCAAATTAGAATAGCACCACGAAACGAGGGATGTGCTTATGTACGCGTGTATTTGTGAACGTTATTAACGCTGGTCGCTCTGCGCGAGCTAACCGAGCGCAGAACGATCCTCGCCAAGTCTTTGAAATTCTTGGAGAAAATATATCGAACGAGATTTTAGTATTGAGAATTCACCATGTTTTCAAACAACTGGACAGAATTTTTTTGGACCAAGAATTTTTCGATTTTTCGTAACGAATAGAATTGAAATTATTTGAAATTTGGTCAAGTTTTCAAACAACTGGACAGGATTTTCTTTGTCCTCGAATTTTTGGATTTTCGTAACAAATAGAATTGAAATAATTCGAAATTCGGTAAAATTTTTAAATAACTGGACAGGATTTTCTTTGTCCTCGAATTTTTGGATTTTTCGTAACAAATAGAATTGAAATAATTCGAAATTCGGTAAAGTTTTAAAACAACTGGACAGAATTTTCTTTGTTCTCAAATTTTTGTATTTTTCGTAACGAACAGAATTGAAATAATTTGAAATTTGATCATGTTTTCAAATAATTGGACCGGATTTTTTTGCACCACGAATTTTTGCATTTTTCATAAGGAATATGATTGAAATAATTCGATTTTCGGTAAAGTTTTTAAACAACTGGGCAGGATTTTCTTTGTCCTCGAATTTTTGGATTTTTTGTAACGAATAGAATTGAAATAATTCGAAATTCGGTAAAGTTTTCAAATAAGTGGACAAGATTTTTTTGGATCACGAATGTTTGCATTTTTCATAAGGAATATTATTGCAATAATTCGAAATTCGGTCAAGTTTTCAAACAACTGGACAGGATTTTCTTTGTCCTCAAATTTTGTATTTTTCATAACGAATATAATTTGTTATGGAATAATAATATCGATCCCGATAATTTATTGATAAATTGATAAAGAACTATAGTTTGAAAAAATTATTGTCATTTTTTCGCCATTGAGAATGAAAGAATCGACCTTGACAATTTCAGGAAAATGTTTGGTTATGTTTTTTCTTTGTTTTTGTAAAATAGACAATTTCGAGTTTCAGACACGAGGGAGAGAGCGAGGAGTTTAAAATAATAGTTCGTCGACCTCGCGAGTGCGCCAGCGGGAATCGTCTCGTCGCGAAAATGACCGTCGCAAAGTTCCAGCCAACGGTCTGCCGCGAATCTCCTGGCACCGGTACACTAATCACCGCGCTAATTCTAAACTGCAATACACTTCTCGCGGTTCGGACATTTGGTTATAGCGGAACAACCCTAGGCATCTTCGTAGATCTTGCCCGGAGATGCGTAAAACTAATGTAAGCTCTTTCTTGATCTCGACCACGAGACACGAAATATATTAGAGATTTGCTTCTTGCCAACTCGTTATGACAAATTTATACGATTCGCCCTAGATACTGGGCACAATGCTGTGCTTATTTTATTCATTATAATAAAAGGAAGCTTGATCGAATAAATAATTTATTCGAAATGATTTATAGATATTTGAAATTTCAAAATTTTCGTGGATAGTGATAAATACAAATTCATTTTAACAATTTTGTTTTTGTTCGTAAATTTCACGCCCTTGTGAAGGGTGGGAAGTCGAAAATTAATTGGATTTTTAATTAATGATATTTTAGCTTGAAGAGTGGAAAATCAAAATTAGTAGGATTTTTTTTATTAATAATTTTTACCCTTGAGGAGTCGAAAATCGAAAATTAATAATGTTTCGTATCCAATCCTTTCACTCTAAACAGTCAAAAACATTTCAAAATAATATTATCTTTCCAACTAAATTTGTCTTTTCGAAAATAATAATTTCATTATCATCAATAATTTTTATTCACTAAAATAGAAAATTGATTTCAGTCGAATAAATCAGAATTATCTTCGCTAAAGAAAATTCTCGTGGCTGTAGCATCGTCGCATAAATTATGCAGAATCGTAACTACGAGACTTCCTCCAAACAATTGAAAATATTTCAAAATAACAATACCTTTACAATTAAATTTATCTTTTTGAAAATAATAAGTTTATTATGGCCAATAAATTTTGTTGACCAAAATAGAAAATTGATTTCAGTCGAATAAATCAGGATTATCTTCGATAAAGAAAATTCTCGTGGCTTTAGCATCGTCGTATAAATTATGTAAAATGATATCCACGAGACTTTTCCTCCAAACAATTGAAAATATTTCAAAATAACAATATCTTTCCAACTAAATTTGTCTTTTTGAAAATAATAATTTCATTATCATGAATAATTCTTGTTCACCAAAATAGAAAATTGATTTCAGTCGAATAAATCACAATTATCTTCGCTAAAGAAAATTCTCGTGGCTTTAGCATAGTCGTATAAATTATGTAAAATCGTATCTACGAGAAACGATCGATACGTACGACCGAGCTTTATACACCGTACGACGATAGAATCGAATAGTTCTCCACCCTCTTTCCCGTGCTGTCGAGACGACTCGGGGGGGTTCGAGACGTACGGAACTCTCGAAGGAAAATTCAGCGAGCACGTACCCGCGACGTGCGACGATTGGAATAGAGCCCGAAATTTTATATATATACATCATTAGTCTGTCTTTTTCACCCCTTAGGTTTTCGTCGAGCGCTTTCATTTCGTCTCACCGTGACCCTTGGATACGAGACACGCACGTCGACCTCGCAATCGGAACGCGATGACCCTCGCTCGATCCTCGAAAGAAAATCCGTCACGTACGCCATGCAAGAATTAAAATTTTATTTTTCATTCTTACGTCGTGGAAATTCGAGACTAGAACACTTTTTTTCCAACTTTCATTTCCACCCCCCTCGTGGTTATCGCTCCTTAAAAATTAGGGGTGGATACGATAAAATTTCAAATTTTACTTCGTCACTTTCTCGTCGATGAAAAGAAAATTAAAATATCCATTGAGACACTTCTCAATAGTTTCAAAATTTCATCCCTTCATCAATTTTTGAAATTCCAACCCCAAAAACTTGAGCATCCAAGGTTACAATTCTGTTCAAGAAAACAATCGTTAAAACGTTACACTCGTATCACGTTTCTCTTTTCCCACATAAAACAAAAAATATCGTGTGCGTTGTATAAAATCGTCAGTCTCAAAAATTTCATCGCTTCACCGATTTTTTAAACTCCAACCCTGCAAACTCGAGCGTCCAAGGTTACAATTCTATCCAAGAAAACACGTTTCTCATTTACCACAGATAACAATAAATATCGAATTGCGTTGTATACAAAATTACGAAAATTCTACGGTTTAGATCCAACGTATCCTCGTGAGCGTGAATTTTTCATCCCCTTTCACCAAATCGATGCATTTCTTTTCACGATATATTCGCCACACGTATGAGAAACGCGGTTGCGCAAGAGGCAACGGTGAAAATTCGTAGGAAATTTATAGATATATATATATTCGTGAAAGCCAACAGCAGTCGGCCATTGCTGATATCACGCCAGTGGTATCAACTTCCGGTTGCTCTCTGGGGAGCGGTGGATATCTCGCGCGAGTTACGGTACAACTCGATGACCGGCTCTCCAGTAACGCGCGCCGATCATCGAACCTTCGATTTTCAATGGTGGATACATTTTTGTTTAATCGTTTTCTCTTTCGTTAATTGTTTATACGATTCGCTAGTTCGAGTAAGTTCTTCGTTTTTGATTGGAGAAACGCACGATGGCATGCGTCTCCAGGCGCTTCCGCCATCACCCCTACGTCGACTGGCGTGACATCGAGGGTTGTTTCTCGACCGACGGCTCGGCGATGCTACCAACTCGCCTATCGAGCAGGGAGGGAGAATTTTGCGACTGCGCAGATATTTGTACTTGTATATATCGCGTGGCGAAGTTATACACACACCTTCCGACACCTACGTTCGCTCGTTACGTATAACGCCACGGTGAACTCACGGCTGAGAATATGCAACTGTTTTTCGACATAGGTATTCTATGTAATAGGGCCTTAGGCATGAACCGAGAGAGGAATACGAGCAGCACCCTCTGTTTCTCTCTCACGTGCGAGGGAATACGCTCTGACGTAACTCTTGTCGGCACTGACGAAACGCCAATAGTTTCGCTCGGTATTAAACAGGATGATGCACGATCGTGAGGTAAATTGTGGAGATTATGGATTGAGTTTAATATTGGGGAGATGTTGTTTGAGTTTTGATTAATAATGTTGGATGTTGAAATTTTAGAAGTTTGGGGGAAAGGAAGTGACTATAGGAAATGAATTTCACACTTTTGCTCTTAATTTATGGTAATGTGAAGAGCAGGTATTTAAAAATATGTGAAATTTTGGGAGTATGGTGGAAAGATTTAATTAAGGAAAGATTTAATTAATTGTTGTTTGAGTTTTGATTAATAATGTTGAATGTTGAAATTTTGGAAGTTTGGGGGAAAGGAATTGACTATAGGAAATGAATTTCACACTTTTGCTCTTAATTTATGGTAATTTGAAGAGCAGGTATTTAAAAATATGTGAAATTTTGGGAGTATGGTGGAAAGATTTAATTAAGGAGGTTCGATATGTTTGGAAGGTCCTATCTGATCTTCTTTGGTTTAAATTGATATTTCTTGAAAACTTGAAAATAAGACTTTTTGATGATTTTTTTTTAGTTTTGTTCTGAAAGATTTTGTGTAGGATTTTTGAGGATATTCGAAATAGACAAATTTTGGGGACATTTTTCAAAGCATTTTTCGTAGGCTGGATGGGACGAAATGTCGTCGATCAAAAATTCGAAAAACTGAGTTTGCACGGTTTTTTTGCATTTTGTCGGAGAAATTGTAACAGATCGAGATTATAATGGTGATGTTCGTATTGCGCGGGACATTTCCGATTCCGTAATCACCCTACAAAGTCTTTTTGGATGAAAAAAATGTTGACCCCCGGCAGGTGCCGAGGTCAACATTCGCATTTTACTTTCGGGACTTTGGGGGGTCCGGAGGGGTCAAGATTTTTTTTCGTCCAAAAAGGGTTTGTTGCATCATTTCGGAATCGGAAATTTGCCACGCAACACGAATATCGTGAAGTAAAGTGATTTTGGAGCAAACCAATTTTGGCCTCATCGGCTAGGCGTTTTTATTGCAGGTCCCTTCCTATGCGCCCGAAAATCGCGATTTTCAAAGTGTTGTGATGGGCACAAAAATTGAGCTATCCGGAAAATACTTGGCTCCTTGTCGAGTACTTGGCGAGCTCTTCAAAAAGTTATTCGTGCAATTTTCTGTCGGACCAACGGAAACGGAGATACAGCCTCACGAAAAGTCGATTTTTCGAGGTTTCGCGATATTCATCGAAATTGGCCATATTGAATTCCGATCGATTTTAATCCTTTCTCAAGCCCTAAGAACCTACGTCGATCGCAAATTTCCTCTACAACACAAATATCACATTCTTATTCTCATTTTATCGCAATTTATCCCTCACTTCGCAAGAATTCACTTCTTACCACTTTTACCACAAAATCTCCCCAACTATTTCAAATCAACTACTATCGCAAACTAACCCTCGTTAAACTAAATCTCCCTCAAACCATTAAAAAACAAAATCCCATCCAAAAACCAAAACAAACAAACCAACTCTCCACTAAATCTCATAATTCACAAACTAATTGGTCCAACTTCCTAACATGAGAAATGCACAGACTTACTAATGTGATGGATTGAATTTTTATCAAAAAAACTTGATCAACCATCGATACGTGAAAATATCGATAGAAGCAAATACGATACACCAACTCAATGAATGATCGATCACTGCGATATTTTCAATCATACATTTTCAATCCCTACAACGAGAATACTTCTAAATAACACAATCAAACTGTGTATAGATTACCTGGTTAGTAACATCAGGAAGTTCCACAGAGGTTGAACAATGGGCCTAATCCAATGAAAAACTTTTTCATCGCTATCCACCTCCCGAGCCATATATAAACGTACACGTATATTTACGTAAAACTAGATATACATCTTTCGAGAATGAAAGAAAAAAAAATGATATCGCACGTACGAGTTTCCTACTTCCGCCTAGTGTAAAGACCATTCTCTACGTACCATTTTTTCTCTCGCTTTAGTTGACATATTGACTCCCTAAGGGAAAATATCGTTCTCGTACAAAAAGAGAAAATAAGGGATGAAAAAAAAACCCTCGGAATTGCAAATCATTTTCTAGAGATAGAAAGAGAGAGAGGGTGGGAGGGGGAGGGACAGAGTGAGAGAGCGGAATACGGAAGTACCTAAACGATAAACTGGGGCAATGCAATCGGACGATGAGCAGGTCTATAGACCGTGCAAGCCTCGTATCTATAGACCACATCGTGCGATAGAAAGGGCGCAAACGTTGGAAGAAAAGTGGCAGGCCTTCTTTGCACATGAACCCTCTTGCGTGTGCATGGGGATTAAAGTTTAAAGTTCGCCGACGTATCTATCCATATACGAGCATCGTGGTTTTGGTTCGCGTGCAGTTTCCTTTTTTTTATTCTTCCTCTTCCTATTTCATGAAAGACTACAAGACGTCATTGATTTCTCGGGGTGGATGGAAAATGAGTTATTTAGGGGGTGAATGTCATTTGGGTCGAAGGGGTCAATTAGGTCGATGATAATTTTTGAAGGAATTGATTGTTTTTAAATAAAATGATGAATTTAGGAAAAATATCATTTCGAAGAAAAATTTGAATTTTGGCAATTTGGAGATGTGGAAAGATTTGATTTAATTTTTTTGAGTTTTATTTTTGGATTTTGCAAACGTCTGGGAAATTCGTTTCGATTTTAGCTAGCTGATTATGTCCTCCATTATCGTCATTTTTTTTCTTTGCTTGTTTTTTATTCTTTGACGTGTTTTTTCAAAATTTGTCTGTTTTTTTTTTCTTTTAGAGCGTTAAAACGTCGAGTTCTCGAGGGCGAGTCTCTCGCCGCTGTCGAGGTTGACGACACCCGGGTTATGCCGCTCACGCTTCGCGAGCAACGAGCCGCGGACGTTATTATTTCTGGACGATGAGAGATGGACGAGGAGACGTGGCCCTCTCGTTCGCTTCCTGCTTTTCTATTCTTTCTTCTTTTTTTCCCTATTTATTTTATTTTCCTCGAGTCAGTCATTTATCCCCTCGTACAGTCATTGGCTCCTATTATGCAACGCTCTAGCTATCCTCGTCTCGTACGAAATATTTGCAAAATGTCAAAAAATTAATATTAATATTCCTTGCATAATAATAATCAAATGGTAAAATATTTTTTTGCAATTTCTTTTGCAACTATAATATAATTTAATATATTATGATATTATATAATATATAAGATAATATATTGTAATATAGTATACTATAATATATTATATAATATAAAATAGTATAATATAATATAATATACTATAATGTATTATATTATAATATATTATATTATTATATTATTGTATATAATATAATGTAATATATTATATATCATATATCATAATATAATATATGATAATATATTATATATCATATATTATATATAATAATGATGAATGATATATTACAATATATTATATTATTATATTATTGTATATAATATAATGTAATATATTATATATCATATATATCATAATATAATATATGATAATATATCATATATTATATATAATAATGATGAATGATATATTACAATATATTATATTATTATATTATTGTATATAATATAATGTAATATATTATATATCATATATATCATAATATAATATATGATAATATATTATATATTATATATAATAATGATGAATGATATATAATAATATATTATATATCATATATTATATTATATATAACAATATATGATATAATATATATTATACAAATATATTCTCGAATGTTCTATCGAGTTCGTGAACAAGTTCGAAGTCACGTGACAAACATCGAAGGGGTATGAGAAGGGGGGAGGGGGGGGGCGGAGCTTTGCAAGGCCTAGCGACCAAATTGAAGAATAAACGCTTCGAGGCGTCGGAGCAGCCCTCGATCTCATCTCTCTCCACCCCCCCCCCCCCCCCCCAACCTAGGTTCACTCTCGTACGTCTTACGTTCTTACTCTTATTCTCATTCTTCTCGTCGTCATACGTCGTTGTCCTCGCAGACTCGAACGACACACGCGGTGAAATACACGCAACAAAGTACGCGCAAACGAGTAATTTGGAACACGTTGGCCGTTTATAGAACGGCTTGGAAAACATTGTCAAAAACATTTGACTAACGTGGGCCATCCACTTGCGAAGCTTCAGCCGGCTATATGCGCGTATTCTCTTCTCTTCGTACTAAGGCTTTTTAACGAGAGACGATGGAGACGTTCCAACGCGATGTCCACCCTGTTACTAACATTAAGAGACGCTTTCTCGTCTCTCACAAAGGGGATCGTTTCACGCAGAGAGCTTGGGTAGTAAAATCTTACGGGAACTATAACAAAATTGATTTAAGACAATTAATGTTCTCACGTCATGAACAATCTCTCGTCAAGGAGAAAAAGGCGAATGAAATTTTTATTTTTCATCGACAATGAGAGAAAAAAATGAAATGAAATTTTTATTTTTCCTCGACAATGAGAAAAAAGAGAATAAAATTTTTATTTTTTGTCGACAATGAGAAAAAAGCGAAGAAATTTTTTTTTTCACCGGAATAGAGAATTTGTAGGGGTGGAAATTATCAGGTAATATTCACCAGTAATACGTCATTTGTTTTCAACTTATAAATAAGTTGCTCGGTAGGAAAAAATCAAAATAAATAAATATTTGTGTTGAAAAATTTTCTTCTTATCATAACGATAGTGAGAATTTGGATGAGAAATTTTTCAAGTCGAATCGCGTGGGTGTTAACGACTTATAATAACTGGGAGAGCAAGATTGTATTGTCGTTCGTTTATAACTTCTCGTCTCGATTGGAGAACGAGAGAAGATGCGAGAGAGTTATCATCGAGAGCGTCAAGCCTTTGGTACACGACGGTAGCTAAAAGCTCTCTCTCTGTCTCTCTCGATACTTCCATTGTTCTCTATATCTTGCGTGTATACACAAACGACCTCATAAATCCATCTACTTTAGAAGATCGTACATACGTTACGTGTGTGTAAGAGAGAACAAGAGAAAAAAGGAGAGAGAGAGACAAAATGTGGGGAGGGGGAAGGGGAAGAGGAAAAGTGGGGAGGGGGAAGAGAGAGAGAGAGAGAGAGAAGAGCTATTATAATATTGATTCAACGTCGCGCTACAAGAGTTCGCTTACTCGGTGTAATAATAAGTTTGTCGAGTCTTCTCGCGATTCTCTCGAGGGACTAACGCGCCCAGTCATCCACGTGTAGAAATACCACCACGGGAATCGCAAAAATCATTCCAACCCTCGGTCGTAACTCTTACCTCGGTTCCGTTTCACGTGTCCGCCGGCGATTCAGAATAACGAAGAAGAAAATGAGAATGAAAAACGAAGAACAAAAGAATTTGACAATGCGAAATTTGGGCAAGATCCAATAAAGTAACGGCCCATTCACAATTGGCTTTTACGATTCATTCGGTACCTCATTAACCAAATCTCCCTTGTGTATATTCGTATCGTGAAAATTTCGTTCCAATTTTACGAATTGTTCTCGATTGAATTTTCGCAGAATTAAAAAAAAAGAATGATTTTTAATTAAATCGATCGAGCGTTAATTAATTATCGAATCGATTTCAAGCTTTCGATATCAATAAAATTAATTCGTTTCTCGATTAATTACAAGAATTTCGTTGAAATTGAACATTTTTGCACAAACATATTTTCTCACGAGGAACGATAATAAATTTGCTAAGTCGGAAATGAAAGTGGCTTTTTCGAAAAGTAATTAGGCGTTTGTACCTCTCGCGTTGCCAAAGTTTGTCTTGCCTTGAGGATAACGAGATTAGATAAGCGAGATTTATTCCGGCTGATTGTTAAAAATTATTAAAGAAGTCGAGAATTCGGACGACAAAACTTTTACGTTCAAATTTCCCGCTCGCTTCTCCCAGTGGACAAAGGGGTTGGAGAGACCATTCGTATTTTACTCTTGAATCGTGATTGCAATTTTGCGAATGAAAAATTCGTTTCTTTACGGCGTTCGCAAGTAGCGAGTGTAGGCGAGACGCAGGATGAAACAAGAATAACGGAAGCGCTAATCCCTCGGAGCTGATTGGGAAGCCAGTCGAAGTCTCTCGAGCATGTTCCCGTGACACCGTTGCAACGGCAGGGACATCATACCATGTAACGAAGTCGACGAGCTCTGGGTGCATCGCGCCGAGTAAATCGTGTCAACGGCCTTCCTTTTTTTCTCCTTTTTTTTTATCTTGTACAAAGAGACGACAAGAAGCAAGGAATTCGTCGAATTCGTTTTTTTTTAAATATCTATGGGGCGTTCCGTTAATTTTCGACTTTTTTATTGACAAATTTTAGGAAGTTTTATAAAGGGAATGAAAAACAAAATTTAATTCAATGAATGTTCATCCACTTTTGTCAAATTAATATTAATTTTTGTTATTGAATGAATATTACAATTTATTATTATTATTATTATTATTATTATATAATAATAATATAATTATTTGATAGCAAATTAACGATATTTATTAACTGATCAATATTTTTTAAATATCTATGGGGCGTTTCGTTAATATTCGATTTTGTGATTGTCAAATTTTAGGAAGTTTTGTAAAGGGAATGAAAAAAAAATTAATTCAATGAATGTTCATCCACTTTTGTTAAATTAATATTAATTTTTGTTATTGAATGGATATAACAATTTATTATTATTATTATATAATATAGTTATTTACTAGTAAATTAACGATATTTCTTAACTGATCAATATTTTTTAAATATCTATTTGTCGTTCCGTTAATAATTGACTTTTTTATTGATAAATTTTAGGAAGTTTTATAAAGGGGATGAAAACAAAAATTTAATCCAATAAACATTCATCCACTTTTGTCAAATTAATATTAATTTTTGTTATTGGATGGATATTAAAATTTATGATTATTATTATCACATAATAATATAATTATTTAATATAAAATTAACGATATTCATTAACTAATCGATACACAACATTTCGTATCAAAATATTTTTCAATCCCAATTTCCTGTCTCGTCTCGCAATCCCCGAACTCCCATCGTTCCATTCCCCTGAAAATCGATTAAAATGCATACGCCTCGAACCGCCCCGTGCATTAATTCCATTGAATTATCCAGACTGGAAGAAGTCCACGAAAACTTTCCTCCTAAATCACGACGTTTTGATCCTTCTCGCTCTAATCAAAAGTACTTATCACAAGTTGTCCAACTTCGTCCGTTCGTTACATCGACCTTTTTTCTTACAACTCGACGACCTCTCTCGCATTGTTTCTCGGATCTTTAAGTAAATATATCGCAAAACGAGGAAACGATAAAATAAAAAATAAAAATAATTAAATAACCAAAATATTAGCCGAGTCAACAAAAGAATTTGCCGAATGAATAAAAAAAAACAAATATTTGCTCGAGTCGATGAGAGTGCACAAGAGGCAAAGTTCGCGTAAACGCGATAAGGGGTAGTTGGAAAAAGAGAGGAGAGGGAGGGCGTGGGAGGGAGGGGGGGGGGGGGCGTCTAGTCACAGAATTACGCACGTAAGCCTCGAAAACTGGAAGTCTGGCAGCCGACACTGTTGTGAGATTCCCCTTTTCGCGTATACTGCACCAGAATAACACTCTACGACGTATCACTGTATATTTCATATCTATATATATGTATATGGGAAGTCCTGTGGAGAATAGTCGGATCGATCAACTACCTAGCAACCCGAGTGGCCATAGATAGCGTTGCCAAGGTGGAGAATCTTTTGCTGTCGCGACTCTCTCTGTCTCTGTCTCTGTCTGTCTGTCTGTCCGTCTGTCTCTGTTTCTGTCTGTTTCTCTCTCTTTTTCTCGCTCCCCCCTTCCCTTCTCTCACCCTCTCTCTCTCTCTCTGTCTCGTTGACTCTCCATTTGTTAGTCCGTCCAGCTGATTTCTCCCGATGTTGTCTGCAGCCCCTTTTCAACCCCCTTCTCTCTCGGTCGTTTCCGCCGGAGACGCTGACGAAGACACGAGGGACGTAACACGTGACTCGACCACGAGACTCGAGACTGAGAGGACAGAGTGTGGAACCGGAAGATGGCGAGACGTGAAAATTTCGTCAAGAAGGATGTCCACGTGAGAGAAGGTCCTTATGGACCAAAAGGAACCTATGGTACTCGAAACGATCGGACGATAACGAAAGTTTGCAAGATGACGAGGGTTCAAAGTCGCGATTAACATCTCGACGATTTTTTCTCAACTTTCTTTTTTTTTTTTGTTATTTCTCCAATTAACGAGTTTGCGATAAATATTGAGTCTGACAATATTTATTTTCATCCATCGACAGCGATGGATCTACGGTCAGCGTGATGGGCTTGGTGATCAACTAGTGTTAAGCAGCATTTCACGGGGACATTAGTTGGTGCGGTGACCGCTTGATCGTTCGCTGGTGGTTCGAATTGCCGAGGGATCGAAGGTCGTTTTTCCGGAGGACGACGACTCTGTAGGGATAATTAGTCCTTTGGAAGGACTTGGCTGTGCCCAACACGTGTTCTCCGCAGGACCTCCCCCCGCCCCAAAACCTATGCGAAAATAATCTGCAGTCGCACTCGGGGAAAGTTGGATTAGGCAAGTGACGTACAATTAAGGGAGAGCCCTAGCAGAGAAGGGAAAAAGGATCGTGAAAATAAAAAGGACATCTCAAAAAAAAAAAAAAAATTCGCTGAAATCGTTGTCGGTTGATGATTACGTAATTGTAACGAGACTCGCAGGAGTACGCAAAGTAGTTCGCGGCAATTGCCCGACGATGCGTCGCCGTTATGTGTTTCGCGTCAGTCACGATAGATTCTCGCGCTTCACGAGTCGGAGACAGGCCGGAGAATCGTCAGGCAACGAAGCGAAGTAGAGAGAGGAGAGGATCGTTGCTAAAATATCCGACGCCGGAATATTGCTCGACTCGTATCACGCATTCGACGCGTACATACGTAAATTTACGTATGTCGGAGAAGCGAGAGAGAGAGCGAGTTATGAATAGCACCACACGGTTAGCGTGGCGAAGCACGACGACGCTCGAGAGGAGAACACCACGAGGACAGTCACATGCTGCTCGTCGACCCACAACTTTTGGATGTCACGAGACGCGCGCCGCTCTTATACCGACTCGACTCGTCGCTCTATAACAGACATATTCCCATTCTGTCGTTTTATATATCTATGTTGTAGGCGCTTGGTTATACAACATGTGTTATCGAGTATACCGAGCATGAGACTCGAGCACGTTCCAACTTTCAAAGCTCGAATGACGAGATCGCACGTATACGGGTGTTTATTCGAGGTACGAATTTTGCCGCTTCTCGATGCAACTTGAAATTCTACCCGAATTATATAAAACCATTTACCTTGATTGATAAACAATTTATAAATATTTTCATCGACGTCAAATTAATTTCGATGAATTTAAGAATTATCTTAGGTTCGTGTTTTTTTTAATTATTTTTGTCAGTTATTGCCACTTCTCGATGCAACTTCAAATTCTACCCGAATTATATAAAACCGTTTAACTTGATTGATAAAGAATTTATAAATATTTTCATCGACGTCGAATTAATTTCGACGAAATGTAAAAAATAATTAAATAGTTCGAATTAATTATCTATGAACTTTTCTTATCAAAGATCGATAAATTTAAGAATTGTCTTAGGTTCGTGTTTTTTTAAATTATTTTTGTCAGTTATTGCCACTTCTCGATGCAACTTGAAATTCTACCCGAATTATATAAAACCGTTCACCTTGATTGATAAACAATTTATAAATATTTTCAACAACGTCAAATTAATTTCGATGAAATGTAAAAAATAATTAAATAGTTCGAATTAATTATCTATGAATTTTTCTTATCAAAGATCGATAAGAATTTAAAAATTTAAGAATTGTCTTAGGTTCGTGTTTTTTTAAATTATTTTTGTCAGGTAGCTCTTCGTTTTATTCCATTTTGTCTTCCTCAGAAAAAAACAATTTCGTCATAGAGCGAAGTTCACGACTAGGCGAAACCACGATTTTTTTTAAGTCAACAATCTTTTTTTTCCTCGCGTCGACTCGAGACTAATCGGAACGGCCTATTGCGAAATTTTAGTTTGTTCGACTCGAGAGTTTATTAGCGAAGTCCGATGCCAAAAATTTCCATCCCCTTGACCTTTTTTCTTACAGAAAATGTGGGTCGATCAGTTACAAATTGTCGAAACTCCAAGTACACCGATATTTCCCAAAAACATTCTAAAACTTAAGAGGCAGTGTTACTGACGATGAGCCACTTGCACTTCGAAAACAAGATCCGTAAATTGTCCGGCACTGAGCAACCGATCGCCATAAAATTTGGAGGGTAAATAGAGAATTATGGCATAAAGTGGATGACAGTCTTATTTTTCCAAAATTTTGGAAATTTTTTTGCAGATTCAGTTACCACCGGAAAATTTTTTCCAAAATTTTGGAAAAATAAGACTGTCATGCACTTTATGCCATAATTCTCTATTTACCCTCCAAATTTTAAGGCGATCGGTTGCTCAGTGTCGGACAATTTACGGATCCCGTTTTCGAAGCGCAAGTAGCTCGTCGCTAATTACATTGCCTCTTAAATCCCCAATTTCCATTCCCACGATTCCAAAATATTTATAACTCCGCGAATGATGAAGATAATTTCTGGTCCACGGACTGTACCGAGTCATCGTGTAAAAAATCCAGCGAGAACCGAATTCATCGAGTTTCACTCGTTGAACAATAAGTACATCACTCCTTCCCTCGCTTCGCGATTTAATTTGCAAATGATAAGGCACCTCTCGCATGGTCGCGTGGTCGACTCGAATTCGCGGTCACGTGACGTGGGAGAAACCGCTATCGTCGCGTTGCATCGAAATAAAGTACGCGAAGGACAGTGAACCGTTTCACGTCTAATCGTGCGACCGAATGAAAATACGGTTGCAACGCTGTTCGTGCTGTTTCAGTCCGGTAGGAACCGGCACGTACGAGATGCTTGCGGTCCAATAACGTGCAGTCCATGCTTCTCGCTCTCCCGCTGTCTCTCTTTATGAAACACACACACACACACACACACACACACACACACACACACACACACACACACACACACACACACACACAAATATCGGACTATAGCGCTATAATACATAACATCGCTCATTAAACAATTACCGCGAGACGGTGCGTATAATCTACACTTGATCGCGCAGTCCGAACAGTCTGTGTGACGCATTTTCCAGCCTTTTCAGAGTTCAACGCGTGATCTATCCGACACGGAGGCAAACGGAGCGTCTCGCTCACCGAGCAATTAAAAGTGTCACGAGTTTAGACGAAACACGGTTTTATCTACGCGGAAAAATTTTTTGAGTAATTTTTACTATGAAATCACAGTAACTGTGAGTGATAAATGTGCAATTCTTCGGGTTTTTAGGAAATAAATTATACGTTTTAATAGAAACGAGTAAAAATTTACTGTTGCGTGATAGAAATTAAAAATATTTTCAAAAATTTTTACTGAAATTAACAGTAAATTTTCGTGAAACGTAAACGTTACTACAATAAGTTGAAAAAAGAGCTGATACGAATGAAAGTGTACGGTGCACATTGAGAAATTTGCGTGTTTGTCTTGAAAATTTAAAAAAAGAAGCCGAAATTTTGCGTGCGTTCACCAGAATTTTGACGTTCTTCGCAGTAAAATTAGTTAGGGCTAGGTCGCCTGGCCGTAATCCGTGAGCTCTGTGTAGTGCGCGTAAAAATTATGCTACGTGCTAAAATTTTCACATGCCTGAAAGTAAAATATTTGAAACTAGTGTCAATTTTTAACTGTTTCAACATTTATCACGTTTTCAAGTTTTTAATGTAATTTTTATCGAGATTTCACCGTAAGAATTAATAAGAAATTCTCTCCGTGTACGTGTCAACTTCGGATTGTTGGCATGTCGCTATTTTTTATCGATTAAAAATATGAATATTCGAAATTTTTTAAATAAAATGTTTTTTGAAAAATATTTTTTTTTTGAAATAACGATATATCGATTTTTCTTTTGGGCGTTGATCGAATTGCGGATCGAATGTTCGAACGAGGCTAAATTTTTGTGTAAGCGGAAAATTGTGTGGTATTTATCGTGGAAGAGAGAAGTTGACAAAGCGACGTTATTCTTCGCGTGACGCTCCGGGAGCGATTTAATCGATGATTATTACTTTTGCACCTCTCGCCCACCGCCTTCGGCAACGACTCGTCGGTCGACTTAATAATAGTGTCGCGGTGATTTAAATACGCTCTCGAACCGTGAGAGAATATTCACCGGGCTCGGACGGTTGTTATTTAAAGAAATTTTTCTTTTTTTTTCTTTCTTCCGGCAATGCGATCTCTATGAACAGACAGTAACGGAAAATAAACATTTTTATTGATTAGAAATAAATATCATTACGAGGCTCAATGGTTTAGTCACCATTTTAAAGAAATTTGAATATTCAATGAAACAAAAATCCTAGATTTTATTTTTGGTTGTCAATAATTGTTTTAAATAAAATAAAATATTTATCAATGAATTATAATATATTATAATTATATTAATTATATTATATTATATTATATGAATATGATATATTTTAATTATATTAATTATATTATATTAATATAAAATATATTATAAATATATTAATTTTATTATATTATATTATATCAATGTGATATATTTTAATTATATTACTTATATTATATTAATATAAAATATATTATAAATATATTAATTTTATTATATTAATATAAAATATTATAATTATATTTATTATATTATAATTACGATATTATATTATATTATATTAATAATGATATATTATATTCATATAATTTATTACATTATATTATACTTATAATATATCGAATTATAATATATAATATACTCGTCGAATGCGAGAACAATCGATCGAAAGCCGGGAAGACGATTTTTTATTCATAATTTCAGTAGCCGAACGTTCCTCGATATCGTCGGGTCTCGGTACGCGGCTTGCATAACCACCAAGGAAAAACAGGAGAGACGAAGCGCGATACACACTGTCTTGACCATACGCTTCTCTCGGAATAACTAATATTAGTTTCTTTCAACGTTTCTGAGATTCGCGCGGTAGACCGATCCTCGAATCTCTTTGCTCGACCGTCAACGTCGCGTGATAATAATTATAGACCTCTTTCATCCAGTACCAGAATGAAAATTCACCTAGACGATTTATCTCGTATCCGTCGTATCGTTTTCATCGCATAAACGAGCGTAAAACGATTCAGAAGCTTACTACAAAAAAACAATTGCAAAAAAGAAAATCAAAAAATAAATTAATCATTTTTAAAATTTTTATGAATCAAAAGAATTATGAACTAATTTCTTTTACAAATAATTCATATTAGTTTAGTAGAGAATTATTTTTAGAAAATTTCTTTCTATGAGAATTGTTTCTAATTACGTTTTTCCATCGTCGATAATTATCGATCTCGTCTCGCGCGAGAACTTGGCAAGAACTCGAACGATTCAAGGTCCCAAGTGCGTAACCATTGCAAATTTTGCCTCGCGCATCGCGAAGACATTGAAACTGTATATTATTGCACTAAAAATTATGCAGTTGTAAGCCAAAACAAATAAATCAATCCCTTTGATGACAATGTAGAGAGAGTGTCGTCCCGAGACTTTTCTCTCTCTCTCTCTCTCTGAACGTATCACGGTGATGCGGATGAAAAGTTTACGACAAAAAGTACCGGAGGTCGCTGATAAAAAATTGTTTTGCCATTTTTATCTGATCCAATTCCAAACAAATTCGATAAGCATAAAGAAAAATTAATCGAATTGAAATGCTTGAAGAACTTTTTTTCCTATCGAATAATTTAAAAACAATTTTTTTTCAATTTCTTTAATTTTTATTGAAATTTAATTAATCGAATATCGAAAAATGTTGCCTTCGAGTGATTTTATCATGGAAAGTTGTCATGTACCACGTACAAACATATAAATATATTTATATAAGTAAGTATAAGTATCTTATCGAACTCCAAACAAATTCGATAAGCATAAAGAAAGATTAATCGAGTTGAAATGCTTGAAGAACTTTTCTTCCTATCGAATAATTCAAAAACAATTTTTTTTCAATTTCTTTAAATTTTATTGAAATTTAATTAATCGAATAACGAGAAATATTGCCTTCAAGTGATTTTATCATTGAAAGGTACCATGTACCACGTACAAACATATAAATATGTTTATATAAGTAAGTATAAATATCTCATCCAACTCCAAACAAATATGATAAGCATAAAGAAAAATTAATCGAGTTGAAATGCTTTGAGAACTTTTTTCCTATCGAATAATTCAAAAACAATTTTTTCCCAATTTCTTTAATTTTTATTGAAATTTAATTAATCGAATAACGAGTAATGTTGCCTCCAAGTGGCTTTATCATGAAAAGTTGCCATGTACCACGTACAAACATATAAATATATTTATAAAAGTAAATTATACGCGATATTAGAAAAGGAAGCTAATGAATTAAAAGAACGTTACACGAAGTTGCGAATTTCATTTTCTATTTCCTATACCGCGGGCACGCAATCAATCGGAGAGAATACGTTCACTTTATACATTAACCATACTCCTGCATAGTGTCGGAAAGCTCAGCCGAGGGTGAGGGGGGGGGGGGGGGGGGGTGGAAGTCTCGAGAGGGGAGAAGGGCAGACTAGATCGAGACACGACGTCGCGTATCGATTAATGTTTTCCATGGGCGAGTCTCCGGCTCCCAACTACGTCCTCCTGTGTACTTTTATTTTCCACTCAACGTTATTATCGTTTATCATCCACTGGAGAATCACAGGACAAGAATAAATATCGATCGATTAAAAGAAGAAAATTTTTTTAATCAATTTTATCCTTTCCTTTCAATCTTTATCATTTTTATCTGACAATTTATAGAAATATTATTACAACGCGATCGAGAAATTCTTCTCATCGTGACAAATATCAAGGAAAAAGAATTAAATAACTAGCCTCCTCTCTCTTCAAGAAAGAATTTCAATTCTTTTTTTCCGGGGAATCCCCGCATGTTTATTTTCTTTAGACTCGTCCCAGTTGCGTAATTCGTTGGATTTATTTCAAGACAATTTTATCCCGCATTCATCGTTCGTACGAGAAAAATAGATTTGCTCGTTTTATAATAAAAACATTTATAAAAAAAAAAACAGAAAGAAAAAAAAAGTCATTCGAGAAAAGTCGTTGCGAGCGAGAAGTCCCTAACTACTGGGGAAAAAAGTATGGAGCGTTCGATTTTGCTACAGTCAACGAGGCGGCTCGCGTCTCCTTGGCCGTATCTACTTACAGTGGAACGAATCGACTTTGGACCGGCTCGCTCAGCCGTATGCCGTTACTACTCGTAGTTATTGTCCGGCCGGTAGATGCGACACTCTCTACTCGCCACGACGTTTTGCACGCCGCGCCGGTTTGAAATTGCAAAGGTAAGAAACTCTTGGACACGAAATAAGAGAGAGATGGAGTTAGCCGATTACGTTATCGCAACGATACGTTTTCTTCGTTGTAACGAGAAACGAGGGCACGAATAATTATACGTTCCGAATGGAATCTCATGATAAATATGATCGACGTTGACTTATGGTTGATTGCAATATTTCCGCGAATTATAATATGTTAACGATCCGACGTAATCGCAAGGACAATATTTTATTATCGAAAGGTTTTTTAATAAATGAATAGATAGGTATTAATAATCGATGTGATAAGGGAGTGATAATAATGAGGAGATTATTAATGGGATATGATTAACCTCGATTTGGTTCGAAAATATAAATATTGTTTGGGGAATAAATTGTTTTTTTTTTCACTTTTTGTAGAGGGGGGTTTTGAATTATTAATGGGGGATAATTATTGTTATCGAGAGATAATCTTATCACTCTGTGTTAATTGGGATTTGGGATAATTATTTATCGAGTGGGATTAAACGATCTTGAAATTATCTGGGAATAATTTGAATATTGTTGGATTATAATTTTTGTTGTTGGGAGAGTTTTTATTGAACGATTGATAAATTTGATATTCATTTATCGATCGTGTTGAATTAATCGTAAAAATAGTTTATTATTTTATATCGTTCGATTATAATTTTTATTGTTGTGGGACTTTTTATCGAATGATTAAAAAAATTGATATTTATTGCTCAATCGTGGTGAATTAGTCGTAAAAAATAGTTTATTATTTTATATCGTTCGATTATAATTTTTATTGTTGTGGAACTTTTTATTGAATGATTCATAAATTTGATATTTATTTATCGATCGTGTTGAATTACTCGTAAAAAGTTATTTATTATTTCAAATCGTTCGATTATAATTTTTATTGTTGTGGGACTTTTTATCGAACGATTAAAAAAATTGATATTTATTGCTCAATCGTGGTGAATTAATCGTAAAAAATAGTTTATTATTTTACATCGTTCGATTATAATTTTTATTGTTGTGGGACTTTTTATAGAACTATTAATAAATTTGATATTCATTTATCGATCGTGTTGAATTAATCGTAAAAAGTTATTTATTATTTCAAATCGTTCGATTATAATTTTTATTTTTGTGGGACTTTTTATTGAATGATTCATAAATTTGATATTCATTTATCGATCATGTTGAATTAATCGTAAAAAGTTATTTATTATTTCAAATCGTTCGATTATAATTTTTATTGTTGTGGGACTTTTTATCGAACGATTAATAAATTTGATATTTATTGCTCAATCGTTATGAATTAATCGTAAAAAATAGTTTATTATTTTATATCATTCGATTACAATTTTTATTGTTGTGGGACTTTCTATAGAACCATTAATAAATTTGATATTCATTTATCGATCGTGTTGAATTAATCGTAAAAAAGTTATTTATTATTTCAAATCGTTCGATTATAATTTTTATTGTTGCGTGACTTTTTATTGAACGATTAATAAATTTTATATTTACTTATCGATCGTGTTGAATTAATCGTAAAAAATTGCTTATTATTTTATAAAGATAAACTGAATTTCGATATATTGGAAATTTTCAACGAACACTTAACGCAGCCGGAGTCAAACTCAGCCTTGCATAAACCGCACTGGCCTTCTGAATTCCGGGCCAGGCGTTATCGGTTCGATAACCACAGTGGACGTCTCTCGGAAAGCGGGATACGGTTGATAAGGCCAAGAATCAGTGTCATCCCCCGAGAGACCCGAGTATCTATTAAAGTTGACTTTATCAAAAGAAAAGTGCAAGCTTTGACACAACTTCGTCTCTCGATTTATCGAGGAAAAATCTCCTCGATTGCAAGAATGTATATTTTTATATATTTTAATTTCGTTTGCGTTATGAAATATATTTACTCGAAACGTCTCGTACGACCCAAATAAAATATTTTTCTTCGAGACTTTTCGCACAACTTCCGCCTCGTTAACCGGATCGAAAAATACGAATTCGTCCGTCGCGAAAAAGTTGGCCGCGGACTGTTTCATTCGCGAGTAAGGAAACCATTATCGCTAACGTCTCTCTAAGAAAACGAGAATCTTGGGACTCGTCGATTACCCAAAGTTATGCAACGATTGTTACGAGCGTATTGTGAATGATTTTCTGGCATAAAAACCAGATGGTTTCCTTTTATTATAGACGATTAAAAATATAAAAAATTAAAAATAAGTAAAAGTAAGAAAAAATCGAATATTTGTAACAATTTTAGATTCGAGTGAAAACGAGACGGTTTGTTTTTATTATCGACGGTTAAAAATATAAAAAATTCAAAATAAATAAAAATAAAAAAGAATCGAATATTTGTAAAAATTTGAACTTCGAGTAAAAACGAGACGGTTTGTTTTTATTATCGACGGTTAAAAATATAAAAAATTCAAAATAAATAAAAATAAAAAAGAATCGAATATTTGTAAAAATTTCAACTTCAAGTAAAAACGAGACGGTTTGTTTTTATTATCGCCGATTAAAAATATAACAAATTCAAAATAAATAAAAGTAAGAAAGAATCGAATATTTGTAACAATTTCAAATTCGAGTGAAAACGAGACGGTTTGTTTTTATTATCGTCGATTAAAAATATAAAAAATTCAAAATAAATAAAAATAAAAAAGAATCGAACATTCGTAACAATTACAAATTCGAGTGAAAACGAGACGGTTTGTTTTTATTATCTGCAATTAAAGATATAAAAAACTCAAAATAAAAAAGAATCGAGTGTTCGTTAATATTTCAAATTCGAGTGAGAACGAGACGATTTCATTTTCTCAAATCAATAACTACGACAAACTCAAATATCGTAAATATTTCAAATTCGAATGAAAACAGGACGCTTCCTCGTCTCCGAAGAAAAATAAAAGAAATTCGCTCGAAAGTATTTGAAACACGGACGAAATTCGAATCGATGAAAACAAAAACAAAAACAAACAAAAAATTAAACCCCAGACGCTCGCAACAATTCTGATACGATTCGTTAGCACTGATGACCTTTTGCCACTGACGAATCACCAACTTTTATACGACATGGTCTAGTCAATCACGCGTTTATATTTATATTTTTATTGTCTGCTAGCGAGTTGCCATTCTGCTTCGATAAATCAAATATATGTTTATGTTCCCTCGGCTATAAATATACGATTAAATATATATATATACGTATATATAATACAAAAAGTGCACAGTCGGCGTGGTTCACCAAGTAGCGAACGAGCTTAGTAAGCAGAAGGTCTGCGGTTCGATTCCCCTGCGGTGGACAATTTTTTAACAACTAATATATAATATAATATATTTATAATCATATATAATAAATATAAATATATAATAATATGCAAATAATATAATATATTAATATATAAATATATAAATATCGTGATAGACACCTCCGTTCGCGATGCGACCGGCGACTAAACACGCGAACGAACGAGGACGAACGAGCCTGATTCGTGTATTATGAAACGGTGCGCGCGTTCCTATTGCATTTGGCAATTGTGCGTATTAGAATGTCTCGCGTGGTACGCGCGCACCTCGCTCGGTATATAAATATAAAGGAAAACAGGGATCGAGAATTGACCGTGCGTACCTCGTTGACCTCCCTCCCTCCCCTTCGTTCCCGAACGCGTACCAACGCATGTTTCTCGCACGTGTGTATCTCTATAGAAGCGGATTGATTATACGTCGTGTACACGGAACAATGTGGGGACGGCCACGCGGTCGTATTTATACCGGCGCGACAACAAAAAAAACAGCAGCAGTTCGAAATTTTTTTGCTTTTCCTTCGATTATCGCGACACTCTGCGATGTTAGGAAGAATCGATCGATACGGATCGAGAATTATCGACTATTTACAATTGCGAATTAATTTAAGGGAACATTCTATGCATTCATTTTCTCGTATTGAGAAAAAAAAATGAATCGATATTGATAAAAAATTATCGATGATTTTTACCTGTTAAATAATTTAAGCGAAAATTCTTGCAATTTTTAGAAAAATGTTGTCGTTATTTTCTTTAATCTTTAGGAGAATTTTGTCGAACTACTTAATGAAAAATTTTCGAAAAAAAATGTTCGATGTAAATCGCGAATTATCGACGATTATCAATGCGAAAAAAATTAATCGAAAACTCCATCGATTCGTAAAAATAATATTATCGTCACTTTCTCTAGTTCCTACGATAAATTCGACAAACTATCGTGGAATATTAAAAAAAAAAAAAACGCAAAAAAAGATCACAGAATAATATCAATTATTTTCTTGCCGGTCGTTCGTCACGCGTGAGAAGATTTCGAATCGCAGCAAGATCCGCGGTTCGAAAATATCGCGATCGCGCGAGATTAACGTAGCATGGATGATGGGAAGTGGAAACGGCGAGGTCGCATTATTTACTATCCTAGACGATCGCTGACTACGACGACGACGACGACGACGAAGGCTTCGAACCGCGCAGGTGTGTGCGAAGTATAGAGCACTTGGAAGAGATAGGCGCTTCTAAAACTGCCGGAAGATCTCTACTTACGTACATAAGTACACATCCGTACATACATACACACACATATATACATATAATATTATATCATATATTATATATTACATTATATCATATATTATATTATATTATATTATATTATATTATATTATATTATATTATATATTAGAATATATTATATTATATTATAATATATTATATCATATTATATTATATCATATATTATATTATAATATAGTATATCATATTATATTATATCATATATTATATTATATTATATCATATATATCATATATGTTATATTATATTATAATATATTATATCATATTAGATATATATATATAATATAATACTCTACATTTCTTCGTATATATGTATATGTATATGTATATGTATATGTATATGTATGTATATATATATAAGAGTAAAGGTAGAGTCTTATATTTGTACACATAGGGAAGATGTACACGTATAGACATTTAGATATGTGTCTATCCACGGTTTCTCGATGGTGTTGGAAGAGTAGCGAAGAGCGGCGCGAGGTAGAATAGTCGGGGAGGGCGGTGCGGATCAATACTTCAGTCCGGGGCAAAACCCGGACGAAGGCAAACTCTGCTCTCCGTCTCCTCTTATACCACTAGTGATTTTCAACGATGAGAGAAAGTATGCGAGAAAGACCTGAATTCATTGTTATCGCGTCTATGGACGAACGAAGAAATAAGAGAGTGAACGAGAGAAAGAGAGAGCTTGGTGGCAAGTAGTGGAAATGTTTTGTCGTTTACAAAGTTCGAGGGAAAAAAAAACAAAAAAAACCTAAAAATATGAAAAAAACTTGAAATTTTTTTTTACATTCTTCTTGTTTTTATTAATCAATATATTTCCTTACGTTAAATAATTTCGTTCGTAAAAGAAATCGATTTTTTATCAACCCCGATCGTTTGCTCCTTGGCAATTTAGAAGAAAAATGATAAAAAATTTTTTTTTTTTTTGCAATGAACAAAAATGTAATTTTCAATTTTGAAATGGTCCACGGGTTTCGCCCTTCGCTCGTGGCTGTGTTAATTAGAATCGCGGGGCGAGTAAGAGCGCCCTTCCATCACGAGCTACTCGTGTCCGTGCGCCGCGTACGAACAACGGGACAATTTACACAAAATAAAAAAAAAATTAAAAAAAAAAATCAGAAAGAGAGAGAAAGAGGTGTTGTTTTTTTCCGGGCATGTTTACTCCGAACAAAGAATGTTCGAGGCCGACCGTTCTTTTGTGCGCGCGTAGAACGCGTACGGTAACACGAGACGAACGGAAAACATTGACAAATCAGAAGAAAGTGAAAAAGAAAAGAAAAAAAAAATCGTCGACCAGAACAAAAAAAAAACAAATAACAAATAATCGCTCTCGGTAAACGAGAGAACTTCGCTCCGGTCGATAAATTTCTCGTGATCCGTGCTCGTGGAATTACCGATTAAAACTCGGAGGTCCCTGTATCGATGTGGGAAGAACGCGAGGGTGGAGGGGAGGGTGGAGAGGACCGGAGTGGGGGAAGGGGGCTGAAAAGCGTCGGGAGAGGGAGTTGGGAGAACGATCGGCCAATTCACGATCTCCCCCCTCTTCCCCCTCGCTCTCGCCAACCCCTTCCCGCACCCTCTCTCACTCGCTCTCTCTCTCTCTCGATCCGGATCCGCGCGAATTTCCAATAACCAAATTAATTGTTCGCGCGACTAAAAATATCCAAAAATCATAGGCGTTTCATTGGAAATATTAATTTCTGATATCGTAACGTATCGAGATTTTGACATTTATGGGTGAAAGAAAAAAAATAGTTTTGTGAACGGAAAAAAATATTTAAAAGAGAATGGCGAAGATACGAATGTCGTATCGGACAATGTGCGTGACCGATAATGTTAAGCTCTCGAGACTGTTCGACCGTGTAACGTGTGACGTATACACACAAGGATTTTGGACATTGCGATAACGTTCTCTCGGTTGACGAGCTATAGATGCATAAATGCGCGCTATTTTTTTATTTTTTCAACCCTGTATTTGGCTATATATATATATATATATGTGTGCGTGCGCGCGCGCGTGTGTGTGTGTGTGTGTGTCGCGAACGTACGAGAATCTATATAGATCGATGCTCTAGTGTGTTATTCGTAGATCGTTGTGATTGATATCGATGGTCGAAAATAAGTTTTATCATAGCGCAAGATAACATTTAAAAATATATATTTAAATATATCTCTGGGTAAATTTTTGTCGATGCTGTTTTGTGTACATCGTATGTATACATACAAAACTATATATTCATATAAAATACATATGCACAAAATTATATATATAAAATACTTATGCATAAAAGTATATATATATATAAAGTACATAGGTACAATATTATATACAGGGTGAATTTCATAAGTTGTCCTCGGCTTTATTCTAAGGTAGATGGAATCATTACAAACAGAAATTGCAAATACACATTGGTGATATTTTTAATAGTTTACGAGATATAACGTTTTAAAGTAGGTACAATCAGAACGCGCCGGGAAGATTTGGAGCCGCCCACTCACGCTCTAGCCGTAGAGATAGCACAGTGTAAGGCGTTACATTTGGGGTTGCAAAATTCAGAGCAGTTACATTATTTATTATATTATTACACAGCCATTTTTATTTCTCAGGCATTGACTGCTAGGCCGGAGAGTGGGCGGTTGATTGGACCAACTTTAAAATTGTATATCTCGTAAACTATTAAAAATATCTCCAATGTATATTTGCAAGTTTTGTTTGTAATGATCCCATCTACCTTAAAATAAAACCTAAAACGCCTTATGAAATTTACCCTGTATATACAGGGTGAATTTCGTAAGGTGTGAATTCCACAAGGTGTCGCAAGCTTTATATATATATATATAAAGTATATATGTATAAAATTATATATATATAAAATACATATGAATAAAAAAAATATATATATATAAAATACATATGTATAAAAAATATATATGCATAAAATTATATATATATAAAATGCATATGAATAAAAAAAAAATATATAAAATACATATGTATAAAAAATAAACATGCACAAAATTATATGTATATAAAACACATAAAATTATATACATATACGTATGCATGACACTATATATACAAACACAAAACGATATCTGTACAACAATTATAAATACCCACATAAAAAAAAACGCATACACTCTCACAGTGATTAACACACCGTGTGTGATCCGAATCGTACGTTCTCGGAGGTTGTGACACGGGCGAGCGACCGAGACGTGCAAGCATGACGTAATTTTTCGGCCAAAGAATATACCCTCCGAAAACGAAAATTATCGGTCAAATCCGCTCAATAAACCAACACATCTCATGCAAAAAACTGTACCGAAACGTTTTTTTACTACCCGATACTCCAGGAACAGCAAGATTACACTGACCAAGCTACGATTTATCGAGGGAACAGGATATGATTGATCTCCTTTCATATATACCTATATATATATATATACATATATATACATGAATATACGAATTTGTATAGGAGAGAGAGAGAGAGAGAGAGAGCTCGATAACTCACCGCCGATGTTGAGGGTTCTCCATCGGGTTTTTCGTTTGCAACCCTTGCCCATTACCCGGAGGAGACCGTCCCGGTCTCGCTCCCTCGACCTTTCTAGATTTCGTCTTCGTCGTTCGATGCGTCGAATAAACTTTTTCCTCCTATCTTGCTTCTTTTTATTTTGGAATTCTTTCTTCGTCCTTAAATCAAATTAAAGGTCGTGGCAGTCCCTCGCGAACGTACGACATCGTAATTCGACTTTGAAACGCGCACTATCTTCCAAATAGCATGTTTTTGTTTTGTCTTTTTGTTATTGTTGTATTTTTCTTGTTTGCAAAATTTTATCGTTATTGCTTTAGGTTTTTAATATTGTTTTTAAGTTTTTCTTTTTTAATATATTTATGGGTGTATATATATAGGATTGTTACATTCGTAGCACTGTCATTGCTGATACGGTCGACGAGAGGAGAGAAACGTAACTGGTGTTAGCAGCGACGAGGAAAACCTTGATTTAAAAAAATGTGTGTATTTTGTGCTTTTTTATTTTCAACGTATCTCACTCCGTCGCCCTGCCTTCTCTCTCTCTCTCTCTCTGTCTTGCTTTTTTTTTCCTATGTCGGCGTTTTTGTGAGTTTATTTTTGTTGTTTTTCAATTTATCGTCCGTTTAGACAAAGGCGTGAAAAAGATTTAATGTCTAATTCGTTTGGTACTATGCGATATCTACGTCTAGTCTCTAGTAAAGGCAGGAGAGAACGAGCTTTTAGCTCTGGGCTACCGCGTCGGCCGAGTTCCGACCGCACACTGCGGTCCCCACCCCACCCCTCCTGCTATCAGAGTTCCCCACCTAGGAAGCTTCCTCTTTCCTCACCCCCCTCTATGTCGCCTACCATTGTTCCTCCCCCCCTCTTGCTCCGCCGATACATACCCGCTCCCCCCACCTTGCCGCTCGCGCATTCGCGTTCTCTCTCTCTCGCTCTCTCTCGCTCCGTCTTGCACGCCACCGGCGGCAATGATGCGAGGTTTTCTTTACAGCCGGAAGTGCAGTTTATGTTCGATGTTTTTGACATTAAGTTCGATGTGTTAAAAGATACGATCGAATAAAACGTCTTAATTAGTTTAAGAGGTTATGTTAGAGGTGAGTTTCAATCGGGGATGAGAGTGATGGTTGCAAAATATAATTCGTGTATTCTCCGGTAGGAGTGATCGTGGACGAATGTAAGGAAGCCAATTTTTCGCTGGAATTTTCCACTGGGTAAAATGAATGTCTTCTCGTTCGATGGAGACTGCTTGGAGAAACGGTGGTTCTAGTGTATAATGCTGTGTCTTAATACCCTGCAGGTTCAAAGGCGAAGAGCCAGCAATCTTTGATAAGGATCGTGGTCTTTGTTGTGTTCAGAAAGAGAGAAATGAAAGAACTCGGAAAGTCATGCGCAGCTCATGATCGTTGCACGCGATATGCGCTCAGTCTTGAAGCATCGTGACTCGAGAGAGAGAGAGAGGATAAACGCTTACGAATGGATTTCCACGGAACTCGCGGTTTTGCGTGTTCGAAAACCGGCTTAATTTTATTTTGAAATAGTCGCGGGTCTTTCCGTAGGTCGTGGAGTCGCTGCTGATGCATTTAGTTTGCCGAGTTGCCGCGAGATAGCGTTCGAATCGATACGTCGTTGCCGCTCGTTCACCGCCTGATAACCTTGTTTTGAATATTAGTAATTTAATATAATTCGTTAATTAAATGTCACGCGATTGTACGAGGTTCCTTGGGAAAGGTGGGAATAACGCCAAAGGCGGTGAGTGGAAGTTCGTATGAATTTTGTGAAAGATCGTCAAAATTAGTCGATATTGATGGTATAACCTAAAAAGCGGTTTGGCGGTCGAACTATACTGACGATAAAAAGTGCCGGTTCAAAAGTGAAAACATTGGTGTGGGCACGAGAAATCAGTATAATCTAACGAAAATGCTGAAAATAACGTCTCTCACGGACTTTGAGGGTCCACCCTTCAACGAGAATGCGACGGTCGGTCTTATAGCTGGTGTGCCAGTTTACTGCGAGAGAAATCATCTTCACGAAGAGACTCAACCGTATGCTATGTACGTGCGCGACTATCCTGACGTTAATGTCACTACTGACATGCTCGCTACTCGCGAATCTTCCCGCACCATCGGTGCCAGTGATCTCTTTCTTCCCGTCGAAGATAGTGTGTTCAAGAAAATTGCAAGCATTTGGAGAGACAAAGGCTTCTTCGAGGCTTGCAGAGCAGCCGCTGTAGAGGACCCTCGACAAGTTACCAAGATCGTTCACTGGGTAGCGACGCGGTGAGATTTAGACTTCTCGATCAACTTAAATCCCTTTAAATTTTCTTATTCATTTTCTGTGTATTTCTAGAATTACTTGGATGTTAGATCTGGTTGAGAGGAGAACATCATTTTACGAAGGCTTACCTCTTATGGGCTCGGGTTCCGTCGCTGATGTGGCATCTACGAGAGATTGGGCAACTGCGCTGGTATGAAACACGAGTCGTATCTCCCTTTCTTATTTATTTACATACAGTATTTGTACAGAGTTCATAATAGAATTTTATTATCATTGCTTTTTCCATTTATTTTCAGGTTCGTTGTATAGCTTGGCATCCACACTGCACTCGACTGGCTGTTGCCACCCGAGACGATCGTATCCGAATTTTCTCGAAGGGTATCCAAGGTGTAGCTGTTCTCAGACACAGTGCACAAAAATCCGTTTGCGCAATGAGTTGGCGACCCAACGCTGGTCGTGAACTCGCAGCTGCTTGTCACAGTGGTGTTCTTATATGGACGATAGAATTAGGTGCAGCGAGTAATTCTTTAAGCCATGCCACATTGCTGAAACACAGAAATCATGCACCCGTTACTGCGGTAGCTTGGCATCCTCAAGGCGATATTCTCGTGTCTTGCTCACCGTCTGACCTGAACATGATAGTGTGGGATGTCACTAGGGAAGTCGGTGTGCCTCTGAAACGCGTTGGTGGTGGAGGTTTGTGTCTGGCTCGTTGGTCACCGTGCGGTTCGAAATTACTCGCAGCTACGTGTCGGACAGTTTTCCGGTGAGTAACCGTATCTCTAAACCTTGATTAATCTGAAACAGCAACGAGATAAATAACAATTTTTCAACAGTGTTTGGAACACAGGGATTGGAGCGCCATGGACCGTCGACCGGTGGACAGTACCAAACGGTCGTGTAGCTGCTGCGTGCTTTGGTCCTAATCAAATGTTATTATTTGTATCCACCGAAGATCCAGCAACAGTTTTCTCTCTGCCGTTGCAGGAAAATATCTTCAACGTTAAAAAAAATGTGTGCGCCGATGGGGCGGAAACGGCTATACCAGTGATCGACTTGACCAGGGTGACTTTTACTTCAACAGACAACGACGAGGAACTTACAGTTGGAGGTAGAGTCGTGTCGATGGATTGGGATCCATCGGGAAAATATTTAGCCATTCTATTCCAGGTAACGTTCATCTCCATTTACCAACAGATTCGATTGAAGCTTACTTATTTTTGACTTCCGTACTTACCACACGAGCTGACAGTCTGAAAAATTTACCAGATCGAATTACCAATTGACTTATACGAACTCGAAATAAAATACAGATAACCAGAAGTCGTAAAACCTTTTCTGTCTTACAGGACTGCCCGTTCGTCGCAATTTTCACAACTAACATCGGCTCAGCATCCCGCCTCACCGAGATCAACCCGGCTTGTCTCGTTAAAGGTTTTCTCACCGAAGTACCGAATTGCATGCAATTCCATCAAAATTACGACGCTCAATTATCCACGACGTGTCTGACAATCGCATGGAGCAGTGGACGAGTTCAACAATTTCCAATCGTGAGCAAGGGCGAAGTACCGGTTGATTATTCCAGAAGTTCGGCAACGATCTCGAGTCCCTTCGCTCGAAGAAGCGATCTGTATAACACAAGTGTCAGTAGTTATCGCTCGTATTGATGAACAATCGCCTCGTACACGAGAGTCGCTCAGGGAATTTTTCTACACTTCGATGAATGTTTTGTGATACATAATTTCTTTTGTTTTTCTACGTTCAACGGTGAGTGTCGTTCCGACGGTTTATCCCTTTGACGTTACACTCGTACGATTGAAATAAACGTGTTTTTTTTAATGTATTCCAGAATTTTATGATCCCACGAACGATCTTGTCGATCGTCTTCCACTCCACTGCTTCCCGTTGTCACTCGGTAGCTTCGGTAGCGACCTGAGACGAGCACGTAGCTGCGTTGAGAAAAGACGAGTCGAAACTGTGAAAAAAAAGGAATGCATAAAGTTGGAGGGAAGAAAAAAAAAGGTTCTCGATCTTGAAGCGTTTGAAAGGTTTACGCTCGTATAACGCAGTTAAACATGGTGAAAAGAGAGAGAGAAAGAGAGAGGAGAGAAGAACAAGAAGGACTCGCCTTCTCGGGTTCGGTACCTAATTATACCAAGTCACATGCAGAGCTCTCCGCTTTCTATTTTTACGCCACTTGACCGAACGCTAAACGTCGCGACAAGTGTGACGGCCGTTCACGTACACGCATAGATATATTTAAAAAACAAAGAAAAGCAAAAAATATATTATACAGTCCCATATATTCTTTTCCAAAGTCATATTTTCGAGTCCATTCTTTTCCCGGATATTTTCGCTCCTCGCGAAAGAATAATGTCCGAGCTTAGCGTCGAAAATTTGCCCTCGAACTGCGACAAAATGTGTGTGTAACAGTGACACAATTTATCACACGTGAACGTCAAAGGCCGACTTATCTTCCACTTTTTTTCTCTCTCTCTTTCTCTCGCACTATCTCTGCCTCACTGTCAACCAACAAAAAAAAAAAAGACATTTGATAACGCAACTTTTTCGCGCTCTCGATCTGAAACCGAGCACACTTTTACGGACGCGAGATCGTGCCCGCGTCCCTCGTTCTTCGAATCCTTTTCATTTTTCTTCTCTTTCCATCGTTTTTCTATTCCAATATACATATATATATATATATATATATATATCTTATTTTCATTTTATCTTTGTTTTTTGCCTTTAAAATGTTTTTTTTCTCATTTCACATCGTCATTCTCACCCGTATGCATAATACGATCTGAATCGGTATATTATTTTAGAGGCGTTTCTCGTACGCACATGCGGTGACTATGGTCGCGTATGAAACGAGCTTGACAGGTGCCTTGACAAAAAGAAAGAAAAAGAAGAAAAAAAGGAAGAAAGAAAAAAAAACGTCGTGAAGGGAGGGGGTTCGAGAACGGAGCGTTGGAGCACGTAAAATGTAAGCACAGAGGGCTGGCAGACCACATGTGCCACTCTATCACTTATCCACCCGTAATATGACTTACAACTCGGACCATCGTGTATACGCTTGTATGCGTTTCGGTGCATCAGGGGGCATATGATGGCCACGATATTTACACATTCGGCTCGAGGACTCTGTCGCATGTGCGACCCTCGAGGGGTGAAAAGGAGGAAGAAACGCGAGTGCGACTCTCTCTCTCTTGTCTTCCATACGATAGTACACAGCCACGTACAAACATTGCGGGCACAACACAGATTTTTTGCCAGTCTCTACTTGCAAAACCAATTGTAATTTATTCTCTCAATTAATTTCATTTACATGAAACGTTTGGGAAGAAATGCGAGCGATAGAATTAATCCAGGTTAAGATTAATTAATCGTTATAGATATTAATTAGCTATTAATAATTAGAAACTAATTGATTGATTGTTTTTTTGTAAGTGTCTGGCGTCGTTTGAGTCGATGATTTTTCAATCCAACGAAGCAACGTTGGAGAAGTAATTTTCCATATAATGGGGGAAAAAGGGTGAAACGCAAGCGAGAAGCATCGCGGGGAGAAAGGAATCGTCGAGGGAAAAATATGACGAGTACAAAAAACGAGGGTTCATGGTAGAAGTCGTGAGTTGACTCGCGGGTTGAAGAAACTGTTGTTAATAAGTGACGCGTGTGCGGCAGCTGGTTTCACTTTTTTTTGCTGCTCCTTTTCTTCTTCTCGCTCCTCTTCTCTCGCTCGATTCTTCAGGGACTCGAGCGACGAAAGGCCCGGGTCGAGGGACCCCGAGTAGTAGCCCCATGTCAACTCGCGGACCCTCGAGGTCCTCCAAAAATGTCACTCCAGCCCCTTCTAGGCAAAAAAAGGTATCACGTTTTTTTGTGTCTTCCCTTATGCACCTTGCGTATCCTGGATGTAAAACGGTCCGAGTACAAACAAAAAAAACGACGAGGTCGGTGGACTCACACGTCCCTTAAAAGCTCACGAATTCCAAACGTCTCATCCTTTCTCCGTTCATTAATTAAAATAACCGAGTCGTATAATTGAATTTTTATATCGTTACTCTTTTGCAGGCTGGAGAATTTTTCCAACGGAATTTCGCATTCTCGTCTAACGTTGGGTCTTGCTTGGCATTGCGAGGGACTAGAAGGAAAGAGACTATACGAAGTGGAAGACCCAGCTCGAGTACAACCCATAGAAACGGAGAGGGAGAGGGAGAGAAAGTAAGGAAGACAAGCAAAAAATCTTCTTGCATACGAGGACCGTCCAACGAAGAAGAACGAGATGACGGACGAGCGCACAGATGTGCGTTATATCGCATGTAACGGACCAGCGCCACCGTTCCTACCCTTTGGGCCGTGATGCTCGTTCGCCGAGGCTGCAACGTTAGACCCCCGTGCAGCAAGTGCAACCGGAGTCTGTAAGCCATATATCTATAGGACATTATATATATATATATACATTTATACATATTTAAGATATATACGTGTATTGTATATATACACAGGAGACGAAAAGAAAAACGAAGCAACGGGGGAAAGTCGACACGAGAGCCACGCGAGTGGGCGGTACATCGGCAACGGGCCTCCTTCTCCTACTCCAGCATCGTCTTCTTCTTCATCATCATCATCTTCTTCGCATTTCCCTGGGTGGCTCCCTACTCTCGTCGTCTCTCGCCGGGGCCTCTTTTCCATACTACGCTTCGTCCCGGTCCTCCTCTGCTTCTTCTTCGACGATTCGAAGGATGGAGAGGGAAGTCGCGTGAATTTACTCCTCTTTCCCTCATCTTTTTCCAACGGGAACATCTTATCTCGGGTCAGTACTCATCCGACCACTCGGGGGCAACCCCCGATCATTCCTCGTCTATCCGAGAATTGTGAAACGTTGTTTTTTTTTTCTTCTTTTTTCTTTGAGCCGATCGAATGCGTACGCGCGTGTGATTTTCCAAGACTGTACGATACTGTCGACCGGGTCAGTGTGTGATTTTTGTTGTATCTTTTTTTAGAGTACGTATATCTGGATCTTGGTGACCCTCCGGAGATAACGCCGGCACGACGCAAGGTGGCGAATAAGACAAATTGCACGGTCGAGAGGAAAGATCTTATGGTAAATCGGAGGATATCTTTTTCAAGATGCATCTCGAGGATTATCACGACGTTAGACACAACGATGCTTTTCGTCAGACGATGACGATAACGAGGGGCGAAAACGATGAGGATTATGGAAGATCGCAACTGGCGGGAGAACAAGTCGCGACGACACCGACGACGACGAGCTCACATTTTTGTTGGGACAATACCAGTAGTTTGTCGCCACTTTTATTGAGTCCGAGTCCCAGAGATTCGTCCGAGTGGGACAATTTAACAACCATCTTTCAATATCCCGGTACGATCACTTGTCCGACGACGATCACGAATGGCGAACGTTCGCCAGGTAGCACTGGTAGCGAAGCGGTCACGCCGAACTCTTGGGGCGGTGGAATTTTCGCCGGTAGCGAGTACGGTGAATATTCCAACGACGAAATATCCGATGGCACTTCCAGACAGAGATTACCGTCCGTCAACTCGGCCTTCTCGTTCTCCAGAACGTTTTCCAATACGACGAATAATTATACGGATTATAACAGTTATCAAGAACGCAATCAGGAGTGTCAGGATTATCACGATTTTCGTGAATACTGCGACGAGCTTGAACTACCGATCATCACACAATCGCAGAATCAGGAGATTCAGAATATCAATAATTCGTTGCAGATCGTTGATGAATTCGATCTCAGTCTTATACGAGGCGATCCTACTATGTTACTCGCTAACGTTGGCTCACCCTCCTCGCTTTCCTCGGCTTATATCGATGAACTTCAAGATCCATTCTCAAATTTCAACGGGCAATGTTACGCCGTTGGTCATCTCGTGTCAACTCAGACCTCGACCTTGCCCATATCGAGTTACAAAAATAATAATCAATCATCGAATTCTAGTCTCATTAATGAAACTGGCAATCAAGTTGTTTTGCCCAGAAACGAGGGCCTCTTGCTCACGGAAAAACGGCGTAAAATTTCTACCAGCGTCATCAGCACTGATAACAACGTGAACGAGGATTCATTCGGTGAGTTTCGTAAGTTGATATTCTTTCTCTCTATCTCTCTGCGTCTAATGCGATGATCAATATTTCCTAAGCTTTAGTTTTCTAAACATCTTGACTAATTCGATATTGTGGATTGTCAGGTTACAACGTTTCGTCCGAGGATGGATATCCCTCGTCTTATCAATGTCGCTGGCGCGACTGCGGATTCGTGTTCGATGATCAAGACGGATTAGTTCGTCACATCGAGAGACGACATATAGAATCATCGTCGTCGAATTCTCACGGTCCTGGACGAAGGACGCAGCGAGAGAAGGACAAGGATAAGGAGAAGGAAGGTTCGAACAACGCAAATAATTCGCCAATTGGCCAGGACGAATTCGCTTGTCTTTGGCAGGGTTGTCCTCGAGCTCGTCCTTTCAACGCCAGATACAAATTGCTCATCCACATGCGCGTTCATAGCGGCGAGAAACCGAACAAGTGCCCCGTAAGTAATTACCAATAATTCATGATTAATAAAATAGCATTCGTTACGATTTATCGAATGACTAATTCAGAATTTTTGTGTCAACAGTTTACGGGATGCAAGAAAGCTTTTTCGCGACTAGAAAATCTGAAAATTCATCAGCGTTCCCACACCGGTGAACGACCTTATGCTTGCCAGCATCGAGGATGCTCGAAAGCTTTCAGTAATAGCAGCGACAGAGCGAAACATCAACGAACTCATTACGATACGGTGTGTAAATTATACAGATATTTGGATAATGGAGTGAGAGCATAACGATCCAATGAAGCGAGAAAATCTTGATTTTTGTAATGGACAAAGCTTAAAGATGTAAAAACTTTATCTTTTTAACATGGATTCAGGCCTAGCGAATTAACATTCCTATTATTTATCTGTTACAGAAACCTTACGCATGCCAGGTATTGGGTTGTGGCAAACGATACACGGATCCATCGAGTCTTCGAAAGCACGTTAAGAATCATGCGGAACCAACGTCGATCACAGGCTCAGGCATAAGAACATCGTTGGATATGACAACGAAACAAATTTCCACTCGAGTCACACTCGACAATGTTAAAAAGTTGAATGCCATAAAGAAAGAAGAAGACGTTTCTTCCGTGAATTATCGACTGTACGAAAATTCCAATTTCATGACGGATGAAACTGAGACGTGTTTATTGGATGAAATACGAAGGCCCGAGCGTCAATCAGCGAATCTTGAAAACAGTCAACCGGAGTACGTGCCATTCGAGTCCGTGCAACGGTTTCTCATCGAGGACGAGGAGTACTCCGTGATCGACAACGAAGGTAAAAAACAAAAAGAATCTTACAAAATTCCTACAATAATACAAAGAAAATCGAAAGAACGAATTTAACAATCTGGTCGTTCTCTCGCTATTCTTATCAATCCCCAGTCTGTCCGAGAAAAGAAATTTCCTCTTCAATCTCTTATCATCGACACTCAATTTCTAAGAATAGTCACAAACATTGGACGTTTTTATATCATCGCCGATAGTACGTAATAGATCGTAATCGATCACGTGGGGTAACGAGAAGAGAACGAAAAAGGAGGAAAAAAATCTTTAGGTTTCATCATGTTCACCAAGAGTTCTTTACAGATATCCGGATAACACGTGTACGATAACTACGAGCTCGCTTCGAGAAGCAAAAAAAAAAGAGCTTCTTTTTTCTTCTCTCCTTTCCAACGTCTTCGTACAATGGCTATATATAAAATCGTGGACATTCGAGCGAGAGGAAGAGTTGGAGAATGTGGCGTAGAGATTTTTCGTGCTTTCTCGCTCGCAAGCCGTCGAATATCAACGGTGCGTGGATATATAGGCGCGTGCTGTCGACAATTCTGTGTATATGCTACCAAACCGCGAGAGCTTCTCTGCGTTTCTCCGTAGTAATAATAATAATAATGACGACACTATATATGTGTTGTATATATATATATACACAGCTTCCATACTTAATCTCAGAGGAGGTTTTGACGCTCTTTACCGTGGCTACCCCACACCGAGGCTTAAAATAATATTCGTTACTTTTTTGGCCCGGTCAGACAAGCAGATAGAGAGAATGAGGAGAGGGAAAGAGAAAGAGAAAGAGTATGTGCAAGCTCGAGTTCTCCGCACGCGCCTGCCACCAAACCCGTTGACGATGCGCCACGTGCGTCGCACGCGTGTGTGCTTTTACAAAACAACGATTTTCATGCATCACGGACTTATTAATGGCGAGACCGAAAAGACCGAATCAATGTGCGCTTGATAGGCCCCACGAGGCAGAATTTCGACACAGCAAACTTTCTTCATTAAGTAATGGAATGGTTTTCTTTTCTTCTTTTTCAGTATTCCGGAACGACGACGATGTCACGGATTTTCAAGAGCTTGGATCTGACATAGAACAACAATTTATCGAACTCAGCAATCTCGACGACACGGAATTCATAGGAGGATAATTGAGAACAGTAGTGGAGCGAGGTGGAGAGGAGACAAGAGGGAGAATTGTGATTCCAGTGGAAGATTACTTAGTTATTGCGATCTTAGAACACAATCGCCAATCCAAAGATTAGTTTTAAGAGTTCTTTTTTTTAGTTGTTTTTAATTTTAGCTTTATTATCGCATTTTTATTTTATCGACGGATCGTAGATCCTTTTTCTTTTCTTTTTGTACATAAAGATATTTTGTATATAAACATTATTATGCGCTTAGGTCGATATAGCTGGTAACTTTTCTCACGTCGAGTCATGTTTATTTAAACAAACCCGATAGGGACGTGTAGCACGGCAGTTAAACTCGTGTTATAAGGAGGTTTGCCTTAGCTTCATTTCTTCTACGAGCTCTTACAGACCTCGGGCTTTTCATCCTGGGGTATCAGTCCACAGATAAGCCTTTGGAAGTTTTGAAAAGCGGCTGTTGAATTTTCCGATGGATGCACCTGGGACAAGAATTTATTTTGTATAGTCTTAAAACTTTCGAGGAAAAGAAACGTATGCATGTTTTCTTTTTGTCTCTGCTTTCGTTACATACCCCGTTTACAATTATCGTGGGAACGAACGTCAATATCGGATCAAGAGCCAACGTCTTATCACCGATCGTCGCCAAGAGATCATCGCCCAATGTCGACGATTGGCATTCGCTGATTGAGTTGGTCGTGGCCGAGCTCAAGCCAACCGACTGTGCGCACTATAAAGACAAAAATTGAATGAGTTTTCATTTACAATTTTATATACAAACGACGTCTCGATTTTTGCACACTTACTCGTGGCACTGCCGTCGATGGATTGGAGCTAGACATAACGCAACCGACGAGATTAACAGCAAGATCTTGACGATCCTGGACTGCTTCCTTGTCGTAGATAGCACTGAGAGCACAAGCCTGAGCTCGGTTGCCTCTGCATTCGGCAGGTCCATGCTGGCAGGTGAAGGTCCATCGACCGGTTTCCTCGTCGCGTCGGTGCTGCAAGAATCGTATGAAATTAATGATTTAATAATCGATAAACGATGAAGCTTGATAAGAAAACAAGGAAACAAACTACAAGCTGTTTTCATACTCGTTTATCGCAATATAGAAATCTCGATTGGACACTATAAAAATTGCACTATTCTGCTTCAACCTCGCACACAAATTATCGTAGCTGCCCTATTTCTTATCGTTCGACTCTCGATCAAGACTTTGGACTTTACGGTTGAAAGAGAAAACGATTAGAGAAATTCGCGAACGGCCAACTATTAAAAGAACACGGTGAAATTTATCGTAGAACGTACAAGATCTCAGAGTTAACTCGTTCGATGACAAACTTTAGTTCCAATCAGATTTTTAATTTTTGTCTTGTTACTAACCCCTGCCTTGCCGTATGGGTAAAGATTGATTTTCAGATGATCCTTGAGTTTCGGATACGTGGGTAGTAATTGATTCTTGATGAAATGAATACTGTCGCCACAAAGAGCCTCGTAATAGACATCTACATTGACGATGGTCTTCTCATTCGCAGTCTCGACTCCCTGGGACTGAAAGATTGAAGAAGAAATAAATTAATTACAACATTTAATTGAATCAATGAAATTGGACGGTTCACTTTCTGAACTTGAATGTATAGTTGGATGTGCTTGAACCAATTTCAACAAGGTCGATCAGAGATAGGAATAAATTATTAAGAAAACTAGCAAGAGGCTTACCAATGCTCCATGAGTCAGTAGGAGGACAAAGGCGGTCGTGGTCAAGGTGGACGTCATCTTCGTACTCGTCGGGCTGGTAACGCTTCGCCGTTGTGATCCAGGATCAGTGTGATCGACTCTCGAAACTTGCCTCGGACAAATATACAGCGTCGACGTGAGAGTGGAGAATCGAGAGGTGGCTTTTTGCGTGTAGAGAGGGAGAGACGAAAATGATACGAAGAAGGGGGAGAAAGAAACGTGATAATCAAGAGCCACGATTGCTGGAAACGTAGGATCTATGCCATTGCTTACGGTGTGTAAGCGGGGATTGTACGGTTTAACGTACCCCTGGAGGCATTTCTATTTGCATATGAACACACTTGATCATATATCATTGTTGTAAGCAAACGGCCGGAGATCATGATAATTTATGTTCTCATGTGCCATTAAATATAAAACGATAATGAACATCGTTTTACAGTTGTTTCGGTATTTGGAATAAAAATACCGTAAGCTAACGTCACAAATGTTTTACACAAGTTTTGTTCGATTGGAAAAAATAAAAAAAGATATTGTTGATATTTCTTCAAGGGAGATAGAATGATACGTTGCATAATCATTGCACAAGGTAGGAGTATGTTCTACTAACAATAAGTTAGACTTGATGTCTTTTACCATACAGGAAAAATTGACCCAAAATTTATGGGAAATAATTGTTCTTTGGTACGAACAATTCTCAGACGTAAGTCTCCCATGTTTTGCAAGTGGTAGTCTTCCTTAATCTAAAACATTCGCATTGAAAAAAAGACAGGCAGCTGTTTCGATATTTGAAATTAAAAAAAAATCGTAAGCTAATGTCACAAATGTTTTACACAAGTTGTGTTCGATTGGAAAAAATAGAAAAAGATATTGTTGATATGTCTTCATGGGAGATAGAATGATACGTTGCATAATCATTGCACAAGGTAGGAGTATGTTCTACTAACAATAAGTTCGACTTGATGTCTTTTACCATGCAGGAAAAATTGACACAAAATTTATGGGAAATAATTATTCTTTGGTACGAACAATTCTCAGACGTAAGTCTCCCATGTTTTGCAAGTGGTAGTCTTCCTTAATCTAAAACATTCGCATTGAAAAAAAGACAGACAGTTGTGTCATTATTTCAAATTAAAAAAAAAACGTAAGCTAATGTCACAAATATTTTACCCAAGTAGTTTTCAATAGGAAAAAAACTGAAAAAGATATTATCGATATTTCTTCAAGAGAGATAGAATGATACGTTGCCCAATCATTGTACAAACTAGAAGCTTTTTCTCCTAACAATAAGTTAGACTTGATGTCTTTTACCATACAGGAAAAATTGACACAAAATTTATGGGAAATAATTGTTCTTTGGTACGAACAATTCTCAAACGCAAGTGCCCCATGTTTTGCAAGTGGCAGTCTTCCTTAATCTAAAACATCCGCATTGAACAAAAAATACAGAAAAAAATGGTTGGATAAAATAACATGAAATCTATACGAGACAGAGAAGCAGGTTTTTCAAGATCCTTTCGTTTCGTCTCTTTCTCTCGACTTGGACAAACGAGCGAAACGATCCGGTCCTATCTAAACGAAACTCGCGTAACGTTCTGGCACGTAAATCACCGAATTTGAGACCTAGCGACTCCTCGTGGTCGCACCGAGCAAGAGAGATGGCTCGGCTCCCGTTGTATTTACTAAAAGGAAAAAAATAACACCCATGTAGTCAGTGAAAAAAAAACAGCAAAAAAAAAGTGATGGGCATTCTCGGTCCAAGGAAAATCTGAGAAGAATTTTGCCATTTGTGGAGTAACATTCTCGATAGAGATCAGCTTTGGCTTATGAAAGTTGTCACCGATTGAGAATTGCCTATAGTAGTGCCCTATCTCAAGCGAAAGATATTTAGCTTATGCACACATAGGACTTCGGAGTCGAGCAATGAAGTTGCGACGATGTGTCATTGAAGTAAATAGGCAATACTTAAGGCACATAGGCGTCGATATTCAGGGTTTTCTCAAATTACCGATAGAAACAATGTGTTATTGTTCCAGCATCGAGATGCAATAGCTCTTTCTTTGCCTGGCTCAATACCACTTTATTAATTTCCAATGGAGTTTATAAAAACGGAATTTATTTATAAGAATTCTATATGCGTGACCGGAAAGTAAGTCGAAACTTGTGTTTACGCAAGACAATAATAATATTTAATTACAGGAAATCGAGGATAACGATTTGCGAGTTTAAATCATCGTACACTGCATTTTCACTATTGTCCTTCGTCGCATGTGTTCGCGAGTGCGTAACGAGTGATGTTCGGCTTAATGAAATGCAAACACACGCATCTACGTCGCTGTACATTGTACGTGGACTTTAGAAAATTGGATGACGAGCTCAAACAGGACGTCGGTCAGTCGCTTATTCCTTGTTGAAACTGTAACGCCCTTTGGGTCTCGGTTAACTCGCGATGAAGCTCGATAGCTCGCTTCTTGAATATGTCCGCGAGATTTTCATTTTTTTCGACTCCTGTGCCACGTTTGTGCATCACCGCAACGTTGGAACAAGCATAGGGATTGCCCGCTTCGCAGGATTTTAAAGAGGCCTTGTAAGCTTCCACCATATTGGGCTCAACGTGGCCTTCTAGACCAGCTATATAAATACTGGACAATTGGTAACAGCCTTTCTCCAAATTGTGCTCCCAGCAAGACTTTCTCAACATCTCGATTCCCTTGGTAATCTGAGTAGCGTAATCCTTTTCATCGATGTGGTCGTTCATAGTCGCAATTACACCGGCGTGTAGACAACCATATGCATCGCCTTGTTGACAACCCTTCTTCGAGTATTTGTATCCTTCCAACAAATCTTGCTTGCATCCCTTTCCTTGAAAAATAATGCAAAAAATCAGTGGTTTATTGTTTCTCAATTTCAAATTCAAGCTCGATCCCGCCAATTGAGTTTGGCGCCACCGTGCAGTGATTGGCGCAAGCTCGAGAAGCGCTTGTGGTAGAAAGGAAACTATTCTCACCGACGGCTGCGAAACCACCGTATTTCGCGCAGCTTCTTGCAAAATGCCTCTCGTCACAGTTCGTTTTGTAGATTTTCACTGCTTTCTCGATATCATTGTTTATGCTCTCCTCATAATCACCCAAAAGGTGACACACTGCAGAGACGCGTAATACATGTTTTATTCGTTTAAGTACGTATGACGTAAGAATGTATACGAGATGTTAGGTTATGTGATCCGCTTCGAAAAATTAACTCACCTTCGGGATTCTTTTCACTGTCACAACCAAATCTATACTCGATGTAAAGATTTTTGAGGAATTCCCTAACCTCCTCTTCACTCTTCAGATTATACGCCATTGTTTATCCTTATTCACTGTGCGTGATTCAAACCGTAGATTTTATTGTGAAATCCGGCCCATCGCAGATTCATCGAACGATGAAATAAATAGCAGACGTTATCTCTCACTTACTTGCTAACTTACCGACTCCGGAATGGAGCCGTACTTCGGTGTTTGGACGTAGTGTCGCTGCTGTCGCGCCGAACGCCTGCCTGTACAAATTATAGCACTCCGCCAGGCGCAGGTCACAACTTCAAGCGAAAACGAACCTTCCCCTCGACGTAGTACAATACACGCGGCAGTGCATCGCGCGACCCTTTGCGATACGATACGAGAAGTGCACAATGTCGGTTTTATTCTCTACGAGACAACGCGGATAATACGATTTGTCCATCGCCTCTATGACGATAAATAAAGTGCTATCGATGTCAAGGTACAGGCAAGCCGTCGATGCCCGTTACTGATGCACTTTATCATAACATTCTCACCTTACTATAAAATATGCACCATATCAAAAATAGAGACTAGTCAACACTTGAATATTCGTATCTTCCGACGAAGCTCCCTCTATGAGCAAGAACTTTCGAAATTCTTCACTTCCTCACAAAGAATAGCTTATTAATCAGCAAAATTAGGAGGAAGCAACGTACAAGTTTCCATTTATATATTTTCCTGTCTCTTTCTCAGCTGTCAAGTTTTTTCAAATATTTCATAACCACACTATCTTATTAAATACAATGGCTGAATATAAATCATCTTGCAAAACATCGAGTAGATATTTTCAAAACTAATGAAACTAAAGCAATCTTAGTAAATAGATGACTCGTGAGAAAAGTTTGTGCCAAAATGACTAACTTCACGCGAATGAAAAATTACAATCGATACAATATCCCACGTTATGCACTCAACTGCGAAGTGTCAAAATCGATATTTCTCGCGAAGAACCAAAACCATGAGAATCTTAAAAAAAACGTGACGAATATTCCTGTACAAGAATAACGTATGATTTGACAGTTGAGACGTTGGGAGGAATTCTTGAATGTCATAGGTATTTTACTTCCGGGTGTCTTGAACTCTTCTTTCCTCTCTTTCTACCGAAACGTGTCTCTCGAGGAGTTATGTACACTTCGGCACTCGGTATATAATAGAACTGTCCGTTTAGTCGGCCATAACGATGTCGGACGTCTGAATTGTACATGGGAGAGAAAGAGAGGGAGAAAGACCGCGCGAATAGTCCAGAAAAGTGTGGTTATGTCGATCGATTAAACGAACGACCCTGATTTATTTACTAAATTATTCATATTTTTCGCACTTTCCTCGTGTTAATATCATTGAAAATCATAAAGGAAATAATTCAGCGTAGATATTGCTATTCCTGAAAACTCGTAATTCAATCTCTCACGTTCTGTCGTATACAGGACATTGCGTTCGGCTAGCGACCTGGGCTAGTGGGTCAAACTCTGAGGGCCACTCGGTCACGCGGTCACCTCGGTCTTATCTGCCCCTTGATATCCCCATCGAACTCCTGCATAGCATTATTTTCGTATTTTTTTATACGCGTATCGCACGTGTCGACTTTTATATTTACACGACACGCCATCTGTTATTCTTTTTTTTCACCCACACGACGCCATCTTGGTTTTCCTAAAATTAATTTATTTCTATTGTTTTTAAAGTGAATATATTTGTATATTGTTGCAAAAATCAAATCAAATCAATCAAATAGTTAAAATTTTTTAATATTAAATCCGTTTTTTACAAGACTATGGTAAAGGTAAAGCTTTTGTATACAAAAATACCGAGGAATGTTATGAAGTATTTATACAAGTTTTCTTAGGTTTTACGAATAATTGCAAGTTACGCGTACCTAACGATAATCGTGAAATCGCCTTGGAGAAAGGGGAGGTTCAATGTCTCGTGGGTTCAAGGACAAAAGCCCGACGACAAGTTTCAAAGGGAAGCCGAGTCGTCGTTATATTACGTTCTCCCCCACCTGTGTCACGCCACATCGCCAATCGAACGTCGCAGGGACATTCATTTCTTTACATTTTCTCTTGATTATAATCGTCTCCCCGTGTACACAATGTGACCTTGGAGGTTTTATTTTATTTTTTTTAAACCACTGATATCTATCAATCGCTCGTTACCTCCTTTACCCTCGCAGCGATATAATAATAATAATTTTTATTTTCCATTATTTATAGTATTGTAAATAATTGATCAGCGATAAGAATTTTTATTCTCAGCTTTATAGATATTTCTGAAAAATAAATATCAAAGATTAATATTTAAATCTTTACTATTTTTCGGTAATTAGTAATAATAATAATAATAATCAATTACATGCAAAAAAAATACTAGTTATTAATTAAATATTAAAAATAACTAGCATTTTATAATAATAATTTAATTTTACTAGTAATTTAAAAATACTAGTTATTAATTAAAAATAAAAATTAACTAGTATTTTATAATAAATATTGTAAAATACTAGTTAATTATAAAATACTAGTTAAAAATTAACTAAAATACTAGTTAAAAATTAACTAAAATACTAGTTAAAATACTAGTTAATTTATTACTAATATTTTATAAAATTTATTATAAAATATTAGCTAATTTTATAAATATTGTAAAATACTAGTTAATTTTTATTTTTAATTAATAACTAGTATTTTTTTGCATGTAATTGATTATTATTAATCAATTATTATAATATTTATTTATTATAAAAGTTAATTATTAATAATAATAAAAATAATAGTAATTAACAACATACAATAAAAATTATTGTCCGAGCGAAGAAATTATTCCCACGAAAATAAATTTTCTGACCTATTTGAATTATGAAATAAATATCGTCTAATCGAATTTTTGTTTATTCCGTTTCAGATGAGCGAGTCAGTGAAAGTGGCCGTGAGGTGTAGGCCGCTGTCTCAAAGGGAACGCGATCAGGGATGTCGAGTGAGTGAAACAGTAAACAAAGGACTATCAACGACGCAATCGCGTTAAAATGTTCGAGCAACGTCATAGGGCATCCTCGTGACTCACATAACCTCATTTTTCGAGGTGTAACTACGTACACTTTCCTTCAGTCTTTCCAGTCGATTCCTGTATTTATCCTGCCCCCTTGCCCGAACTATTTCTTCTTTACCACGTTCCATTTTTTCTCATACGACAAATATGGGCTTTACGAGCTTTCCAGGAACTCTGAAAATCGTCATCGGTTCGCACGTATATACGTATTTATATACGGGTGAATATGCAGTATATTATACACGACATAGAGACGTTTTTACATCGAGCGAGTTCGTAAATGGCTGTAGTCTTGGCGACCCGCGACAAAACACCCTTTTCCTCACTGTTCATCCTTCGAAACGTTGCATTTTTATCGAGAACTATTTAACTATATTCACTGCGCTCGTACGATACCCGTATGCGCGACAGGTGGTCCGTTTATAAGGTTAGATTCGCGTGCGCATGCGCGAAGCTTCTTTACCGCCAGCCTGCGGGCGACTGATAAACTAAACTATGCATACACCGGACAAACGATACAACGGTCATAAAATAACGATTACGAACCGCTTGCATAACAAATTAATCAACAAGAAACGTCGGAAATAAAAGATCATCGCCCAACTATATATAACCGTGTACGATCGATGACGAATTTTTCAAATATTTACCGCCAAAGGCTTCCACACTCAAAGTTCAATATTTTCTGACAACGCAGACATAACCTTATTCTTAAAAAAAAAAATTATTAAAATTCATTGACCAAACTATTTTTTATTATGAAAAAAAAAATCATTTTCCTTCGAAACAATATTTATCGATTTCTTATTCTAATACTTAGTTTCTGTCACGTTGCAAAAAAAAAATAAATATATGCGAAATAAGATGCAAATCGTACTAATAAAAAATATGTGTCATTTTTACGAACGATCAATCACTGTACTATTTGTCCTGATAAAATTTTGCATTTTTCCCCTGTAACGTTTAGCTTGGATAAATGTATCGAAGTAGAAACGTCGCATAGACGAGACACGCACGTATTCACGTTCGTGCAAACCTCCCACTACTCAAACATCCGATGTTACACACAATCATGTGCATTACCACTTATAATTTATAATATATTCTCCTCTCTCTCTCTCTCTCTGCTCCTCACTCCTCGTTATCCGAACGTGCATTGTCAATTCGGTCAGCGCTCTCTCTCTCTCTCCTTCTACCCCCACTCTCGCTCGCTTACTCTGCCCCCCCTCCCCCCACCCTCTGCCGCTCGACCACTCCTGTCATACGTGAACCCTCTCGTGTGGCAAAACGCGTGTCGAGTCCTCCGCTCAGGCAAAAAGCCCGTTAAGATTCTCTAGTAGACAGAGTTTATCGATTCGGCACATATTCCGCGTTCGTTTCCATCGATAACACCCATACCGCGTGGCACAAAACTCTTCGGTTCTACACTCGCTTTTCCGCATATATAGAAATACGTGTTCGTAACAATATACAGATATAGTGACGAACATAACCTTTATTACGATTCTTTCGCGCGTTGTGACAGACGATTGGCGCTCGATGCGTAACAACTCGATATGAAAAAAAAATATCGATTTAATCGATAGTTTATCGATATTAGAAAATCGATCGATAATCGATAAATATAAATTCTATTATAATTGTGTTATATGAAAAATCGAAATCAACTCGTTATCGAAATTTATCTTTCCCCTTAGGAATTAAATTAATTATTATTCTTAATGAACGAATTTAATTAAAAATAAATTGTAATAAAGCAAATAATAAAAATAGATAATTATTATACCAAATTTTAATCTCCGATAGATCATTTTTTTTTATGAATAAATGAAAATAATTTCGAGCTCACGACAATAAGACGAGAAATCAAGATACGTTTTAACGAGTCCAGTGTACTCGTTGCTCGAGCTATTATATACTCGATGACACGTGTGCAAAGACATCCGCGATCGTCGATTGTTGTTTTTCTTTATTTATTTTTTTTTTTTTCGTTGGCAACCTTTGCTACGTCGCACAGACTTTAACTTCAATCGCTCTGTCTCGTTTAATACGAAGATAGTCACTTTGGAGGTCGTTTTCTCGCGGCATAGGTCGATTACGTTACGCCGGCGAGACTTTTATTTCTTTTTTAACGGACGACTACCGAACTATAGGCTCGCGAACGTCGGACGTTTATAATATGTTAGATTTATTTATTTTTTTGAATTCTCGCATGTTTTATCGTCGATCTGTACAGCGGGTCAAGACCGAACTACGAATGTCGTTGTAATATTATTTCTTTATTGAATTTATGGGTGAACATTGTTTTTCTTTTTTTACAAGATTTTGTGAATAATCGAGAACAAATTTTTGAACATCGTGATAGAAATCGATCGGTCGTTTTCTTATCCCGTCGCGTATCTTGATGTAGATCGAAATTGCAGATATGGAATTGAAGCGAATAAACAGCTTGTTCTTTGTAAAGCGCGTTTTATTGATTTTCGTAATTTCTCGCTGTTATCTTTATTAAGAGTGATTTGTCACTTTGCGATACGTCTTTGAAATTGTTTTTTGAAACTGCGATGCTAAAAATACTTATCGCTTGTTTTCGAATTCAGAAAAATATTGTTTTGTAAAGTTGTATTCAAATATACAAATATATTGAATTGTAGAACTATATTGAACTATAGGAATAGACGAGGGAGACAGTGGCATAGGGCTAGCGTTCTCGACTCATACGCAGAAGGTCCAGGGTTCGAATCCCGCCAGCAACAAAAAAAATTTTTCTGTTTTTTCTATGCTCTCGGTGGTTTGGAATTCACTAAAGAAAAACTGTAGCTCCACCGGAATGGTTGATGGGTGGAATTCAGGCTGGAGGAAGATATATGTATAAGGAGAAGAAATGTTATAAAAAGGCGAAGTTACGCCATACGTTGGAATCTGTCCTTACAACGACCTCGATCTGAGAGCTATGCACCAAGTTTACTCTACCTATCTATAAAAATACCATACAAGAATATATTAAAATATAAATAAATTATAAATTAAATATAAATAAATCGCAAAAAACTATTAAATTAAAAAAATATATTAAATTATTAAAATATAAATAAATTATAAATTAAGTATAAATAAATCGCAAAAAAACTATTGAATTACAAAAGTATATTAAATTATAAATTAAATATAAATAAATCGCAAAAAACTATTGAATTACAAAAATATATTGATATAGAAAATATATTAAATAAATAAATTAAATAAATAAAATATATTAAATTGTAGAAATATATTGAACTATTAATTTACAAAAATATACTTAAATATGAAAATATATAGGATATATAAAAATATATTGAAATATAAAAACATATTAAATTATAAAAATATATTGAAATATAAAAATATATTACATTGCAGAAATATATGCGAAATATAGAAATATATTGACCTCCAAACCTACACGATATCACATAAAATACACAAAAACAAAAACAAAATATATCGATGTACAAGAATTATACCAAAATACAAAAAACTATTGATAATTGCAGAACGCAGTGACGATCGACGCATTGACGAAGAGCTGCACCCTCGAGGGTACACCAGGAATCGGAGGAAAGGTTTATCAGTTCGATGCGGCTTTCGGTCCTTCGACAACGACCGAGACGTTGTACGAGGAGGTGGGTTCCGTTATCGTCGAAGCGGTACTCGAAGGTTACAATGGCACGGTATTCGCTTACGGTCAAACCGGCTGTGGCAAGTCTCACACGATGCGCGGTTTCATCGAGCGTACCCTCGAGCATCTCTTCGAGGCGACGTCGACCTCGAGCACGGACACGAGATATCTCGCTTTACTCAGCTATCTCGAGATCTACAACGAGAAACTGCGCGACCTTCTCCAAGACAACACGGCCGACGGTCTATTACAGCTCAAGGAAGATCCATCGCGTGGCACTTACGTGTCCGGTGGTTTGCGCGAGGTCACGGTAAAAGATGCTGCCGAATGTTCGAGGCTAGTCGATCAAGGTGACAAGAGACGCGCAGCAGCTGCGACGAAAATGAACGCAGCTAGTTCACGCAGTCACGCAGTTCTGACTCTTTCCCTCGAGGCATTAGCCATCGACGAGGACGATAAACGGGGAGGTGCCGTGAGACGCGGTAGATTGCATCTCGTCGATCTCGCCGGGTCCGAGAGACAAGCGAGAACCGGAGCGACCGGTGATCGTCTCAAAGAAGCTGCGAGTATCAATCTCAGCCTTTCGGCACTAGGCAATGTTATCAGCGCTCTAGCTGCTGGCAATGGTAGACACGTACCTTACAGAGACAGCAAACTCACGAGATTGCTTCGAGACAGTCTCGGCGGTAATGCTAGAACTCTCATGATCGCTTGTATCAGTCCTTGCGATCTCGACGCCGACGAGACTCTTAGTACACTTAGGTAAATTATATTATATATTATATTATATTATTTGAGAGAACACTCATCCATTCAAGAAGCTTGTGGCTTTTTATATTACACTTTGAGCATTGTTATTCTCAAATATAGTTTTTTATTCTCCTAGTTGTACACGCAGAGAATTCCTTATTAATTTTTACGGTGAAATCTCGGTAAAAATTACATTAAAACTTGAACCCGGTGATAAATATGCAAATAGTTAAAAATTGACACTAGTTTCAAATATTTTATTTTTAGGCATGTAAAGATTTAAGCACGTAGTATAATTTTTACGCACGCTAGACAGAACTCACGGATTACGGCCAGGCAACCTAACGTTAACTGATTTTACTGTGAAGAGTGTAAAAAGCCTGGTGAACGCTAGGAACATTTCGGCTTTATTTTTTTAATTTTCAAGACAAACGCGCAAATTTCTCAATGTGCACCGTACACTTTCATTTGTATCAGCCCTTTTTCCAACTTATTGTAGTAATGTTTACGTTTCACGAAAATTTACTGTTAATTTCAGTCAAAATTCTTGAAAATATTTTTAATTTCTGTCACGCAACAGTAAATTTGTACCATTATTATTATTATTAGGTAGTTTTATTTGCACAACTTTACACAAGTTTTTTACAAAGTCTTACGTCTAATTCTACCTCCTCTCTACTTTCTTTTTTACATATTTCTTCTATCTCTCTATAATATCCTCTTGTATTTTTCCCCCCAATATATTTATTACTTCCCTCTTTACCGCCATCGTGTCTATTCCCTTCACCCATTACTCCGCTGTTTTTCTTGCTTTCTCTGTAACCCTCTCCCATCTTTTTCTGCACACCATTAGATGTTCCACAGTAAATTTATACCAATTTTCATTAAAATGTATAATTTATTTCCTAAAAACCTTAAGAATTGCACATTTGTCATTGTGATTTTACAGTAAAAATTACTTAAAAATTGTTTCCGTGTAGAAACAATATTAATGTTCAGGCATAACGCTGAAATTCGATGCAAGATGGTGTTATCGATTTTTCACTTAAGGTAGTCTTATCGTTATAGCGTTTCCGTTAGATTTCACTGAAAATTTGCAGAAACGTTCTTTGATGCCATATTTATAAGTGTGTAAAATTTCATGGGCCTTTATCGACTCAAATGTCACAATATTTATTCTTGAAAATCGTCATTTTTCGCAATCTCCCATAAGAGCCCGTGTTAAATATCGCAACATTATACAACGAGCATCTCGATTATTTGCTCGATGAAGCTTGTTGAAATTTTGCACACATTTTTATATGACATCAAAGAAGCTTCGATTAGTTTTTACAACAAATCTTATGGAAACAAAATTCATGATTTTCTTTATTACATAACAAATAAACTTTACGTAGGAACAATTTGAATTTTGAGTATGTTGTTCTTCAGTCGATTTGCAACAACTTTTCTTAACGAACTTAAACGCTCAGTCCCTTTGTAATGTGAGAAAAAAATGGCAATGAAATTTTAATCTTCTCCCTAGCGATACGACTACCTTAAATTTCATGTTACCCAAATTTGCTTTTAGATACGCCGCTAGAGCTCGTTGCATAAAGAACAAACCGGTCGTGAACGAAGATCCGAAAGACGCTCTTCTGCGTCAATACCAACTGGAATTACAGCGTCTTCGAAAAATCCTCGAAACAGCTGACGGTACTCAAGTTTTCAACGATTGGTCGCAGATCGATGCGCCCAGCGATAAAAATGTCTCGGACGTCGAGCGGAGATTCGAGTACGACAGCGAAGTCGAGAAATTACGAAAGGAGTGCGAAGATTCGAATCTTTCGGCTCAGAGATTGCGCGAAGAATTGGAATCACTGAGAACGCGTTACGCAAACGGCAAAACCCTTACGGTAGACGGTAGTTTCGTCGAGCGTACAATAGATCCGAAAATTGACAATAAAGTTGCAGCAACGATACGGGAGGAACTCGACGAGCGAAGAAGGAAAAAGCGCGAAGCTGCTAAGAGAGAAGTGATGAGAAGATTGGAGAGATTGACGATCGGTGGGGAGGCCAGAGGCGATAGCGAGGTGAGAAAACGACGCGAGAGAAGAAGGAAAAGATTGGAGGTGCTTGCACAGGCACTCGAGAAGAGCTCGCAGGATGGAAATAGTAGCGCGTTCGAGGTTTACGGACAATTGAGATCGACCGAGGATGCGCTTAAACGAATGTCGAAAAGAGCGAAACAGTTGGAAGCCGAGGTCACCGATCTTCAGGTAACTTACCATATCGCTCGTCGTCCAGCTTTGCATTCTACAAATTCATTCAAAATACTCGACTACATCAACCCGATTTCGTTAAAATATTAAAAATTCGTCCACTTTTCGAGATGCGACTGGCGCAGGATTGCACAAGTTTGCGTCATTTAATCGATTTCGCCAGAGCTAAATCCGATAACCTTTGAAGCCATTTGCCAACGATACAAATTTATGCAATTTATTCGCGATATTTGGCATTGAAACTGACTAATTTTTCATCGCGTTAATATTAACATCCTTGTTTTCAATATCCAACGTCCAATTCTTCAGCAACGTTAAGGTTGTTTAGAAGGAAATTACGTTTTATGAGAATATTTGGAATTTTAAACGGTAGATAGTTCAATAGTTAAACTATGCTTCTTGCCAAATTTCAAGTCAGTTCGGAGTTTATTAATGGAGATAAAAAGTCACAAAGTTATGCACTTTTAAGGTTGTTTAGAAGCAAATGTGCCAGGTTATTTAGAAGCAAATGACCAATTTTATGAGAAAATTTGGAATTTTAAACGGTAGATAGTTCAATAGTTAAACTATGCCTCTGCCAAATTTCAAGTCAGTTCGGAGTTTATTAATGGAGATAAAAAGTCACAAAGTTATGCACTTTTAACCCTTTGAGCTCTAAGGACGCATATATGCATGAGCCTATGCGTCTGCGGACCACATAAGCTTGAAAGTACTCAGGTCTCAAAGGATTAAGGATCCGTCTACAGCCTATAATGGGCAGAGCTATGCGCGATCTCAATAAACTCACGATAAACTTGTTCGCACCTATAAACTTTTGTTAAAAAATTGACTGAGTATTCTCTGGAATATTACGCATCGATCAGCGCCAAAATCATGCGGTCTTGAAGATTTTTCATAGAGATTTTTGAGTTTGAAAACGAAAAATCGTGTCAACATACACTTCGAGCGAGTGAGTGTCTGACCGACATGGCAACGCTGTACCGGAGAAAGAAGGATCGCAAGGCAGAGGACCTTTTATTTTTCCACATAAATCTTCTTTTTGTATTGGGTAATTTTTCACTCGCATCATTTTTTTTCTTTCATTTTACTCTCACTGTTTTCTCGACTTTCGTTATCCACGATGCAATGTCATAAGTAACTTTTTGAGGATTTGTCGGCCGCTGACGTCAGCTGGTAACACGTACGATACTGAGCATGGGCGCCAAAGGGACTCAACGTTGCCACGATTATGCATGATTTAAACAAATCCTCATATTGAAATTTTTAAACATCTAACAATAAATAAATCTAAACAATCTTACTAACATCGGTAAAAACTCAGTCTTATCTAAATTGGGATCATAATTATCAAGTAAACAAAAAAAAAATTCATGGATTGTTTACAGGCCGCTAAAAAACAATGGTACAGCGCTCAATGTATAAGCATAGAGAAATCTCCCACACTCTTATCTATCCCCACCTTGCTTCTAAACAACCTTAACCCTCTATGGGCCGAATTTTTTTTTAAGTTATCTATTCTGGTTTTTTTCTTATGAAAAAAGCCAGAATTATTTGGTAAAATATTGATACCTTAAAATGTGACCTGAAAGTTACACGGGCCCATAGAGGGTTAAAATACGTCGGATGCAAAAAAAAGCAATCTGAAAAACCTCGGTTAACGGCTTTGCGCAGGAAATTACATTTTCGAACGAGACGATAAAGAAATTGAGCGCAACGAAAAAGATACCGTATCATCGCGTTCTACCTAGTTATTCAGCTTTGCAATGTACGCGAACTCGATTCACCGTACGGAAAATATTATGTATTCCCGTTACATCTCTCTCATCTTCTTCTTTTTTCTTGTTCCTCTCACATCGGGGGGGTCAACAAACGCTCATGCAGGCATCCTGGGACGCGGAACGTCGAGACTTGCTGCGCCGCGAACTTCTCGCGACTCAACTCTGCGACTTGATGCTTCCGCATTTGAGACCGGGCTGTCCGTTTCGCGACTTGGCCGCGGTCCGAGCATCGGCGACCTGGTGCGACGAGCTAGGACGTTGGCGTTTGCTAGACACATCATCGAGGATTCCCATGCCACCACCGTTGCCACGTGACTCGTCCATGTCGAGAAGAAACGACGTAGCGAAAACCGATCACAATAACAACGGTGGCTCGAGAAACGAGGATCACGACGTTCCGGAGGATCGTAGCAGCGACGAGGAGAACGAGGATCGCGACGGCAGGGATAGCGAACTTAGAGGCGCCGCCAAGTGGCGAGATATCGCCGGGACGTATTTTCGTAGAAATAGAATCGACGAACTTCTTGCTCATGGACGAGAAGCCAAGACGTTCGGTAAATATGCTCGCTCTCGTTGAATTCGTTAGAGTCTCGCGTGTAGATCCGTACTCGTGGACTTGTCTAGGCAAAATTTCCTACTTAACTGTGCTAAACGGACATGACCCGTGCACGAGGAAGTTGATCGATTCGCTGGATTTGCCTGGAATAAAAAAAACAAGCCCTCCGGTTAGATATGCAACGCTGAACCTTTCGTTCGTTATTTGCATCACAAATTTATCTTGATTATGATCGTTGTTATTTTCGTTACGTAATGAATTATTTTTTTATGCAGGACAGAAATTTCCGATGTTGTAACATTAGAATTGATTCAGGGCCACTACTCGTATCTACGATGGTACGAAGGTGACGAATTTATTCTTTATTTCGTGAAAATAGTTTGTCAAGTGGACACGATTTGTACGTTCGGAATGACGAAATATTTTCTACGAGGGCTTGTTTATCACGCAGTGACCTCGGATCTAATCGTTACGACCAAATTTCGTTGGCGATAAAGAAAAAAGCGTGAAAACGGAAAATTTTAAACTAGTCAAGCTTATCGCGCGGACTCTGATTTCATTTTGTACACGCGTAGCCATGCATAACCATTCTCGTATATCCACTAACATATTAATCTATCTTTCACGTTTTCTCGAACTGGGTCAGTCGAGTCCGTGCTTAGCTATGCCTGACGTATTATACGTATTAACGACAAAAAGACAGGAAGAACGATTTCTAAAGGCATTGCATTTAATCGATATATCTTTCTTTCTTTTCTTCCACGCCAATTGCATCCTGCCACAGAGACCAATGGAAGGCTGAGCAAATCCGGTGGATCGGAGGATCTTCCCTCCGGCGCTAACGGTTGTTTGCAATTGAGCGCCCTGAATCTCCAGAGCAGCACACCAACGATAAACGAAATGATGAGCAGCAATTCCCTCCTTAAACAAACGATAGGACGTCCAATAGTGCGTGGCGTTGGATCGTGGGTGAACGACGACAATGCGACGATTAAATCTGGCTCTTACGCCGGCCTGACGACCTTGAAAAAAATACCACCGAGAATTCTCGAAGCGTTGCCCGCCTATCCGATCAGTGCTGCAACGAGAATGCCCTCTTGACCTGGCAATAATACTCGGGATCAATTTTATGAGAGCTGATGGACGCTTCTCTACGACTGCGAAAACTCTTACTACAAAAAAAATGTAATCGACCAGTCGTGGCTAGTACTGCAACTAGGTCGAAAATGTTGCATCGGTGTAATTGAGGAAACCAACGATTACGCTTCTTCGAAGAATCTAATCTTCTCTCGACATTCGAAAGAAGATCACTGACGAGACGAGACCGTAAAAACTTAACATCTCCTGGTGTATAATTATGTTGAGCGTCACAGCGCGAGCCACGAGTCTGCGATGTCGAAGAGCACGTGTCGTTTTTTCTCGTGCTGCGAAGCCAGTTCGTCGATGACTTCTATGTAAATTTTCAATCTCTCGATAACTACACTGAAAAAAATGCTGGATGCTCAGTTGCGAGAGACTATTGTGTGTACTCTTGTCTTACGTACAGGACTTTCCTCTGTACATTGGGCTATCCCGTTTCAACAGTAAAGAGAAAGCACTGTTAATCGTTGAGGCTTCGAGCAAAATACAGTGCGATTCCAGTTCTCTCTGCCTGGATATACCTCCAACTTTGACTCTCGTTACGCAGACTCGCTCGCTCTCCCTACGTCATAATTATTTTTTTCTGCGATTTTTTGTTCTTTCAAACGCGTGAATTAACTTTATTCACAAAACAAGCTTGAAAATGAAAACTGGTCGACCATCGAGGATGACGTGGCGACTTGAAGCGTCCATCGCGAGGCTCTAATGTTCACAGAACCGTGTATCAAATTCTGTGTTTCTATCATGCACATGCTAGCTTTACACATTCTCTCGGCGAGGCGGTAGAACGGATGAGAAGCGATTTATCTATGAATGGAATAATTTGAAACTCACGAGCGATCATTGTGAAAGTAAGAGGGCCTTGGACTTCAAGAAACCGATGACGTTCAGGGATAAAATATACATATAAATAAAACCAGCGGTGATCGACCTTCGACAGGATAAACGCATAATCAAGACTCTGACGGTATCCACAAAAAAACGTATGTTGATTCGTTTTTTTCATTGATATTTTTTCCTCGTGTCTATAGTAGGCCTGTCGCGAGAATGAGTAAACATAAATAGTATGACCATTGTAATCAGGAAATACGCAACTGACAACGATCTTTAATAAGTCTTTCGGAGTCTCCGCAGGCTGGAGAATAAACCTAGAGTGTACAGAGCAATAACATGTATATATTTAAGTGTATACGATTTATATTATATATATATATATATACGTGTGTATAAGATAAGTGTTTATTATTTAGAGGAAGCGAAGTGGTAGTGTAGCACGTGTTCTCCAAACTGCTTGTTCCACGAATGAGGATAGCTTTCCCAATTGTTTAATTTCTTTTGTATCATTCCTGATGTTTTATATATTTGTGAGTCATTTTTATCCTCTTATGAATTCATTGTTATTAACAACAAAAATTGAGTGCTTATGCGTTTGGAGAAGCCCCGTTTGTAGTATATGCATTTGGAGAATATGTCTATAGCGTGTCTTCATTGTTCCATCATGATTGCTCAGTGAGAAGGGACTGGGCATTCTTTTTCTCATGTACAATACATTCTCTGTAAAGATCGTTTTGTAAACCCCGCTTCATACATTCGCCAAGACTTCTCGTCGAATGCCTCGGAATGAACCAAAACTCGCTACGAGGATAGATGAGAACGTGCGAAACGAGACGAAACTCTCCTCCACTCACGTATTCGATAACTTTCGGTATGTCTCGGTGAATGTGTGGAGCGCTCTTAATATTGTATTTCCCCTCGACTCGTTCTTTGACAATGCGTCAGCGTGCAGTATAGTGCGAGAGTGGGACAATCTTTCCTTACCGGCCAGTCTTTCTCTACTCTAGTGTGCGATTCGACGAGTTGCTCGGCGCTCCATGGGTAGAGAACAGGGATGGTAAAAGTATGAGAATACTTTTACCAGGCAAAATGTATAGCGTATGAGAATTAAAGTTTCCGAGCGGACAACAAAATTCGGGGCAAACTACGGGAACTCAGGACAACGTTGGGGAGTAAGTTTTCGCCCCCTGGTGTTGAAATTTGTAGAGCTGATCTCTAAAAAAGTAAGCTGGGGGGAAATTTAGTGATCCTGTGAATTGGTGTGAGAAAAACTTCAGAATCATCTAGTATCCTTGGTAAAGAGCATCGTAGTCGGTCTGACGATCCGGATCGAGTAGGGACATTGCGTAAACAAAACAAGAGACGTTAAGGTAGTCATATCGTTGGGCGGAGTATTAAAATTTTATTCCCGTTTTTTCTCAAATTGGAAGTGGACCAAGCGTTAAAGTTCATTAAGAAAAGTTGTTGCAAATCGACGAAAGAACAACATACTCAAAATTCAAATTGATCCAACGGAAAGTTTATTTGTTATATAATAAACAAAATCATGAATTTTGTTTTCCATAAGATTTGTTGTAAAAACTAATCGAAGCTTCTTTGATGTCATATAAAAATGTGTGCAAAATTTCAACAGGCTTCATCGACCAAATGATCGAGATACTCGTTGTATAATGTTGCGATATTTAACACGGGCTCTTATGCGAGATTGCGAAAAGTGACGATTTTCAAGAATAAATATCGTGATTTTTGAGTCGATAAAGGCCCCTGAAATTTTACACACATATACATACGACATCAAAGAACCTGTTTGCAAATTTTCAGTGAAATCTAACGAAAACGCTGTAACGATAGGACTATCTTAAGGATTCGAAAATGACGAATTCGCTATCTGCTATTATTTCGTACAATAACCGGAATACAGTTTTTTCTTGAGACGGAACATTCTATGTGGCGTTATTTCATGGCGTGGAGTTGAATATATCGTATCCAAGCAAAGCGACGTACAGAAAAGTACCTTTTTTTTTAAATAAAAATGATTTTATGAATTTGTCAAATTTATTTGCGGGTAAACACATAATATTTGTGCACTTGGAGTACAGAAAATTGTAGGTAAGTTGAAGATTATGCTATTAATTCAATATATCAATTAAAAACTGGAGGAATTTGACTATTACTAGTTTATTTAATATTCATTTTACTCATTGATAAATTACTGAAATTGGAGTATTTGATTCAAATATACAATCCTGAACTTTAATTTTGCAACCAAGGTTTGAGTGGATCAAAATTATTTGCTAAATTTCAGTCTGTTCTAATTTTAATGAATTAATGTGTGATTTGCGTTAAGCCACTCAGCACTCTACCTTTTTTACATCAACATGGAACTAGATGGCTGGAGGAAGCCGGAAATCATTTTGTGATGACATTAATTAATTTTCTATACGATAAATTTTAGTAATAGTACAAACATGATACTTCACGGCAACTATCATAGGTGCAAGATATTTTGTCCAAACTTACAATGAGTTCTTTGTCTTGAAAATAAATATTGTTATTTTTCAATAAAAATAAATCTTCCTACGTCATGATTGTAATCTTTCCATTTTTCGCCGCAAATTATTATTAATAATTGATGTGTATATATATTAATTTGTATTTTTGTTCGTAAATAAAAATATTATTCTTTTGTTTACATACTATGGTTTCATTTTTATATAATTATTATTATATATGAAGTAGATATATAATATTATGTGTAATTATTTTTAATAAATTAATGTACAACCAAATTTCTAGAATATCCGTCACTCAATTTTCTAGTTCAGTCCATGACGAACTTCTGTTTCATGAAAACTTAGTCCGGATGTTTCTCGTGCTAAAGGAAAATTAGGAGGTACGGAATTCTTCGACATCCGACGGCTAGGCTGCCGAAGATATCTGATCGACTTTGAAGACCCTCGAGCTGAGCACTTTGCGCAAGGCGTAACGCGGTGCGCAGGCGTGGGAGGGGCGGCGACAGTGGTGCTCATCTGGATTTCGTCACTTTCCAGTGACGAAGCCGTTACTATTATTGTTATGGTTTTGTTCTTTTTTCCATTTTAAACTTAAACTATTGAAGATAGCGGAGAAAATCCCGCACATCTACGGGGAAAACTCTTCGTTCCACAACTCTTGTCCGAAGATTTTTTCTAAATTCCTGTTCGTTTTCGAAATAACACTCATTTTTACCCCATTAACCTGTTTTTCACCCTATTATTCTTCACGGGGAATAGGTAGATGATTATTAGTGACTTAGTGCACAGATGTCAGACAGAGTGGTTGTATGCAAAGATTCTAATGTACAGTGTGTGCTTCGCCTTTTTACATATCTCCTCTTCTTCTCGTCCTACGACGCATCTCCTCCAGCCTCATTTTCACCTTCAACCACAACTGGTGTGCGGGGGGGGGGGGGGGGGCGGACCTACAGTATTTTTTTTTATTAGGTGGGTTTCAAACTACCGAAAGCACAGAAAAAAAAGACATAGAAAAATTACTTGATGCCGGCGGGAATCGAACCCTGGCCCGCTGGGTGTGAGTCGGGAACGTTACCCCCTATGCCACTGCCTCTCTTCCACAGGTAATAGCTAAAAGTAAGGAATTCCAGTACAAAATAAATAGAAATACACATTCCATATTGAAGACGTAACGAGAAGAAACTCGTTACACCTGGAAACTATAATAATACAGCTACAACATACTCAAAGTACAGAGCGAATTGATAATTCGACGAAACACATTTTATACACAACTCGATTGGTATATACGAATCGAGTTCTATTTGCGGAAAAGAATCAATGCAATATTCTCCAAGGCTTTAATAGCGAATAATTATATCCCGTACATTTATCAAAGTGGTGACATGTACAAGTTTAATCATTAAAGAACCTGGAAGAAATACATATATATTATGCGATAAGTGGTCAATTATCGCAATTCCTCGGTTTTCCTGCTTACATATGTGTGCGTGTTTTTCCCAATTGCAATTCTAACGTGCCATATCACTATCGTATAAAAGATTGCGCATGTGCCGTAAACTTTCCATTAATGTACGTGGATACAAAATGCCGGGACCGTAGCTAGTATGGCGGAGATAGCCAGGCAGCAAGCAAGGCGTACTATTCGATAGTTTATTCGCAACGATGTTTCTGCGGTCGACAATTCCACTGCTTTTGTAACATCTCCAGTGCTGGTGTAGCTCGAGTGTTTCAATGACTATCGACTTCCTGATAAACATGTTACGTCGTAGCCCCGGTAAAATTATGTCCTGCGTGCGAGCGCAAAAAAACTGACAAATGAGCGGTCGAACCGGCTGCGACTCTGTAGGACAGACGCACGGATACAGGCATGTATATAATTGACCTCAAGCATGGATATTGTTTCGTGCTGTCATTTAAGATACGTCGTAAAAGAAAAGTTATTCTTTCTTACTAACGTACACTCGTATAATAAACACCGAGGTATCGCGAATGCTTGAAAACTTTCGTGATGGTATTTGAGGTTAACCCAAATAGTTTGGAGCTAGAAGTGTCCAGAGGGCGGCACTGTACGTGTGTATTATACGATGACTCGACGTTGAGAAAGAAAAGGAAGAGTCGTATCGAAAGTGAGTCGAAGGATTATAAAGAACTTATTGGCGGCTGGATCGCTCGGTTGGATGAGCAACTTTTACTTTCTCTCTCTCTCTTTCTCTCGCGACCCAATGTATATATGTAGACAAAATGTGAAACGATGTGGTGAAATGGTCGGAGGAGAGAGAACGCCAAATAGGGATCACTTTCCCCGCTGCGTCTTTCTCGCCAGCTCTCCTGCATTTATATCTCCTGTACGAGAAGGATAATCTCGTTCTCGGCGTGCAAAATACACTTGGGACGACTCACTCTCTGTGCATACATGAACAGGATTTTTTACAACTGCAAAATCATCGTAAAAAGGTGAATACATGATAAGCGACTATTCAACGTCCGAGCACAACGACGAATGAGGAGAAACATAATAAAAAAATACAGGTATATTGTTTACACACGATATGCCATCTTAATTCAAACGATGCAACGCAATAATATTTTGATTTATATTTTTTTAACGATAACATGTAGCACAAGGTTATTCGCACGCCACGTGGATAATCGACATCCGAGTACGTATGCATCAGTGTCTGTATTTCTCACAAACGCAGACGAACAAAGATACAAAGGGAAGCTGCAAGCAAGTGTTAGGAACGCTTAGGTGGAGGGGACTAAGCGATCGTCCGAGAGAGAGTACGCACAGGTCGAGAGGAAAAGAAAAGCAACGAAGAGGAAGGAGGGAGGAAGAGAGAAGTCATGAAGGATATACACGCAGTTCCAAGTCCAAGCCACAAGAAAACCGGCATTAGCGTGGCAACCAGTTGCGCGAGTTCGCGAGAGAATAGTTCTCTCGTCTCTCTTTCTCGGTGCGCGGGGCAACACGTTCGCTTCACGCAGAGGAGAGGATGGTGGGTTTTCTTTATCGTTACTCGGTCAGCGAAACCGAGCGAGCCATCAGTTGCCAGCTGGTGGCCGGTGTACGAGTATCGCGGCAGTGCGTGTCGCGCAATTTCGCGAGCGTTATACCGCACGGATACGTGTTACTCCCTCCCGTCGCCGCTGTTTGACAAAGATCAAACTAACGGAGAGATACGGTTCGTTCGCAACGAAGCGAGAAAAACAAGACCAAGCGCGTCACGTTCTGCGTATTACGAACGTGCACGCTCGACGAGGTACGACAAAAAAGTCATACCGCACCGACCATAAATTGGATGCAAAGATAATAATAGACGTGCCTCGTAACGGCCGGTCGAAATATAATCTAGGAATACAGTACAGTGTTCGAGGCGAGTGTGGAATATTATCATCGATGAGATCGGCAAAAGCGTCGTTATGTCTGTATTCTCGAAGATCATAGACAAAACCTCGGCGAGGTATGGCATACGACAGGAACAGCTGACGCGAGGTGTCGTTGGTCTCGCAACGACTCTCTATCTTCTCAAACTCGGCTATCCTCATATCGTAGCGAGTGTCAAACGTCGAAGGGACAATCGCGACGAGGCCAATGTTGTAAAAACGTCCAAGAGAGGAGATTGTAACGACAATGAGCAAAGCGACGACGAGGATGAGACGCCGGGACGCGAAAGAAAGGAGAAATCGTCGTCCGGTGAAACGCGAAAAAGTGATACAACGATGGACAAAGATATTCTCGCTACGAAGCTTCAAGCTGCCGAAGGAACCGCGGCGGGTCTTGTAAACCTTGGTCTTGATATCAATTTTCTCAAGCAACTAGCGGCCTTATTGAGAATCATGGTTCCCGGATGGCGCACGCGCGAAGCTGGTTTACTCACGTGCGCGACGATCACCCTATTAGCCCGGACATTTCTATCCGTTTATGTCGCCACGCTCGAGGGTCAAATTGTCAAACGGATCGTTCTGAAAGATGTGCGAGGCTTCTTTCACATGCTCGGGAGATGGTTCGCGATAGCGTTACCTGCGACTTTCGTTAATTCGGCGATCAGATATCTCGAGGGTCGTTTAGCGCTTAGCTTTAGGTTCGTACGAACGCAAATTATTTGCAAACGTTTCCCACGCATGGACTGTCACTTGGCGAGGGAAAGTTCGATTCGATGAAGATTGAGGGAAAAAAAAGAAAGTTAATGCTGAGAATATCCATCCTAGGATAATGATAGTGTCAAGTATTGTTTATAAGTTAGTTCGACATAAATTTGTTTATGTAATTTTTGAAAAGTTTAGTTCTTTTGTGAAATCGTTTGAAGCGTCTGATTTTGAGAGTCAAAGTACTTAATTTATGGGAAACTGACTGGTCGATGAACTTGACATTTCGCTAGTCCAGTTGGGATCTGTTCGTGAAATATTGAAATCTGACCTGTTTATCTTTATCGAATCGAACTTTTGAGTGGGAATGTATTTGTAGAAATCCTGAAAGGCGGTTCTGGGGATTGCGCGATAAACGGATGGTCAAGGATTTGCGAAACGAGTATACGGGTATCGAATGATGTGACGAGAATAAAGCAGTTCTCCATGCACTTGTAAGGCGCATGTCGAAAGTTTATGTTTCATTCAATGTATCACGTAACTCGTTGAGCGATCAAGTTCAAATTGACAAATAAGCCTCGTTACGATCTCCGGAACGTTATGAATTCTCTTTTATTTTCACATTTTGACGAATTTACTTTTTGTAGATTAAAAAATGGTTGGAAAGATCCTTGAGCTTCCAATTCTTCAATTTGTTCCATCCTGCAAAGTTAAAACTTGCAGGATCATCTTTCAATCATTCTGTTATCGCATGCAAGTTTCTTGTTTATATCGTTTCGTTGATTTTTCTTAATTTCTTTTCGTTTTATTATTTCCATTGTAGAGAGAGATTAGTCAAATACGCATACAAGATGTATCTGAGTCAACAAACTTACTACAGAGTATCGGCTCTGGACACACGACTTGGCGGAGCTGAGCAAAGACTGACCGATGATCTCTCTGAATTGGCAAGTTCAGTGGCCCATCTTTATTCGAGTTTAACGAAACCTCTTCTAGACTGCGCCCTTGTTGGAATAGCTCTTGTGTCATTCTCATCTAAAATGGGAGCGAGAACTATACCAGGTAAGGCAAACAAATTATCAAAATAATTTCGTGCTTGAAGATTCTTGTTTTAGGAAGGTACGATTCGTTCATTTCATTCAGAGTTGAATTTGAGAGTTACGATAAAATAATACCTGGTTCTGCTGTATTCTTTATTGCACCAGGGACAAAGCTCATGGATAGACATTTTTTTATCTTCAAACCGAGTTAAAATATATCTTTATCTAATCAGTCAAGTGAGCTATTCAACATGTTTTATATACTCGAGGAGTCATCGCTGCGTCGAGTATGTTTATTGTCATAAGTCATTAAGAACGTTGTTCGATGATTCAACGCGTTACTCCCGCTACACTTGCATAAATTACAAGATATCCACGATGTTCATTTACATATTTTTCTTTTCCTTCAGGTCCCCTACTCGCCGCTGTCGTGATCGCCGTAACGGGCCAAGTATTGCGTCTTGCATCGCCACGTTTTGGTCAGCTCGTTGCCGAAGAAGCGGCACGACGAGGTCGTTTGAGAGAGGCGCACGCTCGTATAAGCGCACACGCCGAGGAAATCGCATTCTATGGCGGTCACAAGGCCGAGCTTCGTTATCTTAGTACAGCTTACAAATCTCTCGTTGTACATTTGCGAAAGGTTCTGGCCCTCAAGCTTTGGTACGTCATGCTCGAGCAATTTCTCATGAAGTACGTCTGGTCAGGCACGGGACTACTCGTTATTGCGATGCCATTGCTCGCCAATTCCGGCAAAAGCGTTTCGTCGAGCGCGTTCAGAGACAGCGACGGTGACGGTAAGTACTAACATTCCCAAAGTATTCGTGCACGAATGCATATCATGTTCATCTCTTGAAGCTCGAACAATTTATTCGTCAAATAAAAAAAAATTGATTTGTCGCACAAGCGTAGTTAGCGAACGCACGAGATATCTAACGACTTCGAAGAATCTTCTGAGTTCTGGAGCTGATGCGGTCGAGAGATTGATGTCCTCCTACAAGGTTCGTATTTTTTCTTTTGATTCGATTTTATTGAATTTATGATTAAATGTAATTTGAAACAAAAGAAACTGACTTTTGTTTTATTGCAGGAACTAGTTGCCCTAGCTGGCTACGCGAATCGCGTCAGCGAGATGCTGGATGTTTTCAAAGATACTGCTCTCTGCAAGTATCGTAGGAACGTGTTGACGACTCATCAATCGCGTGGTACGAACGGTTCTCTACCGAACTCGCGCGAGAGCGTACTTGAGTTTCACGACGGTACGCCTATCATTAAAGGCATCATACGCGAGAGTCTTGATGGTAGCATTAGTCTATCCAACGTGCCGATTGTCACACCCAATTGCGAAGTGATCGTTACCAGTTTGACGCTTGATGTGAGTATGTGCATAATAAAACGGTATGAAATTCAGACGACTCCCGTGCAGGAGTTTCGTGGTAACGGGCTTGTCTCAGTATCGCATTATCCTCTTTACTCATTGTGTTTAGATAAAACCCGGCGATCATCTTTTAATCACCGGTGCTAATGGCTGTGGAAAGAGTTCGCTGTTTCGCATAATATCGGGTCTTTGGCCTGTTTACGGTGGAACTCTAACCCGTCCGGCGGAAACGTACGCGATGCAGAGTGGAAGACCAGCGATGTTTTATATACCCCAGAAACCGTATATGACGATCGGTTGTTTGCGCGATCAAATAACATATCCGGCTGAATGCAAAAACGGCGAATGTTCCGACGACGAGCTCCTGAATCTCCTTGATCTCGTCGATCTTCGTGGTCTTGCCGACCGCGAGACCGATGGACTGGACGCAAAAGGTGATTGGGACTCGACGTTATCTGGTGGTGAGAAACAAAGACTCGCCATGACGCGTCTTTATTATCACGCACCGCAATACGCTTTGCTGGATGAGTGCACAAGCGCTGTAAGCCTCGAGGCCGAGGGTGCTATGTATGAGACTGCAAAGAAGCGAGGAATCACACTATTGACGATCACACATCGTGTCTCGTCACTTGCTAAATTTCATCGATATTTGTTGCGCTTCGATGGCGAAGGAGGATGGAAATTTGGCCTATTGAGCAACGAGAATCATAGCTTACCAAAGACGGAGGTGAACGAGGAAGCACATGAGATCGAAGGAAAGGAACGTCACTACAGACTGCAGGTGATGATCGCTCGCTGTTTATTTTAGCGTTAACAGGACTCTCCTCACATCAATCTATAGCGCACGTTCTTTATTCTTCTTGTTTTTCCCTGTTGCAGGAAATTTGCGATATGCGTAGCGAGGAAACGCACATTGGAATTAGTTGAAGTTTCACGGTCCTGTGGCATCTTCGAGTATCACCAGAAATTCTATCATAGCGCTTTTTGTTTTTAGCCAAGAATGCCTTCATGTAAATACATATCGATTTTGGAAATCGTATACCAAGTGCAATGGGAGGAAGAAATTCTTCGTCATACGTGTAACGCAATTTTAATACATTTTAGAACGCTGTATTTTTCTACAAGTTATATACATATATATATATATTATATGAACAAAAAACTATTGTATTTTTGTAAAACAGAACCGCAATTGTCGGTGTTGAGATCAGAATGTTGTCGTTTCATCTCGATATCCTTACGACCCGTACAGTATCGTAGATTTTAATTTATTACTCCTTCGTTCTTGACAAACTGTTCTCGTTCATACACATGAAACAATAAATATACATACACATGGAAATTTTTTCCATGTGTGTGTATATTTATTTTTTTCCCTCCGAGTTCAGTGAAACTTTCACATTCAATCCATTCCGTGGATAAAACGGAATAATTTCACGCGTAATTGCAGGAAATGTAGGTAACGCGCAATAAGCAATAATAGAATTTTGCCATGTGTATATATATCGATTTTCTAGCTACCAACCAAGTGTACGGTTCGCGGCGAGATGTTCTTATGTAAAAACCGGTGTGCGCACGTTTCTCGCCTTCGAACGAAGGTAGCAGCACATTCTATTTACGCATATCTCACCACACGCGTAGTACCTCACGTCCTCGAGAGTAAGACGCAATCTCGAAAATATCTTTGTTTGCCAATCGACATCTACCAGTGAATTACAATTAAATAATCTCACGTTGCAACAATCAAGGATTTATTTGGAAAAAGTAACAGAATCTGAACGAAATGTCAAATCGGCGAAACGGCTACGTAACGACGACACTTATCCAGTGCCATTGAAATAAACAAAACATTGGCTCATTCAATCATCACACACACAACTCCAGGTCTCATTCGGAATTTTCTGGCTCCCACGATGGAACTTACACGTCGTTTTTTTAATCCAAAGCTTCACAACACGTTGCTCATAGTCACAAAAAAATTTTTCAGTGTACAAAGCCCTAAATGTGTCAGGTATAGATTATTATTACGTAAATTTCGTATGCATAACCTAAAAATATTCGCGTATCTGTTGATCTAATGTTCTTTCGTTGTTTATCGTTGTTTTATAGATTAGCGGAAGTTGGAAAATTAGAAGTACCAAAGTTGCAAGGAAAATATGATACTGGACAACTCATTCTGCACAGAGTTTTTGGATATAGAGGAGTCATCCTTTTTCCATGGCTCGCCAGAGTGTACGATAGAGATTTGCCAAATAAGAAAGAGGGGTAAAATATTGCGCGATTTATCAGCTCTTCAAGTATTTGCATAATTTTAGTGTTGGTTGTTAATTATGTTTTTCCACAGTATGGAGGAATCAAACTACAATAGCGTAGGGAAAGAAGTCAAAGGGAGAACTCATACATTCTATCAAGTGCTGATCGACCAAAGAGATTGTCCTTTCATAGTAAGTTTCATGCATCAAAATTTCAAATACTATCTACAACTATAGTTATACTAAAGCTTGTATCAATGTCTTTAATTTCCTCAAAATAACTTTAGAGAGCTCAAACGGAAGCTGTGACATTTTTGGGCAATCACGAGAGCAGTAGAAGTTTGTACGCTATACCAGGCTTGGATTACGTAGCCCACGAAGACATATTACCTTACTCTAGTAACGATAAAACAGCAGTGCAGCATGAACTTTTCGACAAATTTTTGGCTTTTCATCCCAATCGTGATCCTCCGTTTGTCGCTCAAGAGACTTTGAGAGCCTGGCAACAGAAAAATCATCCTTGGCTCGAACTGTCGGACGTCCATAAGGAAACAACAGAGAATATTCGTGTCACAGTTATACCATTTTACATGGGTTGCCGAGAAAGTCAGACTACATCGGTATATTGGGTTAGTAAATAGTTCAATCTGAGATTCTGTATCGTGTACACTGTTACATAAAAATATTTATTAATTTTGTTATTGTTTAATAAATTAATACATTCCAGTGGCGTTACTGCATCAGATTGGAAAACATGGGTGACTTGAGTGTACAACTACGTGAACGACATTGGAGAATATTCAGTCTTTCCGGTACATTAGAAACTGTGAGAGGACGCGGTGTTGTAGGACAGGAACCAGTATTGTCGAAAACTTTACCCGCTTTCCAGTACAGCAGTCATGTCAGTTTGCAAGCCCCAAGCGGTCACATGTGGTGTGTAAATTATTGAATAATCGTAAGCGATATATTTGTACTTCCTTCGGCATATGATTAATCATCCCTTTCTTCTCTCCCAACAGGGGAACCTTTAGAATGGAACGCGAAGACGGTTACACCTTCGACTGCAGAATACCCCCGTTTTCATTAGAATCGAAAGTCGAGGAGCCCTCAACGCCGAACGTAGAAACGTAAACAACAACCCTTTACGATGCGAATGAAGCTGGACTCTTTAAGAGACGCTTATGACAGAATTTATAAGGCACAAAGTTGATCCTCAAACGTCCCTGGACAATGAACGCGAAGAATACATGCAGGCTCCTCTGTGAAATAAAGATCGTTGTAATCTCCTTTACTGATTGTATATATTTATTTATTAGAACGTAGCTCGTTATATGGGTAAGAAATTTCTCTGTACACAACTCGTAGTGAAGTAATAAATATTCTTATGTGCTTGCAAGTTTTTTTAATCCTTTGATCAATCTTTCCGACGACATTCCCATTTCTGAACAGTGATTCTCAAAAACTCAACCAGAAATAACATGCATCCTGGTACAACTCGTTGCAGAAATCCTGTTTTGAATTGACGGAAACGATCGTGTCGCCCCTACCGGAAGTCGACGTCGCATTGGTGAAATTTCAGCCGACGCCGGGTGCTGCTGACGTGTCGCTCGTAGCGACCCACAGTGCTGATCAGACTCAATCATTTCTTTGTCAAAACCAAAGCCATTCCGATTCTGCACTCATACGAAGCAGAGAAGCCGACTACCGTTGTTTACACTTCCAACCTGAAAACAAGTCTCACCCAACTGCGATCGACAATGGCTGCATGTAAGTAAATCAACATTTTCGCATTACATTTTTTCATTCGACCAAACATAAATACTTCATTTAGCCGGTGCCTTATCGTATTGACTGATATTCAACCTTACAATCTACAAATTTTAACTCCGGCTACAAAACGAAATTCAAGCTTCAGTTCTCCATTGTGTACGAAAAACAAGTTTTATTGCCATGTAACCTCATCCTCCATCTTAAATATTCAGCCATGGCCCCTCCCACATAAACAAAAAGCTTTGAAAACAGCAGTATATCTCGACGAAAATAATATATAAAAAAAAACATTGTGTGTATGATGTGTGCATATTAGAAGTGAAAATTCTTAATGTTTGGACATTTCAATTCATATTGTATTCAACTATTTTCATATATAGTTTCTATGCTCTCCGGATAAGTATAAAACCATATGAGTTGCAAACTGTCTACAACAGATTGAGGAAAGTTACTGTGTACCACATAAAAACGAGACCATAAATATAGGCCTCGCAAATGGTAGATATTTCGTCTCGGTAAATCTTGCGTCTGATGTGATTTAAAATTTTATTGTCTGCGTGCTTACAGAAGTTTGACTTCAAAAGTTCTCAAAGCCGTATACGGGATGTTATGTATTGGATTTCGGTATCGAATTGGTTGTACGTAAATAGGTCAGGAAACAAGATTCATCGAAAGGGAAAGTGTTTCAATAGTTGGTATGGCATCGACAGATAATGTTACGCTCAGGGACGGTAGATGGCTCTGATAGTGTTCTCATACTAGAGACACTCCAATCAGAGACGGGCCACGAAAAAGCCACTTTTGATTGGTCCGCCATTTTTCGGCTATTTCCGCTCTTTTATAAATATATAAATGAGATTAACCTTGAATTGTAACACATTTTTCAAAAAGTAAATATTTTTAAATTAATAAATATTTTTAAATTAATAATTGTGTACATTCACATAATTTGCGCAAAATGAAACAAGTGGAAAAAAAAACAATTCATTTTATTACAATAATGATAATATATTAAATGGGATTTTACTATCTTTTTGCAATAATACTTTATTAACATTAATTTATTATTATAAATAAGCCTTTTACTGCAACATAGCATACATAAACTCAGTAGAAAAAAATAAACGATAATAATGCAATATTCAAGATAACAAAAATCAATATAATTACAAATCAAAATAACATTAACTTCATTTTACATCAATATTATTGCAATTCTCTGTTTGACATTATTTTATCATTAAAAAATTATTTTAATGCAAAACGCATCGCCATAGATTTGCTATCGTACATTTTACACGTTTTATTATTATTGTTTTTGTCTTTTTAATAAAAAAAAATCCTTAATCTAAAAACAACAAATCTTTTCTTAATTTTGGACGATAAGTTATGACAATTTAATATATGATCCGCATTTATTTCCTTGAATTTGTTAAATTAAAATTATTTTACATCAATATTTCTTATTTTAGTGAAATACTTAGAACAATGTTGAAATATTTGCTCTAATTTCAAAAAAGATTAAAAATGTTTTGACATGTTTTTATGATTGAGTTTAAAAATATAACCCGCTATGTTATATCAATGGTTAAAACTCAAGACTTGTCATGTTTATAGTAGAATTGTTATTAATATTTAACATTTCATTCGTATTTAGTGTACTATTTTGTTTTCCTCGACTTTGTATTCAATTCATGGAATTCAAGAAATCCTGATAAATATTGTCGATCATCATTTTCATCATTACTATTATGTACATGCTTCATATACATAGAAATAGAGGTCAATTTCAAGTTATTTATGAATTGTAACAAATCAGGTATGACATTTCTTTTTCTTTGTTTTCGTCGACTTTGTATTCAATTCATGGAATTCAAGAAATCCTGATAAATATTGTCGATCATCATTTTCATCATTACTATTATGTACATGCTTCATATACATGGAAATAGAGGTCAATTTCAAGTTATTTATGAATTGTAACAAATCAGGTATGACATTTCTTTTTCTTTGTTTTCCTCGACTTTGTATTCAATTCATGGAATTCAAGAAATCCTGATAAATATTGTCGATCATCATTTTCATCATTACTATTATGTACATGCTTCATATACATGGAAATAGAGGTCAATTTCAAGTTATTTATGAATTGTAACAAATCAGGTATGACATTTCTTTTTCTTTGTTTTCCTCGACTTTGTATTCAATTCATGGAATTCAAGAAATCCTGATAAATATTGTCGATCATCATTTTCATCATTACTATTATGTACATGCTTCATATACATGGAAATAGAGGTCAATTTCAAGTTATTTATGAATTGTAGCAAATCAGGTATGACATTTGTTTTTCTTTCGCACACAGGCAAGCTATAGGTTAGGTAACACTTATTATTAGTTAGAGTGAGAACAGTATATATTTCTTTCTCTCTCGTACAATTTGACGAAAAATAGCGGAGCGGGTTGTGGCCAGTCTCTGATTCGAGTGTCCATCTCATACCACAGCAAAAATTCCCATACGTCGCTGAGATATGCCGTCGCACGGCGCTCGCAATTGACTGGTCAGGCTGCGTTAAGCCGTGTCAAATGACAATTGATGCACCGATACAAATTTTCCATACCAACCGTAACTTGACGCATAACCTAATCGATATAGACGAGGAGGCCGCTATTGATATTTGCACGTGTGCACTCAATCAAGTGTTAACAAAATCAATGTTGGACTGTTTATCTTAGAATTTAATATTATTTATGTGATAGACCCATCCATACGAGATACAAGCATTAAATCTGCCATGTCCGAGTAAAAATTGAAATCTCGAAAGTTTGTTTAGCAAAGCAGCAAAAATCACCAGCGCTGGGCGGCCGCGCAGGGAACTAACCAAGAGACGTCAATTCAGAGTATATGGAGGCCTACGGGAAAATACTAAAATTTTATCTTAGGAGCGAACACAACTAGTACGATCACATTTATTCTATGATTATTACACAATATTTCATTAAAGTTATTTCAGTTATATAAACGCTTGTTTATAACTCGAGTAATTGATTTTAATATTTTGCACCAATCATAGAACACATGTAGTCATACGAGTTGTGTGTTCGTTGTTAAGGCGTCTTCTCACTTTGGAAATTAAAAAAAATCGATTTTTTTTTTTTTTTAATTTTGAAAGTACATATCTTCAAAAATGTCATCTCGAAATTTCATAAAGATCGGACGAGTCTAACTACATTTTTTGGCGACCGTTAGGTGACTACCTGAGAGTACCCGGCGATCCCTTTCACGCCGCTCGGACGGTCCCTGTATATCTGACTCTATACAATTGAATAGCCGTGTTCTTTTGTTAATGTAGTACCCCTTGCTTAGGTATATTCTGTTTTCGGGTCTATACTCATGTAATAAGACCTTAACACGTGCATTTTTCAAAAGAAAATCACTCGGCAACGATGCTAAACTGTTATTTCATCAGTCTAATTTGAAACTTCGTAACGGCAACATCTCTGCGCTCAGGATTGTTATAATGGATAAAAAGACTTCGCAACAAAGTGCCACGTGGCGACGTCCAAGTTCGAAATCTAAAAAAAGAAAATTTCGTGGAGTGCTTCCACACCAGTCTGAAGCAGATACGAGTCATGCTAGTGCGAGTGCAGCAAAATTAAAAAAATCGGACGATACAAGTTTCGATGTACACATCGATCCAACGGCTGGATATAGTATTATTCAGTTTTTTCTTGTTTTTTCTACATTACAACAATATGTGAAGTGTAAAGTTTGTAACAAAGATGTTTCTTTTACAAAGTACGGTCAGCGAGGACTCGGTTTCAAAATTTGTGTGACTTGTGATTGCGGAGAAAAATATATTAACTCATGCCCATTAAGGTCGTTCTAACACGACTGCATAAGTCAAAAAAAAAACTGAAGCGTAAGTTCTCAGAAAAAAAAGTTATATGGCCACGTAAAAATAATGTTATCAACTTACATGAATGTTCCAGACCATATGAAAATCTTGAACGTAAAAAGAATTTAAATAAATTAATTTAATGAAAATTTGTTTCACGTAGTCCCAGTAAAAAATTGAAACGTGACAACGTTGCTCTACTCGTATATTCGCGTGATTCATTTATCTGCGTATTGCGTGCCGAACGTCAGGTTATGGGCATCGGCGATCTCTCTACATCGTGAGAAACCGACGTTGCCGTGCTCACTAACGCATTCTTTTAGCCTCAAAACAATATTTTTTAAATAGTCTATACTTTTTTACTATGTGGTTAAAAATTTGCAGTAAAATATATGTTATTCTTCATATACTAAACTACTTTTGTGCCAAATTTCAAGAATTTCCCATGACTCCTTCGTACATTTTGGTGACTGAATATCCGTAAAGCTCATTTCCTAGGGTATAAGCCATTGCTGGTATGCAAAATTTGCAATTTTTGAGAAACTATATCGTGAAAACGGCATGGTGAAACAACCTTAAATTTCGCAGAAGTCTCCAAAAATAATTTTTATAGTTTTTCACAAAAATTCATTAAATTGGCATGACTTTTGATTTGTGTTAGAACTACCTTAAGACACGGTTTCAGTTGAGTCCTCGCAATTGGTTCTTTGGAATGACATTCTTGCGGCCAGACGGTGAACTATATCCATTTTTCATGAGTTCGACGTGAAGTTGGTCGCGGTAGTGTAGTGTGTAGATGTATGTATATATGTTGGCAGAGGTCATTGGAATCGCGCGCCCACACGGACGATATACAAAATACATATTCGCACGCAGACCGGGTGGAACGCCGTTCATGTTTTTTATCCTTTCAGCTACAAAATCTGCTTGGATAGATCAGAACATTTTTTATGATTGGAGGGCATCACTTGTCATACATAAATAGTCTATGCACATCATTCTTTAATGTTTGTTATTATTCAAAGACGTTATTGGCAGGAAGAGGAGAATTTTAGATTATCAATGGCGACGGACGTCGCATAAGCCTTTAATTTTTATTAATAAATAAATAATTATTTTGCGAATTTTTATGAATCTGACGGGATGTCCAAATTATATTACAATACAATGAAAACTTAGAAATAACCCGGCTAACCGGCTGTTCGTTCTTGTTGAGCAATAATGTAACGCATATATTTTTTATTCCACAGCTGCAGGTGTCCTGACGGCCGAAATTTTAGACCAGATGCGAGCCAAATTCTACGCCGATAATGGAAACATACAAGCACAAAATATCTGCGCAAAGACGGATCCGTTCGAAGCTTGTATCTCACGGAGAAAGATGCAACAGTCCAATTCTGTTTTTCAAAAGAAAATCGAACAAGAGGGAAAACCGATAACGAATCAAAAAAATTCAGGACGTTGCTGGTTGTTTGCTGCTCTCAATGTCATGCGAATCCCTTTTATGAAACAATATCAATTGGAAGAATTTGAGTTCAGTCAGACTTATCTATTTTTCTGGGACAAGGTGAGTGTACGAATTACACGTTAATTCGTCGTTATAAATTGAATAATTATATTACAAAATTGTTCTTCGCTTTGCTTCCAGATCGAGAGAAGTAATTTCTTTCTAAACAACATTGTAAAGACAGCTCGAAAGGGCGAGGCTGTCGAAGATCGTTTGGTATCGTTTCTGCTTCTCGATCCGAGTTGCGATGGAGGACAATGGGACATGTTTGTTAACTTGATAAATCGTTATGGCGTTGTGCCTAAAGCATGTTTTCCAGAAACGTGGACTAGTGAAGCTTCTAACCATATGGACGCGATATTGAGGTCGAAATTGCGCGAATTTGCAAAACATCTCCGCGATGCTATAGACAAAGGATGTACGGATGAGCAAATACAGAATCAAATAATCGAACAGATGACCATAGTCTACAGAATCGTGAGTGTATGCTTGGGTGTACCATCCGAAACTTTCACATGGGAATACTACGACAAAGCCAAGACGTTTCATAGAGTGGGACCGATCAGTGGTCTTGATTTTTACAAACTTCACGTGAAACCGTTCTACAACGTCGATCAGAAAATTTGTCTCGTGTCTGACCCGAGACCTGCGAATCAATATGGCAAACTTTACGAGCTCGATTATCTCGGCAACGTCGTCGGTGGTCGGAAAGTTTTGTATAATAATCAATCGCCGGAAGTATTGATGCAATTATGCACCAGGAGCATCGATGAGAATGAGGCCGTATGGTTCGGTTGTGAAGTTTCCAAGCGTATAGCCTCGAAACCAGGAATTCAAGATCTCGATATTCACGATTTTAAGACATTGTTCAATACCGAAGTATTCATTGGTCTATCGAAAGCCGATAGACTTTATTACGGTGATTCCATGATGACGCACGCAATGGTGTTCACTGGTTACTCCAAAGATGTAAGTTTATTCTTCTCAACTTACACGTGGCATGATTCTATTTTCATTTGTTCGTCGTCCTCGAAATTTACTCAACTTGTAATCTATTGTTGTTTTATTGCTACAGACCGATTCCCAAATAACAAAGTTCCGCGTCGAAAATTCCTGGGGTGACGATCGAGGAGAAAAAGGTTACTACGTTTTAACAGCCGATTGGTTCAAGGAGTTCGTTTTTGAAGTGGTTGTTGACAAACAATATGCATCGGACGAAATCTTGGCGGTTTACGATCAAGTGCCCATCGTTCTGCCCGCTTGGGATCCTATGGGAACTCTCGCTCAGTAATAACATTTTGTGGAACAATTTATATCACTACATATACTTTCAGTATCATCCAGTAAAAACCGAAAATGTGTCCGCATCATCATGAGCTCATACCAGCCACCGTGTTCAAGAACACGTCTTTATTTAGCGATCTAGCAATAAGGATTTTATGTTCTTGGGGAAATCTATCATATTCGTATCTCATTGATTCCTCGATTCTCGTATGATATATTAATATAACCGGTGATTTAGTAATTTGTATTGGATGTGCAGACGAATTGCGAGAAAAAAAAATCCTCTACAAATCCCGTCTGAATCAACAAGAGAGCATATCTCACAAAGACTATTAATAATGTTCTATAATTTTTCAAACAAACGTAACATTAATGTTCGGTATGCTGCATGCACATTTGTCAATTTGAGTAACTGGATAATGAGATCGACGTTATGCGCTCGTGTATTTAATGAAGTCCGCGAAGAAAATAAAAAGTGTGTAATGCGTTTGCAATAAGATTAATCGCGATACCACCGGCTACGAATTAAAGAGCTTAGTTTTAGAAATATTTGGATCTTTAGGTTATCAGCATTTACATTGTAGTCTGATACGAATAAATATAACACAACATACTAAGTTGATACATTAGATATATAATTTTATAAACGATCTTATATGAGTTTTATAAAAACCCTTATTGTTTATTCATATGAGAAGTTTTATCTTAAATATTTTCCAAGTTTCCTCAGTTTTATTTACAAATGTACAAATTTTTTATTCTGGTTTTCAACAAAATATACTCATCATTTTGTAAGATGATTTCTCTTTTGCCTTCTCAGCTTGTAACAGTACCTGAGTTTAGCCCATATACCCTGACACATCCGCTGCAGATGGATGTCTTTTTGTTCAAGCCCGTATTTAAAAATGTCTTGAATCATGAGCCTTGGAATTCTAAGATTACCCTGTTGAATCATACTTAGAGCAGCGTAGAGTTTGCATCTGGCGACAAGAAGAGGATCTCCGAGTCTGAATGCAAGCTTAAACTGACGGATAGAGATCTGTCCAGCCATTTGAGCCTGTACAAAAAATACATCCATGCAGTTTATTTCTCTATTTATTACTGGACTTTTATTGCAAAAACTTACACAATGCTGAAAATGTTCTCCCAAAGCTGAAAAAGCACCGCCTAATGTGGACAACCAGGACATCGCATGATCAACTTCTCTTCTTTCTAATGCCATTTGAGTTATTCTCTCTCCCCTAAAAGATATTCAACTGTCTTTCAAATTTAGGACTCCGATTACAACAGTTAGTAACTCTGTGCGTCGCTGAGATAATAATAAAAGTACATTATTGCGTTTAACGTGAGTATTCGATAATAGATTTCTCAGTTCATATTTGAGAGGCGATCAAATACTGTAAGTGTTTCGTAAAATTAATTCCTAAGTTATCTGGCACAACGAACTTGATTGTGACGGAACTGTAGTGAAACCAATGTAAAATAACAGTAAAATGTCTGCAAGCTTCATACCCTCGCAGAGTTGAGGTGCGCCAGTAAAATTGCAAATTTACTTTGAAACTATCGGCTCTTGAACTTGAATTAAACTAAGCGCATAATACTGCCTTTCAACTAAGTTGCACATTCTAAGAACATGATTAAAATTATATGCGCTGACATCTTATTTTGCTACCCCATTACAGTGGAGGATCTTGTAATAAACGGTTAAACAAACCAAGACTCCATTTAGTCAAAGCAAACCCAATGTCCCCGTCATCCTGTTCATCTAATATAATTACCATTTATAATCGAGGAACTGTTTTTCTGGTTCTCTCAACTTGATAAAAATCACAGGTAATTCTTCATTAGATACAATCAACACTTTGCATCGTAATAAAGGCCTTAAAGCACAGTTACGATAAACGGACGAACGCTTCAAAGTATCGATATACGCGGATACTGCGTATGAAGTAATTCGTTGATTGTTCAAATAAGCTGGAACGTACAAAAGTTCCTTTTTGGGCTTCCCGCGAAATTCCTTGTTGCAGGAGTCATTATCAATAGCAATTTCCTTTTGTAGATATTGCGTGACATATCGAGCCGTACAGATCAAATCATCGTAAATTGACTTTTTTGAGTGGACAACTAATCGATACTTTATCTCCATTTCACACACAGATATGATATAATATAAATTCTATCGTGTGTTTCTATTATATTTAAGAAACGGTGTAAACAGTTAATTAATCGTCCGACGATATTCGTTATTCTGAGACTGATGGAATCTGTTTTCACTGATCTTGAGCAGCTCAACAAACTTTCTGTTGAAAAGTTTACGTTTTTTTATCATATAACCGGCGAAAACGTCTTACATACTTTTAGGTTAGTTATTTATACCGTTGAGGAAATAATAGGAAGAAGATTCAGACTCGTGTGACAGTTTCGAAATTATGCTATTGGTGGTCAGAGGGCGCAGCAATCGGGAGTATTGGCGTACAGCGCATATACACTCGCAATCATCTAAAATTACGCCGTGACATTAGCCATTTCGCAAAAGTCACGGTATTGTGCCTTTGTGGGTGTGCTACGAGTGTCCTGTGTAGCGTTATATGTGTGCTGTGTATTTGAAAATCGCACCGATTGGGATTGGGACGTTGAAAGATGTGTGATGTTTTTTCGTGATTCTAGCCAAGTGGAGTTTATTCGAGCAACGAATTGAGACGTCTTAACTCGTTTAAAGCCTGATTAATATGTAAATGAGACAGTAAAATATGTAGGTAAAATTATCTACATACAATTCTTCATTATTTTTTAATATTATTTATATATACATACGTAATGTTACTTTTACTCATTCCACAGCGTATATAATACAACATTATCCTCTTCCTATCTTTTTAGTTTTATAACCGTCATTGTTATTTTCAGGGAGATGCAGCTGACAAGACGACATTGTGTGTACGTTGCGTTAGACACTTTGCGAGTATCATACATTTGTATTCCTTTGGTTTTGGATGTTCGTCTGTCATCCCACGTTTACAAACCAAACACTAAACTCCACAACAATCTTTACTTTCCTTTCGCAGGAACTTCGTGCGAATAAATACTGTTTTAATAAATAACAATTTTGAGCAATTCGGATCATGTACATATCAAACCGTTAGAAATAATCTTCAGAATGTGTCAAATATTAGAGTAACTCAAGGAGGTGTGACAAAATTTTGTTTCTGTACAGTGTATTTGTGATATCTATTCGATGGATGGTATAATATTGTAAATATGGAGGTCGAGATCGAATATTCTGCCTAATCGCAAAATCACAGAATCTTGAAACAGTTGTTAACCATGTAACTAAAAGTTTTTTCAACTCTCCGTGATTTACCCATCTATATTCTATCGAGACACAGAATTAATAAGCTTATAATTTGCGAGCATTTATGCCTCTAATAATTGCCCATATCAAGAATGCAATTCTGTGCTCAAGAGATTATATTGTTCACATTCATCAAAAATAATATGACTATTATATTACAGTATTTGTGAGTCGGCGATTTCCTTCATGGTGGTATGGAGAGACAATTCAGAAAATATCGGATACAAAATCGTTGCCACCGTAATCATCGTAATAATCCTCAGCGCCTGGGGGCACGAACATTCCTCCGAAAACATTGGAAAGATTTTCACCGAATCCCATGACCGATGCTACACCAAAAACCAGCCTCATTACCATGAGTCTCACGAAATTGGCAACGGTAGTTTCTTTGCTCTGCAGAGCTATCTGTTTGGTCTTCCTCGACTTGCATTCTGCCGTACGGAGCTAAAAATTGTTGAGAAACAATCGTTTTATCGAATCAATGCATCGATATACGTCCAAGCAGTGCGAGGCTTATTATGATCCTCGATAAATTCATTCATCGTATGTACAGACGCGTTTGGGCAAGGAGTTGCAACTTGTGACGTTGCCAATGCCATATAGAGATCATCCTTATGAAAATGGAATTGGCATAGGAATTTTAACTGCGGCAACAATTGTACCTAACTAACCGCTTCACTAAATAATTTATTAAGCTTGGATTATTGATTCAGATTCTGTAAAATATGAATATACGTTTCAATCAGTATTTCCTCACGGTTCTGAGGAATGTTTTACAACAGTAGTTATAGCGATACAAATTATTTTTCGAAAAAGTTAGATATCCTATAAAAACAATTGTTTCGGATTTTTAATGAATATTGTAAGAGAGCTGAATTTGCGCGTCAAATTTGTGCATACGCAAAGATAATTGTGGAGAGAAAAATTCATAAATGGACTTACGGTCAAGCAGTAAATTGCCAGTATTCCAACAAGAGCAATGCTGATCTTCATTCTTACGGCAGGTCTCGCTATTCCTGTTGTAATCGTTGAATGATTCACTTTCGTTGTCGTCTGACGATCGATCGATTAACTCTACTATCACTGACCAGTTTTTCCGGCTATCATCCAGCGTATCTCTCGATACCGGAAGAGGATAAAAAAGGAACCGATCGATCCGCCAAAATGAATTACCAGTTATTGATTATACTCGTTCATTTGCCTCGATTACATCTCGCGATCAAAATTATTCGCGTACCGGCAAAAATAGTCGAACAAGGAGCAACGCTCGTTCTTCGAAGACAACGTTACGTTTCTCTTCGCTAGGTCGTCGAGCGACTGTCGTTGTTGGTCGTTGCACCGGGAAAGTATACGCGTGTCCTACACGAGAAGGCAGCTACGCCGAGCGCGCGCTACTACTTCTTCTATCTGTTATTAATTTTTTCCTTCCTCTCGTTCCCACAACACGCTTGTCCGATCGAAGAAGCTCTTGGCAAAGTGATCGACCGGTGTACGGCGAATGATATTGAGACGCGTCCGAGGCGATAGTCGACGTACTAAGTTATTCTACAATAACGGTACCTCACGAAAAAAGGCATTCAGGCCACCTCTCGTTCCATACTCTCTTCGACTTGGTTACGTGTACACGAATACACCCAGAAGTTTGAGTACACGCCGGGCGTTTTATTGACTGAACAGCGACACGTTTCACGCTCCGTCAACGTGAACAAGTCCGAGCTATGCAAATTACAAAAAAAAAATAATGATAATAAATCAATTTTATCTTAGGCAGTGAGTCAATATTATAAATTATTATATCGCACTTTTCAACGAGAATTTTTTGATTACGAATAAGAAATAATTGTAGGACGAAAGAAAAAAATATTTGCCGTTTTCCTATTGTTTATGCGTCTCGGTGACTAGAAGTATTTTGTATTGTGCGCCAGGTGTCGGGAAAATAGTAGATTATAATGAGAGTCTCGTCCGGGAACATTTTCCCTCTCGCGTGTTTACCCTACATTCGCACCTGTCGTGACTGGGTTCGATGTATACATGCACCATCAAGCACCTAGAAGAATAGAGAAAGAACATGAAAATTAGCGAGAGAAGAAGAGAACGAGAATATATCTGAAAGCTTCAATCTAGGCAAACGATCCTCCGCGAGCTTCATTATATTTCTCGTTACGTACCTTGGAAATTGGGCACGTCGCGTACGCGCTCGGGCATCGTAGATTAAATTATACCGAATCGTGTTCCATAACTGGAAAACGTGATCCCACTTGTTTCTAAGCTCATCCACGATTCCTCGAAAAAACCAACGGATCTTCGTGCGTGAGCATTCCAGCGGCTGAACAACATTGTGGAAGAATGGTGATAAACGGCGAAACATATAAAAGGCAATGCTGATGACTTGTGCGCTTAATACCACGTGCTGGAAAACGGGACGTCAAAACGTGTTTCCTTTTCCTTGATTTTCTCTCAGCACGCGAATAAATCGTTACTGAACTTTTCAGACGTTGATTCTTGCGACGTTCCACCTCGAGAGATTGGTAAAGATCAAAATAGAAGAAAACGTAGAACGATCTAACTTGAAGATCGCAGTCGTAAATTGCAATTCTGTTTCCATTTCGATGAATCACGACTTTGGAGACTAACGATCCGAGGAAAGATTGGATTCTCGTTCCATCCTGAAAGACATGTATACAATTTAACAAAACACAATTCTATTCAATTTCTAATAAAAAAAAAGGATGAAACGAATAAGTAATAATGGCAAATATTTCACTCAATCCTCTCGTTCCACTGCAATCCTTAAAGCATCCATGGCTTTCATTTTCAAGAAATATGTTCGTTAAAAAAAAATAAGGTTATCTCGATGAATGGGGGGAATCCCCGTCATCGAACGACGATCGAATGAAAATGAAACAACCGCGTGTGTGTCCAAAACGAGAGTTTCCCGTTTGACGAAGTCCAGGGGGGATCGTAAAAAAGGATCGAAGAAACGTCCGACGAGGTTTCCTCGAGGATGCGTAACCGCGCGGGCGTGAATGCTCGTACACGAACGATTGGCGATTATGCGTCTTGTTCGATTGCTCCGTGGACGGAAAAACGATCAACCGCCACGAGTTCCCAAAGAGAATGTATGAAAGGCAGGATGTGTCTCGAAGACGCGAGCGGGACTGAGACAACGACACGAAAAAGAGAAGAGAAAGAGAGAGAAAGAGAAAGACCGGATGTTACAGTCTATGAATACTCAAGCAGTTCCAGAAACGAAGGAAATACCCCGGCCCATTCGCGACCGAGGGCGACTACAGCGTTTAATATAGACACGACTCTGATACATCGTATACCCGTCAGTGGCACCACCGGCGCTCCGAGGAATGCTTAATAAACCACAGAAGCGTTTGCTGGTCTATACTTTGACACGATTTAAAAACTATAAGAACAAAAAAAAAAGCGACGAGACGGATTGATGGAAGTCAGCGTAGTCGGAAAGTCTGAATGGGACGTCGCATGAAACAAAATGAGTTTAACAGAAACTGGAGAGAGAATGATCGATATTACCATATGTATGTTTGCATCCTCGGAGTAAATGAGCATTCTATCGGAGAACGAGAACGAGAAAGAGAGACGGATAAACGAATGGGGAAAGAGCGAGAGTTCGTAGACCCGCGCATCCAGAGAGCGGGACGTTATCCGAGTTTTGCGGGGGTACAATATCGGACTCCCTTCTCCTCTACTCACCGTTGTCTATTATGCCACGCTTCTACTATATTCCTGCACTGTTTAATAGCATAATGGAGGAACGGTGTATACCGCGTTTCAACAATATACGATAAACGAGGAATAATGCAACGCTTCATTGACCGTAACATCGAACTGGTGGATTCCACGTTCTCGAGTGAGAACATTCGTATAATAGAAAAGAGGGCAGAACGAAATTAATAACTTATGCAAAAATAAGTGAAGAAATGTTAGAGTTCGATGAAACGGCTTTTAGGACGCTCCAGTTTACTCGCTCTTATGATAATTAGAAATGCTTCACGCATACAATTCTCACTGGAGAATTAGATTCAACGAGAAACGATTAAAACACGCTTTGGACTTTTGGAATTGCTTCCGGTGAGAGGCTTTGCCTTACTTCTACCAAGTTTCAAGGTTGGTTATAATACTAATTTCATCTATACGTTTTAAAATAAATATTCCATTGTAAAGATTGTATTCATGATATTTGTACGCAAATATGAATCAAGAAACATAACGAATGATAGTTTCTAAAACTTGATAACAAAAATGACAATTTTCAGATTTTTATACAACACTCACTTTTTCGTGGGTCAGGGTCACTGGCTCTTCAGAATTCGTTCCGGAATGAAAACAGGGTTGGCCGAGTATGCCGATCGGATTAATCCATCGTCGTTCGTCATTCCCGAGATATTTTCACGAAAGGGGGAAAACTTCTCGGATGGATATTCGATATCGTATAAGCTAATCGAAATGACGTGTCACAGTGGAGGGAAGAGCACGTTAATTAAACAATGCACGACGATTCCTCGTCCACCCTCGACCGGTGGCGTCTCATCGTGCCTACATGCACAAAGTTTTCCTCCCGTGTGCCTCGTGGATCCTTCCCCGAGGACTCTTGTGGCTCTCTCGCCTCAGTGCGTGCCACGCTACCACGGATGACACTTTATTCTCGTCGTGACTCGTCATCGCGAAGCGTTGAAGTATTTTTCGTTTTTGGAACCCCATCCGGCTGTACGCGACGATGTTTAGAACGTGCACGACCAAGCGTTGAAACAAAGTACCTGCAAACAAAGAGAAAACATATTTCTACGATGAATTAAATTTCTACGTCAACGGGATAAGTTTGGAAAGAATAGTGATCGACAATAATAATACAACCAGCTTTTCTCATCGAATAATAAAAGTGATAATCGTTCGATAAAATGATCGTCGAAGAGTCTAAAGTTGGATGCTTTCAAATACTTCTGCTGTTTCTTCTTTCCATCAATTATGTGATTGTTTCCATGAGCCACGCACTTCCAGTTTTTCACAATCATACACCAAAGTTTTACTGCGAGGTACGTTTCTCTTCATATTTCCTTGCGACGCCGTTGTCTTCTCTTTATTTGCTAAATTACGGATGAAGATTTGTGGTAAGAGTGTGTGTCTTTGTTTGGCTTTGTCATAATTCCTTAAAATGTTATTCCGTAGTCGAACGACCGAACGAACAGAACCTACGGTTGCGCCTCCTCGTTGCACTTCGAGAACAAATCCGTGGCTTCGCACAGTGATGATTCTTGCAAGAACGGATATATCTGGGAAACCGAAAGCACGGAGAGAAGCGTCGTTACAGATTGGAACTTGATATGCGATAAAAGTTATCTGATGCATCTTGGTCCTACTGTTTATTTCATCGGGATATCGATAGGGGCATGGGCGGCTGGAGTCTTCGCTGATCGTATCGGTAGACTTCCTGTTCTTGCTATATGCCTTTATACTCAAGGCACTATGGCTGTCGCCACATATATCGTACAGGTATTTACAGAAAATAATAATAAACGAAAAAAGAAATACGGAGGGTTTTCTAATCAGGAATTCGTGTGATTTATAATCGAATCGGTTTGTAGAGTTATCCAGCTTTTTTGGTTCTTCGTGGACTTCAAGGAGTATTCGCTCAAGGGTTGCAAAACACATCTTACGTTCTAACGCTGGAATTGTTTCCAAAACATTTTCGTACAATCGTTGCGACGACGATGGAGATTTTTTGGGCACTTGGTATTATTCTTCTTGCTTTGCTCAGCTATATAATACCGGATTGGAGGATTCTTCAATTAGCGGTTTCCGTACCGACTGCAGCTACTGTTTTGTACATTTGGTAATTTGAGAATTGCGAACGTGTGAAATGCGTAATTTGTTTTAAAAGCCGGTGTTGGATTTAGAGAATTTTTGTTTTTTCCACATCAGGATAATACCGGAATCACCTCGATGGTTGCTCGCTAAGGGAAAATCCACCGAGGCGGATATTTCATTGGAAAAAATTGTAAAATACAACGCTTGCTGCACGGGAAGAACTCGAACAGCTCTCGTTGCAGAAACAGATACCAGTACGAATACGACACCGGCTAAGCCGGAACGAAAGTCTCGTCTCATCAGATCGGTCGTCGAGGAGACGAAGCAGGAGACGAGAAAGGGAGATGAGACTTGCGAATCGACAAATTTGCTGACACCGCCTAATCCGGTTCAACGGAAGTCTCGCAGTACGATTATAGAAGTTGTAAATATAATGAAAGAAAGAATGAAACAAGGTTTAAGTCTTTTTAAAAAATATTGTCCTCCTTGATTCGACAGGGACGAGTCTTCGTGTTATAACGGAGAATTTGGAAAAAAGACTTTCCAATCCAGAAGCTTCGGTTCCACAAGTACCGAAAAGTGAAGATGAATCCGTACTGGACCAAACAGTGGAAGCTTCGGGTTCGAAGACCAATCGTGCATCTCTATCATCCACGAAATACGAGTCGAATCCAGAAATTGAAATACCGGAGAACGACGACGTATTGGTTGTGCAAAAGGTGTTACCAGAAGTGACCGTCGAGGAAGAACCCGTCAATGCTGGAAAAAATGAAGTTGCGGATATTGAAAAATTACAAGAAACGACTGTGAATGTTCATACACGCAGAAACAGATATCTAACGAAGTATCTTATAGTGATGGCGTGCGAATGGTGAGAAAAATAGGACTAACTTTCAACCATAGCTGTTTCGCAAATAAAGCTTTGATTGTTTTTCTCTGCTGTACTTTCCATTTTTCTAAAACTTCATGCGTTTCGTCGTTTTCGAATCTGAATAATAGCGTTGTTTTCATTTTCAAGGTTTACCGCATCTGTGACACGAAACGTCGTACACGAGATATCCCCGGGACTCAGCAAGGATCGGCACGTTAGCGTCGCGATCGGCGGTGGCTTGGAAATAATTGCTTACGTGCTCACCTACTTCGTACTTTCGAGATACGGACGAAGACTGCCGATGAGCCTTTGTCAATTCGTCAATGGTGTCATTTGCATAACGGTTGGTCTTATTGCGGTTCTGACGCATTCCACGGATGCCTGGATCGGTACGTTGCAATTTCTTTTTTTTCTCGACCGCACAGTAATTTTTGTTTACCAGTTTTTCAAGAACAAGTTTAACAGTGCCCATTTCTTTCAATGGCTTAAAAATTCAAGGGAGATAATTTTATTAACGTATTTTTGTTTTCTCTAATCCCACAGGACCCGTGAGATTAGTATTTTTACTTATCGGCAAAACTTCCGTCGTGTGCTCGCTTGCAACGTCTTATCTCTTCACCGTCGAGATATTCCCAACGGTAATGCGAGGGGCTTGTTTAGGACTGTGCACTATTGCTGGTATGATCGGTAGTCTGAGCTCTCCCCATATCTTATCACTGGTGAGAAAAATTTATTTTTCCCCTACGAAACAATATTTTTTTTTTATATATGAATGTGATTCCATTTTCTTTGTTTCTTTCAGAAAAATCATACTTCTATCGTCGCGCCTTTAACCATAACAGGTTTTTTATGTATGGTTACTGGACTGCTATGCTTTTTGCTGCCCGAAACGATGAATGAAGCTTTGCCCGATTCCGTGACGCAGATTGGCCGGACGCCAACGAAGAACAAGATTGGTGTAGCCGGTGCCGATCTCGAGAAAAATGGCACGGCGGACAAAGTCTCCAAGACAGAAATTCTACGGGAGAAATTATTTTCGGAAGATTGGGTTGACGCGGGTAATGGTATAATAGTAAATTTTTCTGAGAACAAGAATTAAGAAAACAAAATTCGAAACTCGTTGGAGATTCGCTCGTAACATTGTACAAAATATTGCGAAAAAAAAAAAATTTGGAGGCTCCAAGACACACCAAAGTATTTGCTGATTTAGCGCCGTGCTTCGTCGCTGAAAGGCCAACAAAGTATGGACACAAAATTAATGTGATGATTTATTCCCTAGTGTTAATAATCTTTATGCTTTAAGTAATGATTAAGTTTCAGTGATAGTATAAATATTACAAAAAAATTCGATTGTTGTATGTAAAACATTCAATGCAATAAATATGGAAAAAACCGTCTTGCTTTCTTTATTTGCGACTTATCACAGGCTACATTGTTCGACTAACACCGTAATAGTAGGTGTAACGAACGAGAAATTCACAATGGACACAGTTGAAATAACAATGAGGAATACATGGAATAAAATGATTTAGTTATATACACGAGAAGTATTGTTCATGACTCAATCAGAACAATGTTTAGGGCACTTTTGGCTGCGCTATACCATTATTCTGCGGGTTGTTATGCTGCGTCTGTTCCGCCGCTGTGTGTAAAAGTCGTGTTCTGCGTCTTGTGTAGTGTTGCCAAAGGAGAATTTGTTGGTCATCTATGAATTTGGTACATTGGGAATTGACTACTTCGCGTCTGAAGTGCTCGTACTGAAGAAGATCCAGGAAATACAAGCACATCGGATACTTCAGGTATTTGGCATATTCAGGTTCTTTCCAATACAGCAGATACTTCAGATAGTTGATGAACGTTGTATCCTTGAAATAACCTCGCTGAGCTAAAACTGCGAACAGTAATAATGTTCTCTAGTCACTTTCGAATTGTATACTTTACGGTTATGTGGATCAGTATCAATAAATGTAAATTGTAAACGTACAGTTCAAATAATTAGGATTTGCCAAACATTGGACGAATTCCAATTCCACTTGGAACCGTAGACGCTGTTGATCGTCAGTTTCTGGTCCACCTGCAAAGGTATAACAAATATAATAACGATTGTTGGAAATAAACCAGAAAAAAGGTTTATATATACGAATGGACTTACCGTTCATTCCAATGAACGAAGCTTTTCTGCCTTTTATCAGACTCGGTGTATCATCAAGGCGATTCATATTACACTTGGCCCAATTTTATATTTATAGTAATCATATATTTATGATTTCGTGTATATGCAGTCGAATCAAAGCATTTGTCGGTGGGGAAAACAATTCAACGAAATAATCGTTGCTTCGGTGTACAGAGACTTTACTCCCGGTAAAACAAGCGCCAAAACAATACACAACGTATTCTTGGTTATGTTCTTTGTTGCGGAACGCTAAAGAAAACGTAACACGGTCGAGACCAGAGTATAACTAGTATGGGCACTCCGAGCGTCCGAGCATTTGCGAGGTTCGCGTCGATCCGTTCTGCGCATCCATCCGCCATGTTTTTGGGCGCCACCAATCAGAAAATTGTTTCATAAGTGGTGATGTGAAGTGTAAGACCGTGGTCGAGACAAACGCTACCCCCACCCTACTTGTCTCGTGCCGGGTTGTAATCGTCATTTCCGGTGAAATGTATAGGTTGCTGTCCCTTTAAGCCCAGCACGCCAATATGGTAGATTATCGCACCTCAAAACTACTTTGTAGTCACAATATCACCTTTTTTTAAATCATACATAGTGAAAGCGGAGATCGATGGAAGTTCCCGAAAAAGTGGAGCATTTTTTTGGAGTATATCTTTTATACTGTATGAATCCTCAATATAAAGGTCGAACATATATCGGATATACAGTAAACCCGGGACGGAGAATAAAACAACACAATGCAGGAAAGAAAGCGGGTGGAGCTTGGAGAACTAGTCAGAGAGGTCCATGGTACGTAAGCTATATATATTTAATTTGAATGATTTACGATGGACTCTTTAAATAATTCTTCATGCTTTTCATAGGAATATGATTCTTATTGTGCATGGATTTCCAAATCCTACATCTGCCTTAAGAGTGAGTACATCATATATATATATATATATATATATATATATATATATATATATATATATATATATATATCTTCATACGTCGGCAAGTACAGGGTCCTTTAAAAAAAGTTCGTAACCGCCACGACCCTGGTGGCGAAAACTGGTAGCTTTAAACGTAGTATTCACACACATGTTACCTTTGGGAGATCAGGTTGACATCTGTGATCAGTCGATACTTATATGAGCCACTATTATCGAAATTTGATACATAAATCCGGGTTCTTATTAATAATTAAATGTTTCCTTTTTGTTTGTAGTTTGAATGGGCTTGGCAGCATCCGGAAGCGAGTCGCCGTTTGAGACACGTGCCCAAGAAAAAAAGCTCAAAGCAAACCGTACTTGAATATCGAATGATGGTTGTGTCGGAAATGCTCAAAGTTGGTCCTTGGTGCCGCTTACCATTGACAATTCGGTGGCTCGATCATAATTTTTATTCAATGTATGCTGAGAATATTTCACCCCCTATGCATATGCCCATCAGTTACGGTAAAGTAGTGACACTCAGTAAGAAAAAGAAGAGCCCCAAAAAGAAAATTGAAGAACGTGAGATTGAACTAGAGGATCCGTCTATAATGCTCTGTTCATTGTGCGATTCTTTTGTAAATAATGAAGAAAAAGTGACTTGTGTCACGTCGAATTGTCATTTGATTGCTCATATGGTTTGTCTCGCAAGAACTTTCACCAAAGACAAATTTTTACCTGTGGATGGAAATTGTCCAGCATGTGACACTAACGTTTTATGGGGCGATTTGATCAGAAAGAAAATAGGATGTAATCTGCATTTGAAGGATACGGACAAAAAGTCGGATGACAGTAGTGATGACTCAGACATTGGGTCTGATTGATAAGATTCAAACAAATAATATGTACATTTCTATTTTACATTTAAATCAACTTTGTTTTACAATATTACGTCATTTAGATATCGACCTTGTAACATAAATTATTCGATGAATTGTTCGCTGCACATCATAAACAAATATACAGTATGAAAACATTAGAGCGTCGGAAAGGACGATCATAATTTGGCGGGTTTTTGACGCGCCTTGCAATTGGTCGAACGAGTCACGTCAAGCACCAATGACCGCGGCCAAACACGACGACAGATGAGTCAAGTTTAATGTTAAATAGCAATAAAACTTTTTACATTATTTAGATAAATATGCATCTAATTATTAAATAAATGCATTTATTAATGAATTATATTATTAATATATAAGATTATCGAGGAGGTTGAGATTTTGCGAAATGAATATCCAGTGTCCCGAAGTACTAGTCATACTATCGACTTCCGCCAATGTCAAGTTTCCTGTCTCGGTCTTTACGACGTAACCCACGAGAGCGAGGTGAGGCATTATCAATATACTCTCGTTATTTGTCGCGTTTAAGAGCAATTCGTCAGTCCTAAGTAACTCATTACGATACTAGCACATTTGTTTCCAGTGATTAACTGTATCGCGTTAAGTTATTAACTTTAAATATCGTAATATCGCAGGCAATTTTCCATACACACGTGACAAGCTACTCGCACCTATTCATCAACACGATGGTCGCGAACGATTCGCACACATGGATTGACGTTTCAACGTTTCTTCTTATGTTGCAGGAAAAGCATCATCAAAATGCAGTTGCAAATTCGCGGGCAGGAGACCCACGTAATCAATTGCGAGGGCAATGAAACGATAGGAGAAATCAAGGTACGTCGTCGCACCCCAACCTCAAAATCACTCCATCAACTTATTGTGCATTATAATGATAACCCGACAATTGTCACTGCCCGCAGTGTCGGAACGAGCAATAATGCAAAATAAAAATCGAGATTTCAGGGTGACGAAATATTCATAAAAATGATATTCGTCTTATCATTAGTTTCGAACATTGAATTATGGATATATATAATGAGCTGCATGTTCGTTTCTTCGATTTTGTAACACCAAGATTCTGTTTTATTTTTAAATGAGGCAGGCGAGACTCGGCTTCTTCGAAAATGCCGGCTCCGAATTCACCCTTCACTGCGGAGGCGCTCCACTTGCAGATGAATTCTGCGTGGCGGAACTCGCATCCAATGTGCTCGAGATGACCGTACCTCTTCTCGGAGGTAAAGTTCACGGATCTTTGGCCCGTGCCGGTAAAGTCAAGGGACAGACCCCGAAGGTAAAGAAAATATATATATATATATAAAGATTTCTTTTATATTAAGATTATTCAATTAAACATACACTTTTGATTTCTGCGATCCTTTCCTTTTCCACTGTACTGTTCCAAACTTCACTTTCTACACAAGACTTTTGTCAGCTTCAATGCGCCTTTAGTACATCCGCAGCCTAATTATCCCCACTACTTTGCCACTTTCACACAAGGACATACGTAACTAAGAAAAAATTGTAATTGCATAGCAAAACTTTACACAAATTGAAGAAAAATTCAAATTCTATACTAACTTCAATAGCACCGATTGATCTAAGCTGTGATTTGATGTATTACAAATAGCGGTAAAATACCGGTGCTATAAGAAAAGCAGATCAAAGTGAAGTTTTGATCCAATAACGGACTTGACTTTTCATCGGTCTGCGACAATTCAACAATTGCATTTCAAACTCACAATTCCAAGAATATTATCGCATTGAAATTTTGCCACGAATAACTACTTAATTCGAATCTCATTTGTGCAGGTTGAGAAGCAGGAGAAGAGCAAGAAGAAGACCGGTCGCGCTAAGAGACGTATCCAGTACAACCGACGATTCGTTACTGTCGTTCAGACGTACGGACGTCGTCGCGGACCAAACGCCAACCCCAACACATAAGCATTTATCACGATTGTAACGATCCATTATTCGGTGTACCAGGTGTTATGCTACAATAAACAAAATAAACAAAAACATTCACAATACACGGAGTCTACCGAGTTTCTATCCTCGTCATTATTCGACTTTCCGTTATTGGTAAAAGGAACGATAACGAAAAAAAAAGTCTTTCGTCACCGGCGTAGATAGAATACTTGAAAATGCATCTAAATCCATAAGTATACCTATGTATCTCTGGTTCGTCGTACACTATCGTGCTCCAATTGCGTCCAAGTGGGGAAAACTTCCAGCTCGCGGGGTCGACGACAATTTCAATCGGAGCGTAAAACTCTCGTCGTGCGTGAACTTTCGGGCTGAGGAAGTTTGCAAAACGAAGGGAGAGGTTTGCTAGGAAAGTGCAAACTAACAGGTCCCCGGAAGTTGTCTATTCTCTCCAACAATAATACCTGTACGGTTGCGCGATAACGTGCCCACCGGGTTCGTTTATATGAAATATGCACCGTCTTAGAGAACGGACAAGTTTGCCCACGAGGAGAGAGTACATTTCCCTGTTTGCTTTCACGAGCGACGACTGAACGTGTCGAAGACCAGAGAGACATAATGGAGATGATAATTGATCGTTCTATATTCAAGATTGACGTCTAACGTTATTATTTCCAGAGGATGGCACGAAGATGAAAAGCTGACCCGAGGAAATTGAGATCGACGATTGGCTCTGCGGTATAAATACGGGATATTACATTTGCATAGTCATAAGCCAAGTCCTTACATCAATCTTGGAACACACCGATGGATACTTCGGTTTTATCCACAATGAAATGTACAAAGAATAGAATTTCAATTTTTTTCTTGGATTGTCTCAACATACTGGAGATAATACATCAATCTTGGAAGACACCAATGGATAATTCGGTTTTATCCACAATGAAATGTACAAAGAATAGAATTTCAATTTTTTTCTTGGATTGTCTCAACATACTGGAGATAATACATCCACCATACATCTTTCAATATAAATACAGGAGAATCCACAGGTTTGACAAAGTTAATGAAAGGCCCTCTTGGAAAACCTTCAGGGGTTGTCTTAATTGAGCTTTTTTGCTCGTCTGGTTGGCCTTGGATATATACATCCTCCTTCTACTTGCAGAGTTCTCGACGACCCACTTGCTTTGTATTTTGTCAAAGGAGGATAAGGAGTCTTGGTGGTTTCTCGCACAAGTTTGCATCTCGTGCCAAGGGATATCAGCAAGTGTACACAGAATTGGAAAAGAGGAGCAACGAACTAATATCGAAGGACAATTTTATTTCCAAACAATATGTTACCAAGAATGTGCTAGTCCTGATTTTTTGGACAACGTTTCTTCGTACATACAAGCTTATTTTTTCTACAGATACACGTGTTGCAGCCAACCCTTGTTATTTGGCCCTCTTTGCAATGGTCCAATGCACGGCTGAGTCTCGTGGCGCAAAACGTTGGACGGCAACTAGCTACTTGTCCCTCGATGCAGATGCAGCTTATACACTCCTCGGCCCAAGCATCCCCGACGATGCAGGGATGGTCTATTGATAAAAAAAAAACGAAATTACAATTATAATCCTTCATCGTAGACCATGATCGATGCAACTAAAATTCTTAATGCAAAATGTCGACTTTGCACTTCCTAGAATGAAAAATGATTTCTGATTACAGCCAAGAATATTTCTAATCGACACAAAGAAGAAATTGATAGTACAAAAGGGTTTTTTAAATTCCTATATAACAAGAATTGCGGTCAGTTGAGTGTCACAGTGTTAAAGTTCCATTCTAATTGGTGTCAACTACCTCGTGGCCTGCAAGAATCTTTGCCCAACTTTAGGATCTTTGCAGAACTATTTTTAACAGGCGGCTCGGTTGTATGACCTGATCTAGGTAAATTATGAAGATATAGAGTTAGTCGTATAGTTAAGGAGAAGTTTGTTGTACGTTATCAGCAGATACTGGACGCAATCACGTCTCGTAGATTAGTGTCTCGGGGCTTTCTCTCACAGCCTTAGACAGAATTGTGCTATAAATGGGGATCGTGTAGCGTTGCTCAGTATGCAAACAACTGGATACAGTCAAATTGCGGACAAAGCAAGGTTCAGACAAACGGAACAATTCATCGTGTTATACGACGACGAATATTCAATCTGGTAAATGCTTGGACATGCTCATCGGACTGTGCGACGTTCGTTGCACGTCGTTCGTTACGATGCTGATGAATCGAGGGCAAGGGGAAATAAACATGACGAATGTGTTCTGCAATTGTTGAATTCTCATTCTCTCATTCTCTTTCTTTACCTTTTATATATTGAGTTTTAGGAAACTATAAGGACATAGAAAATATCTAGATAGCTGATGTCAATACAAGCAAAACAGTTTTTTTAGAATTGTCCTGTGATAAAAATTGATGGAGATATTAATTCCCAAAGTTTGGAATTTCGACTTTTCGATAAATCTGGAGGTCGCGGGTTCGAGTCCCACTCAAGGCATTTTTTTTTCCACAGATTATTGCTTGTTTATATAAATCTTGATAAAATAAGTGTTAATAAATTAACGCTGAGTCGACGCCGTAAGTGAAAACATATTTTTTAATCACTCAACTGTAGAGAGCCAGATGACATTGTTTAAACGGTTAATCTTTCTGAATTAATATCATTGCCAATTCTTATCGCGGGATAATTTGAAAAAAGAAATCACAAATGAAAACAAAATTTACTGTCCAGATAATTACCTAACACCCTGTATATACATAAAAAGAACATATAAATATAATTACGAAGAGGAAAGTAATTGCGCACTACCGAAGTTCCGATAAAACAAAATGCAGAGTAGCGAAGCGCAATAAAGATAACGAAGAGTAGAACAACAAACCGCAGAGTGATCCATTATCGAACATAATTGCAGAAGACGTTGCATCGTATCGAACGATTTATTAACTTTTCCCAAATTTTATATAAAATCCTACAACTCAAAAAAAAAAACAAACAAAAATTCCAACTAACAAAAACAAAAATAAAAAATCTTAATATCTTCTCAATTCAAATTTACAAATAATCTGATTCTCCAATTTTGAAAGCCAACGAAATAAATCAAGCCCTCGTATTACGAATATTTTTCATAAATCTCGTTGCCACATGAAGTTTAACATTTCTTTGACCCGTTACGCAACGTCGATTGCCGTACTGGATCAAATAGCTGGGAAGATAGACAATCCACGTTTTCTCAGCCGAGACCACGTGACGCAAACGCGGATGCTTTTGATGTGAAAATAAATTTCGTTAAACGATCCATACGATAAGAATTTGCTCACCGTGATTAGGTTCGATCGAGAGAGTCCAGATCATCGTAATTTCTTGAAGTAAAATTATAGTTGCAAATTGAAGAAACCTCATTGCCTCTACGATGTTGGTCCAGATCGTTAAGCGGTGACGTCGTTGACACGATCCTCGGGGGTCGATGCTTCGAGACCGTGTGACCGCGTAATTTTTTTTCGGCGATTGTCCACTATGATATAGTTAACTATATATATATATATATATATATATGTGTAATACTGTACGTGAAGTCGATTCGGAGAGAGATGACCACTTGCTCGGAACGCCGTTGTTCGTCTGAATCAATTGCAATAGCGACCGGCGGCCTCGGCGACGAATCTCCGAGTGTTTTATATACGTTTACATGTGCGCGCTCGTTGTACCGCTCTGCCTGGCCACATTATTCTCGCGCGGATTAATACGAATATTTATATGCACCGGTCGATATGTCAATTAAAATTACTTTATTTTCATTGGAATAAAGATTTTAGCGGAAGTTCGCGAGTTACCGAGATAAATCGCGCGGATAATAGTCGACATTGTTATTAACGATGATGATGGAACATGCACGACGTGTGAGTGACGCGTATCCGCCTTTGGGGAAAAGAGGGGGGGGGGGGGGGGATTTTCTTGGTAACGAGGCGCATTATATTTTTTTTTTTTTTTAATTATTGCTCGACATTTTTTTCTCTAGTTCTAGTATCATGGAACCGATAGATCATTAGACACGCCGCGTCTGGTTCTATTTACATATTGTTATGTGGAGTGTAAACGTTTTCGTTTTTTTTTTGCTTCTGTCAACCGCGTACTAGTTTTGTAGATCGAGCACGATCGAGTCGCGGATTTCATTCGAACGATGGGATTTGCTGGAATTTTGTTACTTTATTCGAGTTTCAAATAATATTTTATGGAAGTGGTTAGGGGGATTGCGATTTAGGGAGGTGAGAAATATTCGGAAGGCACGATCTGATCTTATTTGCTTCAAATTGAAATTTCTTCAGAACTATTCAATATTTTTTGACAATTTTTTTCAGTTTTGTTCAAAAAGATTTTATTGATAGTTCTGTGTAGGGTTTTTGAGGATATTCGAAATGGAAAATTTTTGGGACATGTTGAAAGTAGAAAAACATTGGTTCGAAAAAATGTTTATTTTCAATGTACCTTTTCTCAGGAATCGTACGTTCGATTTTGACCATTTTTGTTGTGCGTGTACATTAAAGTGTTACAAACAATGTGTCGAGCCATTTTTTCGATATTTTGTTTCAAAATTTTTTGACATTGTTTTGAAATTTTGGCAAAATTTTTGACCACAATTTTTTTTATCTTCGAATATATTTTTCTCGGGTCTAAAGCGTTTTTTTTCAAAAAAATAGCTCGATACATCCTTCGTTTGGATGTGCTGGTTACGTCAAAAAAGAAATATACTGATACGATAAGTAAATTTCGAGAAAAGGTACATTGCGGGGGAAAAAACAACTTTTCATCAGACACGATTTTTTTGAAAAATTTGAATTTTTAATTAATTAAAACGATAACTTAAAAGAATGATTTAACATACTCCGACTGCTCAGAATTTCATGAAATTTGAATCGCATATCAAGAAAGACATGTACTTTCAGAAAAAAATGCATTTTTCGACGCTGTAATACGTCGAACGTCCTTAAGGTAGTTCTATCGTTTTATCGTTTTCTTAAGATTTGCTTGAAAATTTTGATATATCTTTTTTGATGTCATATGTACGTGTGTAATAATTTTTGGAAGGTTTTATCACGCGAAAGTTGAGATATTTATTGGTGAAAATCAGAATTTTCGGTAGTCTCTCATAAGAGCGCGTGTTAAAAGTTGCATTTTCATCCATAAATATCTTGGCTTCTACTCGGTGAAGCCTTCTAAAACTTTACATACATTTTTATGCAACATCAAAGAAGCTTTATTTAGTTTTTCAAAAAAATCTAAAGAAAAGAATTTTTGCAATTTTTGTAATTATACAGCAAGTACATATTACCTTGGATGACCTTGAATTTGGAGTATATTGTTCTTTAGTCAATTTGCAACAATTTTTCTTTATTAACTCGAGCCCACAAACCATTTTATATGTGAGAAAAACTGAAAAATAGTTTTTCGATTTTAACGTCACGATAGAACTACCTTAAAAGATTATTTTATTTTATTGTATCTTATCATACGATAATTCGTCGTTTAATTGCATCGCGAATCGACCTTATTACCAGAAATTGAAACAATTCGCCGATCAATTTACAAAAATTGTATGGACAAGTGTGTTAAAGTAATTTCATTTTCTTTTTCTACGCGAATGCATCTTGATCGCGATGCAATTGTTACGACAAAAGTATTACCGCTAGTCGCGTTTATAAATTTTCTCTCCTTACAATCCGCGTAATTGATGGAATTAACGACACAAAAATCGTTTTTACATTTAACGTTAAAACACAATAATTTGAAATTCGTCGCACGAACGATTTTCCATTGTTCGCGACGGGGAATAAGGAAGTAACGATATCCCTGGCTAAGGTAATAAGCTATCGCTCGTTATAAACTCGCATAATTATTCTCAACGTTATATCAAAACGAACAATTTACCGTTTCGAAACGTTTTCGAATTTATGCAAATGACACAGAAATCGTATAAGCGTACGATTTTCCACTTTAAAACCCTAGATAACGATTACGTTTACACGGAAATAACAATTCCTACGAGTTTACCAAAACGTTCATTCAACACAGCGTGAAACGATACGGGAATTAAATCGAATTTAGACCTTACGAGTTATTTCAATCGGTGTTAAACGAGACGTGAAAAAAACGATAAAAGAAAAGCAAACTGGTGTACTTAAGTGATTTTCCGGAGTTTGAACGAAGCAAAACGTGAGACGAATTACGATTTTACGATATTTGTCTTTTGTTCGAGAAATTAATGATAATTTTTAGCGACGTTCGAGGGAATGAAAAAAGATCGGTTTGTACGAGGACGATCGTACGAACGCCTAGAATCGCCGGTCGTTCGCGTGACTCTCTCGTTCCCTCGCGACACGGGCGAATTCTTCGCGCGAGAAAAAGCCACGCGCGCGTTTCCGGCGCATGTGCTCGATGAACTCGTGGTTGTCTCGGTTTTAATACATGTTCGCGCTCTCTCTCTCTGTCTCTCTTTCTCTCTCTCTCGTCATTCTACGATATACCGCATAGTCGCGTTACATACGGCAGACGCGCGCAACCCGTCTCTTCTCTACGATACGGACGTTTGGATTTTGCCATCGAGACGACCGAAGAGCAGTTTGAACGCCGCGCTACCGACGAACGGCTCTCTCTCGCCCTCGACCACATCCGCGAAATTTAACGCGCGCGATAAACTCACCGCGGGTTCGTCTCACGAAATTTTTCAGTTTTTTGTTCAGTCAGTCGAGAATTTTTTTGGACGGGAGGAATCGTCGAGGCTCGAGTTATTTTTTTTATAAATAAAACGTTTGAATTTTTGTCTGTTTTTTGTTTTTGTTTCTTTTTTTAATGGCGATGAGTTTTTATATTTTGGGGGAAATTTCGTATCGATGATCGTTAATTTTGTTAGAGGGTTTGTATTGTTCGCGAGGTGTGAGAACGAACCGTGCGTTTATTTGATTTACGATTGAAAGAAGCGGGGAGGAATTTAATACGTAAGTTTGATCGAAGCGTGTTGATTCGTATAATTGTTTTTGAGTAACGATTGTCGTCGAATCATTTTTTAATTTTTCAATTATTGAGACTTTAAATTTAAAAAAGTAACAGCAACAATTTATTTCGGTTAAATTATAAGAAATTTAATTTAATAAAAATAAAAGTTTAATTTGATTAATTTAATTAAAATTTTTAGTCATCTACTTTGTAATCATTTTTCAATTATTGAAAAATTAAATTTAGAACAATGTTACCTAAATATTAATTGAAACGAAACAGCGATATTTTATTTCGACAAAATTATAAAAAATTTATAAATTATAAATAATTCTCTTTGTTCTAAATTTAATTTTTCAATTATTGATAAATAAAATTTACAACAAAGAAAAGAACAATTAATTTTTGATAATTTTATCGAAATAAATTATTGCTGTTTATTTTTCGATTGATATTTTTAACATCGTCTTTATTTTTTTAATAATTATTGTAGATTTTCATAAATTTTATTTATTTATCATTCGTGTTTTACAATCGACGATTAAGTTAGCGTTTATAATTCAGAAATAATTTATCGCCTAATTTCAATAAAAAATGTTCGTTCTCGTACTTTTGGGAAAAATTACGGATGAATATGATAACGAGGATCGATCTATCGTGACTTTAGAATGTTGCTGCTCATTAAATTAATAACCACGCAACGATTCTTTGAAATTCCCGTGTCGACGCTTCACCTCGCGCGTTCGTTTCCTCCGGTTTTATTAAATTTTGCATTTTTCCGTCCACGAGACTGAAGGGTTTGTGCAGCTTTTATCCGTTCTTAGGGTCCCGCGAGGATGAGAGGCACGCCTCGTACAAGGGTGGCGAAATATATTTGCATACGTTTGTCGTTATATCGTGCGTGTTTTCTTGTTCTTTCTTTTTTCCCTTACGAGTTTGCGATGTTACGGCTCAATGATCGCGCGTACATATTCCATCGCTCAAAGATTTCACGAAGCGATTTTTAGTACGATATTTTTTGTAGAAATAAATTTTTTTGATTAATTAAAAGAAATTAAAAAAAATTTTTTATCGATTAATCGATCAAACTTAAATAAGTTTGATCGATTATTGGTAGCTAAATTTAACAACAATTTTAAGTGGCGTGGAATTATAAATCTTCGATTTATTCGACGCGTGAAGTACGCGAAGATTCGTTAAAGCGCGATTTAATTCGACGCGTGAAGTACGCGAAGATACGTTAAAGCGCGATTTAATTCGACGCGTGAAGTACGCGAAGATTCGTTAAAGCGCGATTCGACCGAAGTGATTGACCCGAAATTCATGAAAATTTATGAACGTCGCCAATAAAATACGTCCGATAAAATTAAATTTTTTCATGCGAGATAAAGTTTGTTTCTGGTAAGTAAGTATTCATAAATTTGTAGATTTTTTACATTATTCCTGAGAAGTCGTTATTTCTTCAAGGATAAAAAAAAGTTGCATATATAACGATCGATTCTTAAATTTCGGAAATATATAAAGATTAATGACCATCGTTAAAATAAAGTTTCCTCCAGCGAGCGATCAAGGGGAGAGTCTTTCACTCCGTTGCATGTAAAACCGTAAAAGGTACGAGGCCAATTATTTCGTGCGGTATGGAAAAAGAATATGTATATAACTGAGCTATATAAACAAGGTTTTTCACGTGAAAAAACGATGGAGAAAAAATTCATTGTGGGGTGTAAATATATTTCAAAAAACAAGTTTTTTAACAAGTTCGCGTAATTAATTTCACGAAAGTCTAGTAAATTTTATATTAAGTCATGAAATACGCGAAATAAATGAAATAAATTAACTAAATTAATTAAACGAAATAAACTAGTTAAATTAAAAAAATTAAATAAATAAAACGAATAATATAACGTGCGATTTTATTTTCATAAAAAACAACATTTCCGTAAATTGCAGGGGAATAAACGAGAAAAATTGATGAAGAAAAAAATCATTGTAAGGCTTAAAAATATTTTAAAAAAACAAGTTGTTTAGTTCGCGTAATTAATTTCACAAAAGTTCCTTAAATTTTATATTAAATCATAAATTGCATTAAATAAATGAAACAAATTAATTTTAATTAAAGAAATAAAGGCAATAAAAAACATAAATTAACTAAATGAAATAAATAAAACGAATAATATAATGTGCGATTCTATTTTCATCAAAAACAAAATTTGTCGAAAAATGTAAATGTCGAATGTCAGATGTACATGACTAGATTCTTCGGGAAATTGCAGGGGGATAAACGAGAGAGCGAGAGTAAAAGAACGCGACTGAATGTGGTTCAAGTTTACAGGCCACGATCCTCTATATTTATATATACACAGATTTATATGTCTATATACATATATTGAAGTTGTGCGGGGTCGCTGAGGCGCGAGAGGGTACGTCCAGTTGCAGAGAGCATTTGTAAGATAGTGAGTTTCTTCCTGTATTGCGCCAACTCACCAACTACAGGCGCTCTCAAATTCGCAACGAGTACATATTCTTTCATATTCGACCGAATCGCGAATTTAAATTCGTATAAAAGTCGAATAAAATTTTTTTAATATTTCCAAAAACCACGAACCAAAATTCTACGATTTAAAATCGAAAATTCAATTCTTATAATTGTTTGAAAAAATCGTTGGATTTTATAATTTTTTTTTCTTTTTTCACGTAGCAAAAGCTTCCAGCTTTCGTGCCTCGATAATCTGTTGATTTATAAAGGTCAATCTCTTTAGGTCTCTTATGAATTAAAAATCACGAACCAAAATTCTACGATTAAAAATAAAAAATTCAATTCTTATAATTGTTTGAAAAAATCGTTGGATTTTTATATTTTTTTTTTATTTTTTCACGTAGCAAAAGCTTCCAGCTTTCGTGCCTCGATAATCTACTGGTTTATAAAGGCCAAACTCTTTAGGTCTCTTATGAATTAAAAACCACGAACCAAAATTCTACGATCTAAAATCAAAAATTCAATTCTTATAATTGTTTGAAAAAATCGTTAGATTTTTATATTTTTTTTATATTTTTTCACGTAGCAAAAGCTTCCAGCTTTCATGTCTCGACAATCTGCTGATTTATAAAGGCCAAATTCTTTAGGTCTCTTATGAATCAAAAACCACGAACCAAAATTCTACGATTTAAAATCAAAAATTCAATTCTTATAATTGTTTGAAAAAATCGTTGAATTTTTATCATTTTTTTTTCTTTTTCCACGTGGCAAAAGCTCCCAGCTTTCGTGCCTCGATAATCTACCGGTTTATAAAAGCCAAACTCTTTAGGTCTCTTATGAATTAAAAACCACGAACCAAAATTCTACGATTTAAAATCAAAAATTCAATTCTTATAATTGTTTGAAAAAATCGTTGGATTTTTATAATTTTTTTTTATTTTTTCACGTAGCAAAAGCTTCCAGCTTTCGTGCCTTGATCATCTACTGATTTATAAAGGCCAAACTCTTTAGGTCTCTTATGAATTAAAGTGCATTACGTACATCCTCGTTGAGTGGTCTCTATTTTTATACGAAACGCTACCGGAAGAGGAAGACGATAGAACTGCACAAGCATCGAGGGGCAAAAGTGATATGAGAATGTGTGTGTGTGTGTGTGTCTAGTACGAACAAGGTCCTTCTTTACCGTGTCTGAACGCGAAAGCAACTACCTTATCACGAATCGCGCGCGTGTGGCGAAAGCTCTTCCCCTCTCGGATTCATCGCAAGTCCGCACCAGACCGATCGAACGGATCGACTCGCGATCGAGCAGAGAGAAGACAAGAAGCTTGCGATTTTTCCAAAGCTCGATCTACTTATATTTATATATATATATGTATATACGTTGCGCGTTGTATATATATATATATATATATACAACGTATATATATATATATAATGTATGTAATGTAATATATATATGTAATGTATATATATATATATATATATATATATATATATATATATATATATATATATATATATATATATATATATATATATATATATACGCGTATATACGCGTATAATAAAACTTGTGTTGGATAATAGTCCGACTCTTGAAAAGTTCACGACCCATAAGCATCGTCCATCGAACGAGATCTATTTTGAAGACTATAGCGAAAAAACAAAACGAGAATAGATGAAAGATAAAAACCACGTTGTTATATGGAAACGCTGTAATGGAGATAAAAACATTTTCGAGAAAGAAAAATAAATTAATCAATCTTCTTTCCAACTAATATCCATAAATTTGATAGACTTGTATATTTAGAAATAAATCTAAAATCATTTCAATAGTTTCTTCTTTTCTTCTTTTCTTTTGTAAACGTTAAATCCCTCTTGCTCGACACGTTTTTTTATAGTGTGTACCTGGACTGTTGATCTAATCATTAGATAGTTAATGGTTCGACATTGTTAATATCGACCATCGCTTTTTTCCTCATTAAAAAGTTTCATCATCGAGAACGTGTGTTTTTACTGTAGGGAGAAGCTTTCTGCACGTACACACCATTAAAATGTTAAAGCTTCGATAAGATCCATATAAATAAACGCTTGAATCCATTGCCAACTCTCTATCTATCTACGCTTATATGTATATCGAGCAATTTTTCTTTCTCCCTCCTTCGAGCTTTCGCGCCTTTTCCATCATACAGTTGGTGTAAAAGCTTCGGTCGCTTACACGAAGCTTGGTACGAGCAACTGATTAGGTTTGTGTACCAGGGTTGATGTTTTGGCCTCGCGAACATACGAGCGACTGTTTGACGTCCTCGAGTGAAAATATAGGACACGGATCTCTTGCCTCTCTCTCTCAAACCATATATATATGGTTATAACGTTTATCTACTAAAGCCTACCCCCATGCATACTTGCAGCCAGCAATGCACATGTATGTGGTGAGGAAACGACCTAAAAGTCAGAATCCATAAAACCATTTAAGAAAATCTCATTATAGACACATGTATCTAGTTATACATCTGTATAAAATGGCCAGTTATAGTGATGGAATGAAAAAGGAAGCATATTTTGACAATCTGAAAAATATTTAAAAAATTTAATACTCTCGTGCATACTTTTATTCAGCAAAGTACGTGTTGAGGGAACGAGCTAAAAGTCAGAATCCATAAAACCATTTAAGAAAATCTCAATATAGACACACGTATCTAGTTATACATCTGTATAAAATGGCCAGTTATAGTGATGGAATGAAAAAGGAAGCATATTTTAAAAATCTGAAAAATATTTAAAAACTTGAACATCCCCATGCCTACTTTTACTCAACAAAGCATGTGTTGAGGGAACGAGCTAAAAGTCAGAATTTATAAAACCATTTAAGAAAATCTCATTATAGACACACATATCTAGCTATACATCTATATAAAATGGCTAGTTATACTGATGGAATGAAACAGGAAACATATTTTGAGAATCTGAAAAATATTTAAAAACTTGAACATACCCATGCATACTTGTACCCAGCAAAGCACGTGTACATGTTGAGGGAATGAGCTAAAAGTCAGAATCCATAAAACCATTTAAGAAAATCCCATTATAGACACACATATCTAGTTATACATCTGTATAAAATGGCCAGTTACAGTGATGGAATGAAACAGGAAATACATTTTGAGAATCTGAAAAATATTTGAAAAATTTAGGGCAGAAAAAGTGCAATATATTCATCTATATAAATATAATTTTTGGTTCTTTCTTACGGAAAGTTTAAACACATTCGACCATCGCTATGGACAATTTTTTTTAATAACGTTTTCAGTTTAATCTGATTCATATCAAATTTTTGAATAATTACAATATATCGCATGTACGCACAAAGAATTTTTTCCATCTCACAAAATTTTATTTCCCAGTAAGCGCGCAAACATTCTTAGAAAAGTAGGGATATTAAATTTTTTTTGTTTCTTTGTTATGTCGACTGTCTTTGCGCGTCTGCACATTGCACAGAGCTCTACGACGATGAAAATTCAGCGACCCGGGTTTGCACTTTTCACAGGCTCGACAGGAGTGCACTTCAAAGTGCAACGTACAAACGCGATCGAGAGAGGCACGTAACGCTCTTTTTTTTTCGTTTCAGCTAAAAGCAAAAGAGATTCGATGATCGCCAAAAATTGCATCATCGACCAGTCGAAAAAGACTTTCTCCATTGTCAAAGGATTTTTCTTTCTTTGTTTCTAACGAAATTTCATTGTGATTTCTTTTTTCATGATTTTTTTTTTTCTTTAGCTCGAAATTTTTTTGGTCCAGTTCGCCCTCGTACGATTCTCGGAACGTATACAATTATTTCCGGTGGTATAATAAGCAAATCCTGAAGATGTGGGTAAAACCAGAAAAATTTACTTCTTCTTTCGCTCGAGACGAATCTTATCTGGGTCATAAATTTGTGAATTTCATTTTTTCAAGGAATTAGAGAATTTTTTTTCCATCCTGATTATTTTTCTAGATTTTATCGTTTGAAGTCTCGCAATCTTCGAGTAATTTCTTCATAATCGATCTCGCCTTTGGTTTTCCAAATTAGCTTCGCGTAAACACACGCTCGAATTATCGTACGAAAATTTTGCTACAAAATTCAGAGAACGACAAAGACTTTAATTCGAGGTATGAGAAATATAAATTTGAATAATGATTTTTGGCATTCGGCAAAATTGTCTCGCTGATGTTATTTCGCGTTTGCAAATTGAAATAGAAGGGAAATTATACGAGCGACGCGAAACAATTTTTGGCAATGTTAGTTGGAACGAAACGAGAAACGTAGCGCGACCGTGTTGGAATAATTTTCTCTTTTTTTTTCGTGTTTTAATTCGATGTCTCGGGGGTATTTCAATGCCGAAATTATCGAAGCGAGAATTTCGGAATTGAAGATTGATCGATAAAAATTTGTTAGTTTTAATAAATTTTATTTTCGAAAAAAAAATAACCACGTTGCTTCGGTAATTACGATTTTTCTTCTTGGAATTCTTCGAGAACAACTTAGATGGCGAGCTTACTCACGAGCTTAGTAAATCTCGTTCGAGCTCTTGGAATATAAAAAAGTTAGGAAGAAAAAAAAGTTTGCTTTTTAATACTTAGATCTCTCGACTGGGGAGAGAAATTTTTATAAATCTCGTTCTAACTCTCGTAATCTCCAGTGGCAACGAAAAAAAAGCCAGATGTACGTCCGTCAACGTATTCGATTAAGCATCTGACTTGTTTATCTTTGCGAGCGAGCGAGCCGCAGACTTTTCGCTTATTTTATGCCTAACAGGAAGTCGCATAAATCACATCGTTTTATGAACACTTAACTCGCATAAATGCGGATTAATATTTTATATACATACTTCTCCTCTTTTCTTTGCAATGTTATAAACAAATGTTCAATAAATTTCTTAGCTATTGGTCATTATTATAATTATTATAATTTTAATTTCGTTCATCAAATTGAGTGATTTTATTCTATTATTTAGTTTGACAATCTGATCAAATAAATGAAATTTAATAAAATAAAAGTGATAAAATGGAAAAAAAGTCATTGAACATTTTATGAACACTTAATTCGCATAAATTATTCGGATTAATATTTTATACACATACTTGTCCTCTTTTCTTTGCAACGTTATAAACAAATGTTCAATAATTTTCTTACCTATTGCTCATTATCATAATTATTATAATTTTAATTTCTTTCATCAAATTTAGTGATTTTATTTCATTATTTATTTTTGACAATTTGATCAAATAAATGAAATTTAATAAAATAAAAGTAATAAAATAGATAAAAAGAGATTGAACATTTTATGAACACTTAATTCGCATAAATCTGGCTTAATATTTTATACACATACTTGTCCTCTTTTCTTTGCAACGTTATAAACAAATGTTCAATAATTTTCTTACCTATTGCTCATTATGATAATTATTATAATTTTAATTTCTTTCATCAAATTTAAGGATTTTATTTTATTATTTACTTTTGACAATTTGATCAAATAAATAAAATTTAATAAAATAAAAGTGATAAAATCGAAAAAAGAGATTGAACATTTTATGAACACTTAACTCGCATAAATCTGGCTTAATATGTTATACACATACTTGTCCTCTTTTCTTTGCAATGTTATAAACAAATGTTCAATAAATTTCTTACCTATTGCTCATTATTATAATAATCAGAATTTTTATTTATTTCATCAAATTGAGTGATTTCATTCTATTATTTATTTTTGACAATTTGATCAAATAAATCAAATTTAATAAAAGTGATAAAATAGAAAAAAAAGATTGAACATTGGAGATGATATAAAAAACGATTCTTCGATTTATGAGGTTCGTTGGTAATCGAGCGTGCGATTGTACAATGGAACACAGAAAGGCGTATATTTGGACGTGGGATTATTAGTCCATCTCAGATGGATTCAATGGCTTATCGAGCCGAACAGAGCGAAACTCTCGATGGGAGGAAGCCTCGACGGCGATAATCCGCATCACCGCTTTCGTCGACTTCCGGTGCCTTGTGCACAGGAGGAAACTATCGTCGGAACACGCGAGACTGTTCCGGACAGTGAGAGATCCGCTGGAACTTCGACTCTTGTACATGCCCAATACGTATATTTCTATATCTGTTTCAACGAAAATGCAATCTTCGAGATCGCTCTCCTCAGCTATGAAACTTACTACTCTGTATAATAACGTTGACGGAAATGAGAAGGTCGTCCTTCTTCGTTCTCCACATTACCCGTTGATACACCATCTCGACGATAGCAAAGTACATTCCCCGCTGGTAACTTTTCCAAACTTTTCCTCTTTATATCGTCGTCGTCGTTGCGATCGAGAATTCTTTCTCATCTCTTACACTATGTGTGTGTTATTAAACATTTTATCTCTCGACTTTGCCTCAACTTTTGTTTCGACTTTTTCAAACCGCACTTTTCATCCTTTCGCCGTATTATTCGCAAAACCTAGAAATGTCTGTGAATATCCCAACGTTTCAAAGTAATTAAGCAATAACGTAATTATAGTTAATTAGTAAATCTGCTGCTGTAGCAATCGTTATAAAAAAATTCCTATGATAATTAAAAATTTTTAGGTAGAAATTTATATTTGTACGATAAATATTTCATCTTTATAAGTGTAATAATTTTAGAGAGCGGATAGACACTCTGGTATATTTTCTAATCCTTTCAAATTAGGAACTCGGTATATCCACCCCCTCGATTTTTGTACACGATTTTTGCTGAGAAATCTTTTTACTGTATATATTGTATCTAGTCCGACTATATTCTCCTCTTGCATACACATTTTTTGTCGCATTCTCCAGAAGTCATCCGAAGTTTTCTCGGTTTTGCTTCCTTTCTTCACCCTCTCGTTGTCTTCTTCTTCACTCAACAAAACGTGAAGAAAGATACAAAGGAGGAGGGAGAAGGGAAAGGAGAAATAAGTGAGAAAGTCTTTTCCCAACCACCATATATTCAAGGATGTGTGCAAAGAGGTGACTGGGTTCTTGGCAAGAACGTAAGAAATATACGCAGAAGTTGGAAGAAAGAGGTTGCAAAACATACGAGACAGTTTTCTCCCTCGAGTCTTTTGTGTATACTCTTACCGTAATTTCTTGAATGTTTCGCTTATTATAATCTTCGTATCCGAGCGAACTGAGCGAAACAAAACGAAAAAGAAAGAACAGAACTCGGTTCAATTTCCCTGCACGAGTCGCGAGTTTTTTCAAGAGAATATTCCAGTGGGAGAATAGAGAAATTCTTCGCTATGAATATTGTATCGCCAATTGAGAAGCCTCTCTTTCTCTCGTGCCGATAATAATAATCCACACAGCGAAATTAAAAAAGTTTCATCAAAAATAAACAAACATTATACGAGAATTTAAAATTTAAAAACTCTTCCCAATTCTTTTTTCATCGTAACATGAAAATTTCTAAATTCGTCGAAAGTATAATTTACCCAAAGTTTTAAAGATGATTTAAAAGATCAATTAAAATCCTCTAAATTCTTTTAAATCGTGTTTAGCCAGAAAAAAAAAAAGAATCGTTAACGTACATCGATATTTAACATAAATCATTATACCGAATTCATCTTAGAATTATTCATGCGTATACGAGATTTGAAAAGAGAATATTTAGCTCCAAGTATCGATAAGAACGTCCATTGATAAGACACGCAAAGGACACTCGAGTCTTTTCAATATTATCAAATTCACAACAGGTCGATTTAACTTCGCTACGCTGTTTTCTTTTTTCGCCCGTATCACCGAAGATCCATTAATCCTGTAAAGCGGACGTTCTTATGGTTGCGTCGCTCGTGTTTTTTCTTTTCGTCCTTGGTCGCATCGTCTACGGGTATCGGCCGATGTACAGCTGGCTATTTTCGAGGATATATATCGTCACCGTTGCGGAAAAGCCGACAATGAGTCGGGTCTGCGTAGGACAGTCGTCGTCGAGATCGTCGACGGCCTTTACACCACACTTCCGTCATTTCGAACTCGTATTCCCCTCGCTCCTCCTCGGTTCTTCTCTTTCGTATCTTCTCTCCTCACTTGCTCGGAACTTTCAATGAGAGCTCGCTTACTTCCCTCGTCGTAAGCGAGAAGAGGCACAAGCGTTAGCTTTCCAGAGAGCGAACGAGACGGATCTTTGAATGGAAGGCGAGCAAGGTAAATGGTCGTATGGCGAGCCAAAAGGCAGGAGGGAAAGGAGGAAAACAGCGTTCAACCAACGACGAAGCTTACCAACTCTCTTTCTCTTTCTCCATTCACTCGGTCGTCTGTGAAACACGCGAGCTAGAGCGTTATATCTTTTTTCCTCTTCTCTGTTTCTTTCGCTTCTCGTTTCGGACCGCACAGTTCCTTCGCGTCACCAGCTTTCCGTCCAATCTCGTTTCTCAAACGTTTTTCCACTCGAGTATTATTGAGCGTAATTTTCCTGTTTTATCGCGTACGACTTAACTCGTTGAAATTGACCGAACGAGTAGATTTTCGTCTCGGTAATACACGACTGACGGACGTCTAGTTGATTGTCACCAGACGAGATTTGAGAAGCGAGAAATTATCTTGTCCAGTGGAATCCGGAGAGAGAAATTGCCCTGGAACAATATTTTGACAATATAAATAGGAAATTCTTTAATTTTGTATACATTCAATTTTATTTCGTCTCGGTAATACACGACTGACGGACATCTCGTTGATTATCACCAGACGAGATTCGAGAAGCGAGAAATTATCTTGTCCAGTGGAATCCAGAGAGAGAATTTGCCCAGGAACAATATTTTGACAACGTGAATAGGAAATTCTTTAATTTTGTATACATTCAATTTTATTTAGTCTCGGTAATACACGACTGACGGACATCTCGTTGGTTGTCACCAGACGAGATTCGAGAAGCGAGAAATTATCTTGTCCAGTGGAATCCGGAAAGAGAAATTGCCCTGGAACAATATTTTGACAATATGAATAGGAAATTCTTTAATTTTGTATTCATTCAATTTTATATAGATATTTTCATAACAATTGATATTTATTGTTTATACGTATGTTTACGAAGTAGCAGTGAAATTAAAGAGGAAATATCCCAGAATTGTGTATATCTATATTGGTGGATAGAAATTTAGAACAGTCTGGCGATGGTGCATTCACGAGCCGCTTCCTCATTAATTTATCGTGATGTCGGTTAATTAAATGTAGCCAATAACACACGATGCTTCGTACGATGATACAAATTATTGTTTCTCCCTGCAGCGGGTACGAAATAACAAGTCTGTGTGTGCGTGTGTTTTTTTTTATCAAATTCACGTTTCCTCCTCCTACTGTCAAATCGTAATTGACTCGAAAATTTCGCAATCGCATTGACGTGCATCAGGGAATATTCGTCGATGCGTAAATAAAATTCGTTACGAAATGAATGCAATTTATTGTAATCGAACGAGGTTTTGTTGCCTCGATTGAAATAAAAATGCCAACCCTGACAAAATATTATTTCGTTGGAACGACGATAATAAATATCGCAACGTTAATATGAAACTTTTTACGTATTTATATCAATCGAGGATAAAACGTTTTGCTATTTATTGCCAAATAAATATCAATTAATCATTATAATAATAACGGTTATTGTTTCGGTGAAATATGTTACATTTCGAATGACGCAACACAATTGTGCTGTAATTAATTTTTATCTTTCGGTTGAATTAAATTCAGACTTTAGATCGAAATTAATGCTCGTTATGTTTATACCACTGGGCGAGAGGATTATTCGTGGTCTCACCCGGCACTCGAGTCGGGAAGTCTAAAGAACACACTTGTGGCTTTGATATACAGCTCGCTTTATACGTGTATATATGTATGTGTGTGAAGATTCACGTTGCTTAGCAGACAGAAGGGAGGCCGAAGCCTCGTTCGACAAAAGCTTTTCCGTCAACTTTGCGAGAGGTTCATCCGTTGACATATAGCGTGTGGATTGAGGTGAAAGGGCACGACGATCACCATCACCATACGTCCCGTTATACACATTCGGCCGAGCGTGCCACGTACGGCGAGCTTCATGAATCGTCATGAGCGAACGCCCAGGTACACCAAAGTATATACAGGGTGTCCCAACAGTTTCGGATTCCGTGGTACCTGCGACTAGCTAAAGGTGTCAAGAATTCACGTGCCAAGTCCCAGCGCTCAATTCCCAATAGTTTTGAAATGGTGGACGTTCTAAGTTGTCCAATCAGAGAGTTGGGCCTTATTTGGCTAGAAAAACGTCTGTCGTTTTAAAACTATCGCGAATTAATCGATGCGGTTTGCACACGTAAATTCGTATCATCGCTAGCTATCCGTACGTACCAGGCGATCCTTAACTTCTGGGACTTTGTGAGAGCTTCATCCGCTGAGATATAACGCGTGGATTGAGGTGAAAGGGCACGTCGATCACCGTCACTATACGTCCCGTTATACACATTCGGCCGAGCGTGTCACGTACGGCGAGCTTCATGAATCCTCACGGAATCCAACGTGTATACAGGGTGTCCCAACAATTTCAGATTCCGGGGTACCTGCGACTAGCTAACGGTGTCATGAATTCACGTGGAAAGTCCCAGCGCTCAATTCCCAATAGTTTTAAAACGCGACACGTTCTAAGTTGTTCAATCAGAGAATTACCCATTCGACTAGAAAAACGGCTATCGTTTTAAAACTATCGCGAATTAATCAATACGGTTTTTACATATGAATTCGTATCATCGCCAGCTATCCGCAGGTACCAAGCGATCCCCAACTTCTGGAACACCCGGTATATACGTATATATGTAAAAAAACTAGTGAGATCTTTTTTCTCCGACGCTTATAGCGAGCTCTCACTCTCTTCACCCTCGACGTAACGAAGGAGATAAAGGATGCACCGAACCGAGATGTAAATTACGTGTATGTACCCCGATTGTAAGCGTGGATGCGAAATGCGTCGAGAGGCAGAGAGAGAGAGAGAGAGAGAGAGAGAGAGAGAGAGAGAGAGAGAGAGAGAGAGAGAGAGAGGGAGTGAGCTTTCTCTATGTACACAGAGGTCATGCTTTACCAACCCAGGGGGTAAATTCGGTGTACAACGGTGTCCGGACGAGCTAGTGGCTCATAAACGACGTTGTTACATTTCGGTACAGACACACGATGATTGAATTTATACAATATACGTTATAACGACATAGGTTAGTGACTTCTTGCACAAAGCGCGCAGATTTTCATACGTTATCTCTCGTCGCATTCTTATACAACCAACGCAAACATACGCAACGGAGTTATGTATATTTATGAAAGCGAGAGAGAGTCAACACGCTTCCCGGGAACAAAAGCTCTCGTCTCAGATGACGATGAGGTTTTTGACCTTTTTTTCCTGATTTTTCTTTTATTGTTTCGTGACAATGAGGACGTGATTAATTAATATCCTCGTGGGCTTTCGACAGGTTTTCTTTTGCTCACTGTTTCGCTTCGTACCAGATATAATTATGTCTCTTGGGGATATTTTTTTCTTTTGTTCGAGATCCGGAGGGGTTGATGGGTCGTTAAGGGTAGAAATTGTTGTATTTGCTCGGGGTGTATGGCTTTTTTGTAGTTTGACTTTTTTTCAGTATACTTTTTTGCGTTCTTTTATTTCATTCGAGGGAACGTTGACACTCGAGATAATTAATTTTGTTCACGTTGGGTAATTACGTTGGGGCTTTGACACATTTTGCAGACGTTGTTTATTTTTCAACCAGAAAATTGCAAATACGCTATTTTTCATTCCCTCTTAATTATTTTTTGAATCGTTAGTATTTTCACAAATCATTCTCCACATATTATTCTTTTTCAAAAATTCAACCTAACAACAAATTTCCTCAGCTTATCTTCGTTCCATCCAACATAATTTTATTTTTTAACATTCAATTTTCAGATAAAACTCGAATGTTACGTACGAGAACGATCGAAATGTCGTATGTCGGTGAAGAAAATTTCGTCGTGGCTTCGTGTATCGTTCGAACAATCGCGATTTGGACGAACGATTTCGAGAATCGACGAAGATGAATCAAGGCGAGGGTGATAACGCGGAGAGAAGAAATATCGGTACGTGATCGAGTCGGGTGATAAGAGAAAAGTGAAATGGAAGCGGACAGCCGACGAAAATCGTGACCCGTTGACGTTGAAAGTTGAATGTAAAGTGGGCGCGACTGAAATGTCGAATGTTGAAATGATCCTGATGATATTGAGCTTTATGACGATGACGATAAGTTGGGTCGACACCGGTGATCCGTCGGCTCGCGTTAGAGGCGATCTCGTCATTGGCGCCCTGTTCAGCGTACATCGTGCGCCGAGTGGTGGACGAGGTGCTCTTGTCTGTGGCACGGTGCGTGAACTCTATGGAATTCAACGGGTCGAAACCGCGCTCATAACCCTCGACAAGATCAATCGTGACAACAGCATCTTGCCAGGTTCGCTCCTCCTTCGAACACAAATTTATTTTACAAATAAGAAATTTTCGAAATAAAAATTTACAATTTTTGCTTTTCAAATAATAAAAGAATAATTGTCAATAATTATTCTTCGTGATTAATTTTGTATTTTATTTGATTGTTGAATTGTTAATTTAAGGAGGAAAAAATCAAATTTCAAGATTTGAGTAAATTTAATTAATTAATTAATCGATCGGAAATATTGTATGTTTGGTTTTTGTAGTGCGATATTGTTGAAAGAAATTTGTGCGAAAGGGATTTAAAAATAAGGTTTTATTTATGTAACAGGTGTAACTTTGGGGTTGGAAGCACGGGATTCTTGTTGGTCCGCTCCGGTTTCCCTGCAGCAGAGTATCGAGCTGGTACGCGATGCGATAACACCGGCTCTAACGCAGCCTCAGCTAACGTCCAACGGTGAATCGGGTACCTGCCAGGTCGACTCGTCCCTTCAGGTATTCGATGGACGAACAAAGCCATTGAATTTGAATAGAATCGTTCGATCGTTTCCTTTCGCTACAATCCCTATACCGATGATAATAATAATTGTCGCATCGATATAAAAATTATAACATTTTTCGAACAATCGAAAATATTCAAAATTTAATATTTTCTCGAAATAAACGTTAATATTGATTTATTTGTATTATGTGGTCGACAAAAATTTCATTCCGATGGGAAATGCAAAGAACAATAATAATTTGAATAATAGGTAACAATTTTAATAACTCTAATAATAATAATAATAATTTTTTTTCAATAATAATATATTATAATATTAATAATAATAATAATGATTTTTTTAATAATAATGTAATATAATTTTATATTTAATATTATAATATTATAATAATATAATAATATAATACTATAATATAATAATATAATAATATAATAATATAATACTATAATACTATAATATAATAATATAATAATATAATAATATAATATAATAATATAAAAAGATAATATAATAATATAAAAATATAATATAAAAATATAATATAATAATATAAAAATATAATTTAATTAAATTTAATATAATATAATTTGAATAATAATAATAAGAAGAATAATAACAACCATAATAATAATGATAATGAAATTACGATTTTTTAACGCAGACTATATCACCAGTGACTAAAGCTCCGGTGGTCGGAGTGGTTGGTCCCGGTTCGAGCTCAGCCGCTCTGCAAGTACAGAATCTACTTCAGCTATTCTCGATTCCTCAGGTGAGCCACCCGGCGGGGATTTCGAGTTGAAAATTTATATCGGAAACACATTAAGCGCATATGAGACTTTGATAACGCTTGCACACCTTTATATATAATGGTAGATCCCGGATAATATCGTAAAGCATGTAATTCCAAGTTCCTGCAATGTATCATAATATTTCCATGACTATCGGAATATAACGATAAATCGTTCGTGAATCTCGTAATCTCTCTCTCTCTCTCTTTCTCTCATCGAGCACGTTCGATAAACGGATGATAGAGAAATTAATTTCCGCTAATACAGAATCGTACGATGGAAGTAAAGAAATCAACAGTCGTCTATTGATCGCCAAATGTAGCGAATGTGATAATTAACTTGCGAATTGTTTGATTAATGTTCACCCATGTGTCTCTTTCTCTCTCTCTCTCTGTCTCTTTTACCCTTTGTCTCGATTATTACCACGCTCAATTTCCGTTTCAGATTGGATACTCGCCAACGTCGAGGGATCTCAGCGATAAGGCTCGTTACTCGACGTTTCTTCGCGTCGTACCGTCCGACTATTATCAGGCTCAACTACTCGTCGATCTTGTTCAGTACTTCAACTGGACTTACGTATCGATCGTCAACACGGACGGTGAGTTCTTTTTTTTTGTATAGATTAAAACTGTAATTCGTATTCAAATTGAGATAAGACTCGAGCAACGAAAAAAAGGCTCATTTTCTTAAAATACAATCATTTAAAAAATAAATTAATACGATAAAGATAAAAACGAATTGAAAAAAACAATTCTTTTTTTATCAGTTTATAATAATAATTATGTTATGCATAATGTTATATAATTTAACATTATTAGAAAATATTATGCACGTTTGTATGAATTATTATATTATTTTATTATTATTAGATAGTTTCATTTGCATAATTTTTATCAAAATTTTTTTACAAAAGCCTACATCTAATCTTACATTTCTCCTTCCTCCTTACATTTCTTTCTACAAATTTCAGCTATTTTTCTATAATACTCCCAAATATCTTCCTATTTTTTTCACCTAGGATATTTAATATCTCCCCCTTAATTTCCATTAATATCTGTCTCTACCGCCCACTCCTATGCTGCTCTTCTTGCTGTCTCCTTGTCTCTTTGTATCAATTATTATCTTTATTCTTATTTTTCATCTTAATTTTGTTTTTTCAATTTTTATTTACAATTGACTCTCACAAATCCTGTACACGTGCCAGAGTCAAATATATTGCGAATATTTCGTGGGCTTTAGGTCGTTATTCATCGAGACATTTCCACTTATCCCATTCATACAACTTCATATTACGAGTATTATTAATATAGTATTTGCATTTGTCCTTACAATCCCTCTGTATACGTAATCCGCCTCTCTAGAATGGAGCAAACCGTATATTAAACCAAAAGTTTCTTTATGCTTCGTGTACGTTGCATACGAGCTACAGCACTTCCCTACACTACATCCTCGTACACTCAGAGTGCACAGACTTAAGAACCGCGTATATGTACCAACGTTTCTCCTCCCATGCGAGGACCAGAGATCAAATGGAATTTCAAAGACATCCCCTGTTGAACACGTTCTCACGTCCGCCTGTATTCTGGTATACTACTTGTACGCTCAAGTATTCCCTACTTGGTGAACACTAAAACCGTTGCGATTATAAAATATTTCGAGAGATTTCGACGTAATGATAACGTCGTACACCTACGATATAGTTTTATAGACAAAATTGTATACGTTTTATGACTTACAGCGTGGAAGAAATATATTTGCTAAATTTTACGAATATTGAGAAATATTGTAGGAAAACAAAATCGTTGTCGTTGCCACGCTGATATCAGAAAAAAACAGAAGTTATTTTTGCACTCTGATTATGATAAAGCTTCAAGGGTAATTGGAGAGTTTGGATGAAAAATATGACGCACTTGGTGGAGCTTAAAAGAAATTTTGTTTAGGAAAAAATGAATTTTCATGTTTTTTCATTTTTTGAAGGACGAAGTTGTGATAAAATGGGAGTAAGAATGTGAGATTCGTGTTGTATGGGGATATTTTCTATAGGAGATTCACTCATTAAAATTTGTTTGGAATTAAAGAAAAATATATTAGTAACCGAACTTATCTTCAAACTTAAAAACAAATTAAAGTGATTGGTAACTAGCCGAGGTTCAATCGCCCCTCCAACGTTACTTCAATCACCAAATTGCATCTTGATACAGTCGAAGCAACGGAAAATGCCAAACTATCGTATCACCATGGACTCTCGAGGCAGTGTATCAATGCGATATAATAAATTAAGTCTCGTCCTCCGGAGTGCTCTTTGGGAATAAAAAGTTTCTGCAATCTACGTATAACCGACTAGGAGAGGCTTTGACTAACGCGAGCCGAGGGTAACGGTCGAGTTCAGGGACTCTGCGTTTATCAAATGGAATTTGAGAAAGCTCTCCTCCCTCACCCTCACTCTGCATTATGACTTATATAATAGGTGAGCCACTCTGCGCTGAAGTTTCCATAATATCTGTTTCAAATGTTTGGTTACACTCTCTCTGTACGAAAATTTGTGTGTATGGATACATTTTGAAGTGGAGAGCATGACTGATTCTTTGCCAAAGTGTGAAGTTCGTCATTGCTACTTCCAGATTTTTGTCAAATTCCACTATTTTCTACGATTAACTGTAATAAAATTCAAAAATAAAACAATTTTTAGAAATTATTACAAGAAAATCAAATTGGTGGAGATTGATTCTTCGACAAAGTGCGAAGTTCGTTATTGATACTTCCAAATTTTTGTCAAATTCCACTATTTTCTACGATTAATTGTAATAAAATTCAAAAGTAAAACAATTTTTAGAAATAAATGCAAGAAAATCAAATTAGTAGAGACTGATTCTTCGCGAAAGTGTGAAGTTCGTCATTGCTACTTCCAGATTTTTGTCAAATTCCACTATTTTCTACGATTAACTGTAATAAAATTCAAAAATAAAACAATTTTTAGAAATTATTACAAGAAAATCAAATTGGTGGAGATTGATTCTTCGCCAAAGTGCGAAGTTCGTCATCGATACTTCCAGATTTTTGTCAAATTCCACTATTTTCTACGATTAACTGTAATAAAATTCAAAAATAAAACAATTTTTAGAAATAAATACAAGGAAATCAAATTAGTAGAAACTGATTTTTCGCCAAAGTGTGAAGTTCGTCACTGATATTCCCAGATTTTTGTTAAATTCCACTATTTTCTACAATTAACTGTAATAAGATTAAAAAATAAAACAATTTTTTGAAATAATTACAAGAAAATCAAATAAAACTAATTACAAATAAATCAAATTACAAAAAATCAAGGATTTTTGACAATCTCGCGACGATAAGATTTGCATACTGTTTGAATTTGGAAGAACTTTAGATCGACGAAGAAAATCTCGTTAATTTGATGGAAAATTGTTCGTATATGAATTAATACACGTGAATGGGAATAGTTGAGAAGCGAAGGGCATTGACAAACCGCAAGAACAGGTAGATAGGGAGTGTTATGTATTCATAGGGGATGGATCGTGCACACTCGTCGCCCGCATTCTCCGAGCAATTTGAAACTTTGTACTATCGCTCGTAAAGGACCCAGGAACCATCAAACGTTTCAACCGTTAGTATAGTAATGCGTAATGCAAGGACTAGCAAACCCTTGATTGCGAGCAATTAACGCTTTTCGCTTCAATTGCCAAGGGAGAGAGAGAGAGAGAGAGAAAGAGAAAGCGAGGGCTAATCGTGGCCCTGATGTGGTCGCCAGAAACGTGCGTTAACGCATTGATATAACACGGGCTTGTATATATTGATACTCAAGTTGATTGTATCGAAAGTGGTTACCCTAGGGGTGAAATATCGGTGGTATAGACTTTCCACGTGAATCCCACGAACGTCTGGTATCGTTCGATAAAGATGCGCGCCCGATATAAACCGAGAGATACGCGAAGGTTAATAATCACAAAATTCTGTTTTCTTTATCAAGAAAGAAAAAACAAAAAATACGTATTTCGATTAAAAAAAAATTCTATTTTCAAAATATTTGATTAGAGCTTTGTTGAAATAAAATTTATATTTACCTTTATATGTTATATTTACATAGTTAATAATTCATTTATATAATTATATAATTTTTATTATAATAATTATAATAATCATAATATAAAAAAAAATAAAAATTATATAATCATATAAATAAATTATTATTATAGTATTACAATATATAAAATAATAAAAATTATAAATATTATTATAATATTATAATAATTATATATTCTTAGGGACAAATCTCGTCGATATTCGACGATTGAACTTTTCGTCGAAACATTTTCCTCGATTCACAATGAACTCTCAAATAAAACTCGATTCGGTCGTTGCCGACATGAATTCAAAGAAACTTTGTCAGAGACGTGGCAAAGACCGAAAACGTTGTCAGAGCCAGGAATTTACCAGATATGAACGAGAAGAATATGAAGTTATTTCAAGATGTACATAAAGTATAGAACATATATATATATATATATATATATATATATATATATATATATATACAATAAATTTATGTATAAGCGTTGATAATACTTCAAGGGTTCGCTGGGCACTGAGAAAGGGAGATAGGGAAGAAAACTCGGAGTCGCGGAAAGTTATGGAAGCGCAACGGTCCCTGGATAATGCATCCCCGGTAAACTTTGGTATATGATTTCTCGTTGGATCTTCCAACGGAAACGGAACGGGACAAAGGATGCGGCTTTTGACCGCGACGCGGACGAGAGCAGATGGCGGAAACGAAGCAGAAATTTTGGCCAGAGGACGAAAAAAAAATCGGGGGAGAGAGAGGGCGAGATAAAAAAAACCAAGTGGACTTGACACGCTCTACGTCGTCTGGTTGCAAAAATCAAGAGACTTGCGAGATATCGCTCGAGAAGCCACGAAGCGGACCCGTAAAAATATCGACAGACAAAGTTGGAAAAACGGTCGCTTGGCAAAACTTTCCTGAAGTCACGCGACCCGATCGTGACAATTTTCATAAATTGCTAAAAAGGAGAAACGATCGTTCCTACGTCTTGAATTATTCATTGCGATTAGTCATTTTTTTTAAATAGAGAAAAAAGAGTGAGGATTGATAGTTAACGATTTAACCGATTTGTATTCTTTTTTTTCAATCTGGATCGAGAGAATTAAATTAAATTGCATTTTGATATTAATGATAAGTTGATTTAATGAAAATCTGATTAAAATTTTACGAGCAAATTTGAAATTAGCTACGTGTGACAAATAATAATAAAATTATAGTAATAATCGTACACTTTTTTTTAAAACATTTACTAAAAATCGTGATAAGAGAACAGGTTTTTTATTCCTTTTTTTTCAATCTCGATCGAGAGAATTAAATTAAATTGCATTTTGATATTAACGAAAAGTTGATTTAATGAAAATTTGATTAAAATTTTACGAGCAAATTTATAGTTATCTACGTGTGATAAATAATAATAAAATAATACTGAAAATCGTGCGCATTTTTTTAAAGGCATTGACTCAAAATCTTGATAACGCCAGCAGATAGAACTGTTCGTCGCATTGCAATTTATAGCTCTAACGTAACAATCAGACTAACATAGAATACTTCCAACAATGAAAACAAAGGGAACGGACGAGCCTAAGAAATGTAAAACTTTCGTATCTGACATATGCACTAATGGAATTGCCTTTTTAGCCTGAATGAATGTAAGTCACATGGTCTATGAAGCACGCATGCAAGCCTTGCCCTTCTACGCTCGTTTCACTTTCATTCGGTCGATTCCCTCGAGCACGCGATTCTCCTACCATTATCACCGTTGTTACGTTCACAAAAACTTTTTATCCGTCGTAACGGAGAATTTGGTGAACGAGATAAGCAAGAAGCATCGTCTCTAATTACATTGCAAGATTAATATAGTGACTTCACTTTCGTGCTCTATATTCGTCATAAAAAAATCAATTTTAATATTTAGTAAAAAAAAAATTTGAAGTGTCAAATCAAATTTTTATCGAAAAAGCTTATCATCCAACAATAATTCGAAGTAAAATTAAAAAATCTTCCGATATTCGTTGCATTCCCAAAATTATTATAAAATTATAATGAAAAAAACGTAATAAATAAAAATAAATAAATCTATTTTTAAACACCCGCAATTTTTTTTTTCGATCGACCAGGTTATCCAGAAAATAAAAAATCTTTTCAAAAATTATCGGTCGACCCGGAAAATAAAATTTTTAATATTTACTAAAAAAAATTGTTAAATATCAAATATAAATGTAAAATCAAATTTTTATCGAAAAAGTTTATCACCAAACAACAATTCGAAGTAAAATTAAAAAATCTCCCGATATTCGTTGCATTCCCAAAATTATTATAAAATTATAATGAAAAAAACGTAATAAATAAAAATCAATAAATCTATTTTTGAAAACCCGCAATTTTTTTTCGACCAGATTATCCACAAACTATAAAATCTTATCAAAAATTATCAAACGATCCAGAAAATAAAATTTTCGGTTTTGATCATGAGACGCGTATCCTAGTTATGTCGCTAACGTTGATTATCCAGCCCAGATGTACCTATGTATAGCTATGTGAAATTTCACCTGCTGGGCATCTCTGTAACAACGAACCTATAGATCAGTAACCACGGATCGAGCAGACGGTACGAGACATTAGGATGACCAATCGAGATTCCATTTCAACGTCAGCACAAACATATACGCATAATATATACATATATATATACGCGACGGACACTTATACGCGTGTTTCAACGCTATTAGAGGATGCATATATAGTACTTCTGGGAACTGTCACCGAGAATCTCGACTGATAACCAATTCGATTAATTCACCGGACCATGATCACCCGACGTTGTATACGCGAGTCCCACGAGGTCAGCTTGAGCGAAGCGAGACAAGATTTCTCGACCACAGCAATATGGAATGCTGAGTGCATTGTAACGAAAACACGATACACATACACGAAGGATCGAGGGAATTCCCAACGTTTCAAAATTTATTGACACGTGTTTTTTTTATTTTTTTCAAAATTTAATTTTTGATTATTTTTGGTTATAGAATTTTGCTGTTAGAGTTAATTCTTTGAGTAAATATATCGTATCTGGGAAATGGGACGAATTAATTATAAAAAATCGTGTTTTATGATAATTGGTTTTAAATAGAATAAAATTAATTTTTAATATTATTACATTAAATAAATCTTATTATTATAAAATTCTTATTATTATAAAAATCGCGTTTTATGATAATTGGTTTTAAATAGAATAAAATTAATTTTTAATATTATTACATTAAAACCAATTATCATAAAGCACGATTTTTATAATAATAAGAATTTTATAATAATGAGATTTATTTTATAATAATAAGATTTTTATAATAATAATATATAAGATTAATTTATAATTTTGTTTAATAAAATGCGGACAATTTTGTTAGGTACGCCGTGTAAAGTTGAGAATTTATTTACATACTTTTCGAGCGGAAGAGAAACGCTGGAGATCGAGTATGATGAAACTCTCACTCTCACTCTTTCTAGAGCGTCTTGGACTTCGCCAGCAAAATTTAGTTACAGAAAAATCGTTCGGAAACGAGTGTTATCCATCATCATGCAAAATTTTCCGTTAGAATCGACTTACCGTCGGATATTTTTCATCAACGAAATTTTTCATCCCATACTCGATTTATTTTGGGCCCCGCTCGAGTATCATGTCGGAAAAATTCTCATTGGCTATTGTCGAGACTCGTGGGAACGAAATTGTATATTTTTAACAAAACAACGCGGGAATTTTTTCAAACTTTTTCATATCGCGATTTTATTCTTCAATTTGTTTGAACTTTATTGTTTATTTTTCATTTTCTTTTTGTTATTGCTGATTTTGTTTCATACGCAGAGAATTATGGACAGAGTGGGATGCAGGCGTTTCGCGAACTCGCGGAGAGAAATGGCGTTTGCGTCGCGAGAGAAGATGCGGTCTTGTCGACCGCCGAGGATTCCGTTTTCGACGGTGTCCTGACGAATCTCGATCAGGATCGTTTCGCGAATGTCGTCGTTTGCTTCTGCGAGGGAATGACCATGAGAGGACTACTCGCCGCTACAAAGAGGCTCAATCTTACCGGACGATTTGTTTTCATCGGCAGGTAATTTTTTTTCTCAACGTCTCCATAATAATAATAATAAACTTTTTTTGAATTCAAAATCTTCACTTTTTTAATCGTAAAATTGAAGGTCACAAAAACATAATCACAAGGTCGAAAAATTAATAATCAAAAAATAATTCAAATTTTTCATCTTTAATTCCAAAATTGTCTACAGTTCACTTTATTTTTCGAATAGTTTGTATTAATTTAAGCAAAAACACGATTAAAATATTCGACTAGTGAACAAACGATATTAAATTCCCACCACTAAAAATTATGTCGTAGGCTGAATTATTTTTTTATTTATTTTTTCAATGTTTTTCTCAACTTCCGGTCAACAGAGGAACGGAATCTTAAATTTTCACCACTAAAAATTATGTCGCAGGCTGAATTATTTTTTTATTTATTTTTTCAATGCTTTTCTCAACTTCCGGTCAACAGAGGAACGGAATCTTAAATTCTCACCACTAAAAATTATGTCGTAGGCTGAATTATTTTTTTGTTTATTTTATCAATGTTTTTCTCAACTTCCGGTCAACAGAGGAACGGAATCTTAAATTCCCACCACTAAAAATTATGTCGTAGGCTGAATTATTGTTTTATTTATTTTTTCAATGCTTTTCTCAACTTCCGGTCAACAGAGGAACGGAATCTTAAATTCTCACCACTAAAAATTATGTCGTAGGCTGAATTATTTTTTTATTTATTTTTTCAATGTTTTTCTCAACTTCCGGTCAACAGAGGAACGGAATCTTAAATTCCCACCACTAAAAATTATGTCGCAGGCTGAATTATTTTTTTATTTATTTTTTCAATGCTTTTCTCAACTTCCGGTAAACAGAGGAACGGAATCTTAAATTCCCACCACTAAAAATTATGTCGTAGGCTGAATTATTTTTTTATTTATTTTTTCAATGCTTTTCTCAACTTCCGGTAAACAGAGGAACGGAATCAAAAAAATTATATTAAAAAAGCATTGTACTTAAACCAGAAAACGAAACGATAAAGTAATACGAGAATTATACTTCGTAATATTGTTATCAGCCCCCCCCCCCTCCTCCCTCCAGCTGTTCTCTCCCTCTCTCCCCTTTTCCCTGCTTTTCTCGCACCACGACCAACCCGATTCCACGCGCTGAAGCTTTTACGGAAAAGCGAAAAGTGGGGAAAACCGACGGAGAAGAAACGGAAGTTAGTTACCGAGCGGATGTCCGTGCTCGGAGAATCTCGCCGTCACATTGCGAAATTCGCGGATTTTCCCAGTCCACTATTTTCTTTCGTCCCCGCTCGTACAAGGGGAGGGGGGTCAATTATGGAACTCGATAATTGCGGCCGGATTTACGTTTACCAATTTCCTATACTCGTGCACGTTTTACTCGGGGGAAAAAAAAAAGAAAATCACGTTACGGAGTTTTCCGTTTTGTCTACGATCGAGAACGATTCGTATCGAGAATGAACGACGATCGTTGAAAATCGCATGAAATATGAATTGGAAAAAAAACCGGCTTTCCCGCTTTTTCTTTTATATCGAACGCGACGAACGGAAATCGATTCGACATTCGCGATTCGAGAAAATTCTTTTACCACGTGTTCACGTCTTCCTGTATGAATTTTCCGGTTGTTACACGCCACGAATTGTCGAATGAGAATATATTTTTGTTAGAAATGATATTCGTCGATAAATAAAATAAACAATTTTTAATAAAAAAATTTATTCTTTTTTTTAAATTGTTTTTTTCTTGGATCGTAGGTACGAATTTTGTATCGATCTTTTTGTTCTCCAGCGACGGTTGGGCCGATCGTGACGACGTGGTCGAGAATCTCGAGAGCGAGGCTTGGGGCAGCTTATCGATAAGAATATACTCGCCCTACGTCAACGAATTCGACGATCATTATTTCTCTTTGAATCCGTTCAACAACACGAGAAATCCTTGGTTCGCTGAGTTTTGGCAGTACAAGTTCAATTGCGTTATGCCAAAAAGCGCCAACTTCGAGGACGAGACCGACGACGAAAGTGAGAAAATGTTGGAAGTGAAAAAAGACGAGAGACTCGACGACGATTTCCTCTCGATCACCGAAGTACCGGATACCAGAAGAATATGCAATGGCAAGTCAAATTTACTTCGAAATTTCATATTTTACACGTTAATCTTCCAACTTTCTCAAAAAAAAAAAAAAAAAAAAAAAAAAAAAAAAAAAAAAAAAAAAAAAAAAAAATCTGACGAAATGTTAAAAATTACCAATTGCCCAAAAATCTTAATTTTCATGTTAAAAATTGTTTTTAAAAAATTCAAACTTAATTTCCATTTTAGAAAAAGTAAAATTTTCTCTAGCAATGAAAATCTCAAAAACGAATGATTTTGATTTTTGGCAATTTTCTTCCGCGTCAAACAAAATTAGAACGTCTGAAAAATATCGAATTACAAAATGGACGATTTTATATGTACCGCGACAATCGTCCTAAATCCCTTTCCAACGAATCGACGTTCCATGATCAATATCCAATTGTTAGGAAAATTTTCGATTCGAATGTACAAATATATCGTGCGCATCGAGCGGCGTTTTAATCGAAGCGAAAGTTCACGAATGTTTTCGTCGTTGTCTCGCACCTTGTATAAGCAACGTATAATACACGTACGATATCTGTATAACCGTGGTGTAGACCCGTCTTGCTACGATCGCTGTACCAATACCTTATCCGACAACCCTTATCGCACCTGGCTCGACTCCCGCTCGTGGTTCGATTGTTTTCAAGTCATAATGACGCGTGAGAGACTCGAATGTATGGAAATACATACGTGAATCGATAGCAGATTGCACATACGTCCATATGTGCGTGCCTATATACAGGGTGGTCCATGCAACGTGTGCAATGTTATAACTTCCAAAGTAAGTGTTGCGCGAAAAATGGTTAAAAAAAAGGTCGAGACGTTATGGAGATTTGAAGGATAATTTTGTTTTTTTTATGTGAAGATAATTTTCAAATAATAAAATGAAATTAGTCGTTAGCTATCAGATTTATTCAAACAATAAAATGAAATTAATCGCTAGCTATCAGATTTGGGGCTGATAAAGGTTAATACTTTTTACTCAAAATTCGATTCTCTACCATATATTGTTGTTAAAAATATAGTGTTTTCTTTTATGCGAAGACAACTTTCAAATAATAAAGTGAAATTACTAGGTAGCTATTAAGTTCAGGGCTAATGAAAGTCAATACTTTTTACTCAGAATTTGATTCTCTACCATATTTTGTTATAGAAATATAGTGCTCTGTTTAAAAAAACAAAGTGGTCCTTCAAATCTTCGAAACGCCTCGACCTATAAAAAAAATTGAGGCAGTACGTAGTGCATCCTTTTAAACCATGTAACTTTTGTATACAAGATTTGTTCGTGCAACTCATACTTTGAAAGTTATAACGGTGCACACGTTGCTTGGACCACCCTGTATATATATATATATATACAGGGTGTGCGTGTGTGTATATAGGTGTACGTATCTCGTTGAAACGCCGGGGCAGATTCAGATTACGCCTGAATCAATTTCTCCACCAGGGACATTGTCGTTTCTCAAATCGTGCTGCATACACCTTCGATCTATAGATATTGTAGGTCACGTGACTACACAACCCAGACTCCATTTTCTCAACCTCATCTAACCTCATTACATTTTCACTTATCGCTCGCTATCGTCGACGTAATATTGAAAACAAAAAATTGAAAAACAAATGGAACCTTCCCTCGCGCTCCCACCCTCCTCTCGTTGACAAGATTTTTATGAAAATTAATTAAGAGCGAGAGCTTATTAAAACTTGGTTTACTGTGCGAGAAGACTGATAAGCCACACGCGAGAAGTTTTCAACGGGTAGTAATTAAAAGTCTAATGAGGAACGTCATTTTGGTAGGGGGATTCAATCTGTACCCAATTTCCTTTTTTTTCCTTCTTCTTTTTTGGTCGTTGGATTTTGTTTCATTAGGCTAGAGCGTCTCTTGCTTCGTTTTCTTTTTATCGAGTGGTAAAGAGAATGTGGAGGGGATAATTGGGCGTGCGTTATTCTCATATCGACGACACGATGTTTCCTGTCGAGGATACGATGATTAATGCATGAAACTTGTAGTGGCAATCAGCCGATATTTAGTACAGCGACAATGTAGGTACAATTTGAAACACGTTTGGCCCAGAGGCTTATTGTTTACTGGTTAAGTAATGGGTGGGACAAGTTGGGGCAAATCTTTCCTCTCCACCCCACCCTCTGTCTGTCTGTCTGTCTGTCTGGCTGTCTCTCTACCCCTCTCTCTCTCTCCCTCTCTCGCTACCACGTCCTCGGTTCGCGGAGTCTCTCGGTTGATGCTTAGACCACGAGGAATTAATTCGCAATCGCATATACCCGCAACAACCCTCACTACAGTGGCATTAGTAAACCTCTGATTGTTTTCCTGTAATAATAACGTTTCTCTTATTGCTCCGTATCCAAAGTTCAAGTGTGCTTGGGCACTCGCGTGGGTCGAGCCACGTTTTCTCGGGCTCTTGTCCTTTTTGTTTGCAGGACATCCGGTATGTTATTCGTTATTGTTGAAAAAGGACACCCGGTATAATTGGCCTCTCGTTCAAATCGAACAATGTTCATTAAAAAACAACCCTTGGTATATTGTTTATTCTTTCTGGAGGAAGGACACCCGGTATATAGACATTTTTCTGTTATTCCGGTAAAATTTAATTACAATCAACGAACAACGATAGATCATCGTATAATTAATCAATTATCGATCGTTTTTTTCTCTTTTTCCCTTTTTGTTTCGTCTCAGGGGGAAAAAAATATAAATTTTTAGCTAATTATTTTTTAACTAGTTCTACAAATTTTAAGGCACTTTGAAGAACTTACACAGGAACTTCGACGGTTTATCTTCGTTTAATCCTCGAATTCTTACGTAATCTTTCGTAATTCTTCGTCCAATTTCTCGCCGTAGGTACTAATCGAAAACCAGGCTTTTACTCTCATCCACCAGGTGGTTGATGTGATAAGAATTCGCGCGATGCGTATCTTCGGACTGCGCGTTTTTTACGCCGATTTTACGTTTTTCGCTGTTGCTGAAAATCGGATCAAATCGTTTTCCCGATGAAACACTGTTGTCCCCGGATTCGATTATCGTTTCTCGCACGCGCCTCTTCCCTCCCCTCCCACCCTCGTCTCATCGCCGTGTGTTATGAGGCTGGAAAACACGCTACAATTCTCGGTACCGATCATCCGGTTAAAACTCGAAAAATCGATCCTCGAAAATGAGTAAACGAACGAATGAACACGCCCCTCTCCATCAACCTTCTATTGACCTCGTGCCTATCGAACGATTGCAAACCCTACAAAAGAAAAATCAAAAGGAACAGAAAAAAAAACATTCAATCGCCGATTCTGCTTCGTTTCGAGTTCGAATACCGATTTTCCAAAAATATTCTCCCACGGTCGACGAAACAGCGATTGGAAAACGGATCGATGCACAGATTCGCGTTTTCCGATATCGGAGAAGCCGATTTTTCGGATTTACAAATGGAGAAAAAAGGAAAAAGAAGCATTTCAATCAATTAAAACGAAAGGAGATATCCAGGCCGATTTTATTCTTCTTTCCGATAAAATGAAATTAATTTCATGATGGACGCGAAAAATAATTGCGATTTGCTTTTAAAACTTGAGGATCTTCTCTGTCTCTGTCTCGTTTAGCGAAATAGCATTTTTTTTTCTTCGTCATATCGAACGGATGATAAAACGTGATCGGCGCGGCAAACTTACGCCCTATTACTATAGATGCATGGTCGCGCGCGACCGGTAAAGCACGCCGTGGCAACATCGTTCGCCCATTTGGGTTAATTTCATCCCCGTGAATGCCGAGAGATTGAAAAAATTCCAACCGCGAACTCTCTTCGCTCTCGAGAGGTCTCCTTTGAACGAAAAAAAGGACAGAAAAGAAGGAGCTTTACTTAAATTATTTTTTCGCGATTGGAAGATCGATCGACTAACCCCCCCCCCCCTTTTCTCGAAGCGACAAGATTCGTCGAAGCGAAATGTAAGAAAAAATCTTCGGAATTCTCTAATTTTAATCAATTTTAATGGAAATCCGGAGTAACTTTTGTAATTAATTTTGTATTTTTTCAAAAATTTACAAAAAATTGAATTTTTTTGTTGTTTAATTTTTGCTTATTGCTGTTCGTAATTCGCGAGGATTAAGAGGGCGAGAATCTCGTGGTCGCTTGGAAGTTAGGTAATTATTTTTTTATTTTTTCAAACATTTACAAAAAATTGAATTTTGTTGTTGTTTAATTTTTGCTTATTGCTGTTCGTAATTCGCGAGGGCTAAGAGGGCGAGAATCTCGTGGTCGCTTGGAGGTTTTGTAATAAATTTTTTATTTTTTAAAAAATTTACAAAAAATTGAATTTTTTTGTTGTTAAATTTTTGCTTATTGCTGTTCGTAATTCGCGAGGGTTAAGAGGGCGAGAATCTCGTGGTCGCTTGGAGGTTTTGTAATTAATTTTGTATTTTTTCAAAAATTTACAAAAAATTGAATTTTTTTGTTGTTTAATTTTTGCTTATTGCTGTTTGTAATTCGCGAGGGTTAAGAGGGCGAGAATCTCGTTGGTCGCTTGGAAGTTTTACGTTAATTTACGTATCGACCATACATTTTCGAATCTCTCGAACGCCATTTGTGAATTATAAAGCTCAATTATCGGTTGAAATACGAAAGATCCGCGGTGCAATTTTATATTTAAAACGTTTTCATCCAGTAGATTCCCTTTTCGACGTCAAACTTAACGCGATCCTCGCGTCGCAGCTCGGGTCGAAAGTTTGCCCGCGAACCAGGGAACTTTCAACGTTTCGCCGAAAAGTTACAGGCGCGAGCCAACGTACTCTCTCGCACGCTTTTGTTCGCGAAATAACGACGGTGAGCGTTTCGTCAATTTTTTTTTTTTCAATAATAAATCGTGAAACGATATAATGAATAATTTTGAGGTCAGAGCGAGAGAAAGAGAGAGAGAGAGAGAGAGAGAGAGAGAGAGAGAGAGAGAGAGAGAGAGAGAGAGAGAGAGAGAGAGAGAGGGAGAGGCGGAGGAGGAGGAGGAGAGGATACCAATTTGAACGGGGAACGAAGAGCTTAAACATTCATCGGTGAAAGTTTGGAAATGTTCAAGCTCGCCCCACCCCTCGTTCGCCAATCTTGATTATTTCATTTCGCACCGTTTATTATTTCATCCCGTCGCAGATTCATTATTTCGACGAACGAATTCGTCGTACGATAATATTCATATTCCATTTTCTGCAAATTTCTTTTTAATTTTTCTTTTGGCTGTTAGCTTCCTTTGTTGCCTTTTTTGTTTACAAGGTCAAACGATAAATGAAGAATTATTCGTTAGGCGATTCGTTTAATACAATGCCAAAGGTACGTTTGTGATTTATATCGAAACTCGTTTCATGTCTTCATAAAGATCGAGATCGAGATAAATCTATCGAAATTTCACTTTTGCATATTGCTGGTTCAATTAAAAAAAAATCCATGAATTGAAAACTTTTATTTTTACAGGAAAATTTATCAAAATTTTCGATGTGATATTTTTCAATTTTTTATAAGTCTGTTAAGTGTTACTTCTATGTATTGTATCGTTTGATTCGTATTTTAAAGCTTCATTCGTTTATTAGTAAGGAATTGCAGCAGCTTTTATCCACGAAAGTAAAAAAACATATAAATCCACTTTGCTTTAAAAAAAATGCGAAATGGACCGTCGTATGATTGGTCTATTTAAAACGTAAAAATGATTAAATTTCAGCAGTTTATATATATTTTGTTAATTATTTTCGAACGATCGAACACGCAGGATCAGAAAAATTGTCGGATCGATACAAGCAGGATCCAAAAATGAGTTTCGTGATGAAATCGTTCTGGGCGATGGCGCACGGTCTTCACAGTATGCTGGAAGAGATATGTGGTCGTGGATACAACGGCGTGTGCAAAGAGATGTATCCCTTCAATGGAACCCTCTTCAAGGTAATCGCGATTAATTGATTCAACGATAGCGCACTTTTAATGTGTCATTGCGATTAATCGTGACGATTATTGAAATAATTATTATTTTAATGATAATTAGAGTTTTTCGGTTCAAGGTTTAAGAATAATTAATCATTAGTTTGTATATTTGATAATAATTGTATTGATATTTGATAGTATTTGATAGATATTTAACGTTTTTTGATAGATATTTGATTAGTTTACATATTTGATAATAATAGTGTAGATATTTGATAGTTTTTGATAGATATTTGACAGTTTTTGATAGATATTTGATTAGTTTATATATTTGATAATAATAGTATAGATATTTGATTAGTTTACATATTTGATATTAATAGTATAAATATTTGATAGTTTTTGATAGATATTTCATGGTTGTTGGTAGATATTTAATTAGTTTATATATTTTATAATAATAGTATAGATATTTGATAGTTTTTGATAGATATTTGACAGTTTTTGATAGATATTTAACAGTTTTTGATAGATATTTGATTAGATTATATATTTGATAATAATAGTATAGATATTTGATTAGTTTACCTATTTGATAATAATAGTATAGATATTTGATAGTTTTTGATAGATATTTGACAGTTTTTGATAGATATTTGATTAGTTTACATATTTGATAATAATAGTATAAATATTTGATAATTTTTTATAGATATCTGATTACTTTATATATTTGACAATAATAGTATATATATATTTGTTAGTTTTTGATAGATATTCGATTATTTTATATATTTGATAATAACAGTATAAATATTTACAGTATAACAAATATTCGAATAATAATAATTTGAATAATCGTACTTAATGATAATCGCAACGATCGCCAAAATAATTATTATTTCAGTAACAATAATAATTGTTTTTTTCCATTTCGACAAAACCTTTATTCTTCGATCGAGTATATCTAAATATTATATCATCCCTCGTTATTTATCGGACGCAGAATCATTTGATGAACATATCGTTTACGTTCGGGGAGGAAGAAGTGGAATTCGATCGCCGAGGTGATCCACCGGGCAGGTCGGTGCGTATGCTTACTCACAAAATTTCGAAGCCACTCTCGTAACGATAGAACAAAATTGATCATCGTCCTCTTTCGTTCAATCTTATCGATCAATCGATATTTTATAATCGGATGTTAAAAACATCGCTCGCGATTAAAAAACAATAATGCACGCGGCTTAAATCAAATTTGCCTATAAAAATATCAATTTTTCTTTTTTAAAGAAAATTATTCGGAGATCTTATCAATTTCGCAGATACGAAATCCTCAATTTTCAACTGATGTCGAACGGTAGTTACGGTTACGTTCAAATCGGCGATTGGAACAACGGGACACTTGCGTTCTCCGGTGGTCCACAGTCTCGAGGGACTCAGCTCGTCACGAGTGTTTGCTCCCAGCCATGTCAACCTGGCCACTACAAGGTAATCACTAACCCCTATGTTATAACCCTCTACCTACCTCCAACATTTTTTTCTTCATCGCTACTCGATAAATCTACCTAACTATACATAATCGATACTAACGTTATCAAGAAATATTGAAATTTTTCTATCCTTCGTTCGAAACGTTTACTTGAATAAAACTAAAATAATTTCAACCCTTAAAAACGTGAATTTTGTTATTTATTAAAAATAGATTTTTTTAATTATCTATAAAGCATAGGAAAAATAGTTAAACATACAGACTTGACTCGCAGCCACTGAAAATTAAAAAAAAACTCGTATGTTGCTTATCTGCAACAGTCTACTCAGCCCACTTATCAAACCTCTGATTTTTCACAAAAATATTTCTCGTTTTTTTGGTATTATAAATTATCTAAAAATGAAAAAACAAGCAACACTTATTGTTAGCTTACAAAGTTAAAAAAAATGAAAAATGGTTTACGCTGATCACTTTTTCTTTTGATCTTTGATCTAGCAAGTTCAAATTGTAAAGTTTACACATTTAAAATTCGAACCGCCCTGTAAACTGTCAAAAAATCATCCAATTATTTATAATTTGTAAATCTATAATTATCTATAATTTATAAATCATACAATTATCTATAATTTATAAATCATACAATTATCTATAATTTATAAATCGTACAATTATCTATAATTTATAAATCGTGCAATTATCTATAATTTATAGTAGATAACATTCGGATATGCGTAACTATATCTGTCAAATCACTTGAAATTTCGTTATATTGCAAAAATGCAACGACGCAAATTTAAGTGTTAAGAAATGAATATCTATAATTAAACCAGCCACAAATTCCATTTCTTTCCAAATTACAATCTTACCATAAATTGCATATTTCTGAATAAATCCAAAAATTCAAAAAACCTACGAACTGTAACAAATTTTAACCAGAACCTTTTTTTAAAACAATTCTGCTTCTGCCTAATTAACAATTTAATTATAATCATAAAATCGTGTTAACAATCCAAACGATAAGAGTTCAAAAAATTAGATTTTCATTCGAATTATAAAATTGTAATTCTTTCGCCTGAATTGATCAGTCGACACGATTAATGTATTTTCTACCGATTAGAGAAAATCCCTTCAGCTCTCGCGGACGAGTCGAATCGCCGACTCCACAAAGCTTATAGTAACCTTTATATATACATATATAAATGAACACCGTCGACTCGGGCTTTGTCTCATTCACCGTCAATCAATGGATCATCAACATGCGCGCACGTTCTATCCGAATAGACACTCGCCATTGTTTCGGGTCGAGTTATCGAAATTCGAAGACGAGGGCAGAGCACCATCAGCGAATTCTCTCCTCGCTGTTCGCAATCGCGGCCTCTCGTACACTCCACACCGATACGTATTATCGACGAGTGTTACCACCTGTGAATTTATCGAAACTGGAAATGGGCTGCAGCAACGCGAACAATGCGAATAATCAGAGTCCTCCATTTTCCCCCCTTTTTTTCCATTCTCCATTTTTTGTCTTCTGTTTCGTTATTTTCTTTTTTCTTCTATCGTAATATTTTCTTCTTCAATTTTTTGTTACATTGTTTCTCGATATAAACCGTCCCAAGAGTCGAAGCTTCCGTACGTCCCGAGTGCCGGCGAATTGTACGAACATTCGAGAAAATAACTTTGAGAGAGAGAGATCGATCTTTTCCATCTTTTATCTCGCATGCTCGCAACTTTTGGGGTTAAAGGAAACGTAAAGACGGAAAATTTCTTTTATACTCGCGATAACGGGAGACGATACGAGAAGGACGAGTGTGTGTTTTTGATATTCGAGCAAGGATCTCCCGGGAGTCTCGACCTCGCGAGTTTGAATACATTTCATACGCGATATATCTCCGCGTACTGTCTGTTTTCTTATCTGCGTATGTCGGATCTACGCGATGACCGTCGTCTTGCTCTGTACAATAGCTCGTTCACTACCATTCATCATTCAAAATAGATTTCCATGGAGTGGTGCAAGAAATAAGTAAAAATGGTACTATTGTAAAGAAAATTGGTAACTCGGGTCAGTCAGAGGTCAATGGACACTTAGATAACGTCCACCATTTTTTTGAAACTGGAATTTGGATTCTTGAAGTTACTAGTTTTTCACTAAAATCGAAAAAAGTCAAAAATTAAAAAATGGCGAACTTAAAATAAAACTTTGAAATTGTTGACTTGATCGTTTGGACAAATCGATCGAATTTATTCACTCGTCGCATTAAAAATTGTCCATCAAATATTATGACGTAAACTTTTAACGTCCATCGCTTTATCGCTCTTATCTGCCTGGCGTTTTAATATTTTTCCGTCTCAGACGTTTCATGGCATCGTCTCGAGGCCGTTTCGCCCGACCGAACGCGATACACGTGGGGTAGTTGCAAATGTATTCGCGACGGTACACGTGCATATACGATACGTCGACGAGGCTATCGGAAAATCGTGGAAAATCGACACGTGGAAGGTTTTCCTGTGTCAGGTACCAGACCAGTCGCTCTGTCTCGCCCGGAAGAGAAACGTACACGGAAAATTCTTTCTACTGTATACACACGAGTCTGCGCCTACGTGTTCGTCTATTTTCACGCTCTGCATCTCACGCTTGGAGAAACTTCATCCATTTCTCTGAAACATTCATTTGGCCCGGAGTTCGATTCTCTAGTTTCCTCAGCTGCGAATGTGGGAAAGCTCTTTCTTCACTATTTAGCAGAGGGGGAGAGGATAAACCGTGAACAACCGAAGATCTCATTCGGATCGAGTTGTCAGAGTGACGATAACGAACAATGACAGGATGTGTGTGTATGAGAGAGAGAGAGCGGGAGAGAGAGAGAGAGAGAAATAGAGAGATAGATATATTCATTATGTCCTAGTAGCACTCTGGGGCGAAATTCGCTTCCAATTTGAAGACATTGAATAAATTCCATACTTATATATAAATAATATATAAATATTGCATAATGAGAATAAATATAAATATTAATTGCGAAAATACTATTCAAGGATCAATATCTAAATAACAAAATTCAATAATAAAATAAAATAGCAAAATACTTGTGACACAAAACTTAGAAAATAAAGTTAACGATAACAGTAGACCTGTAAAGAATAAAATTGTAAATATTGAGAAAGAGAGAGAGAGAGAGATTGATTGATTGATTGATTTATTGGCTTATGCTCTAGCCAGGCTATGGGGCAAATACATGAGCTGAGCGAGAAATACAGAAATGTTTAAATTTAAATACATTTACGATGGTACTAAACAATTATTTACATCCAAGAAAAGTGAAGATCAACGTAATTGAACAAAGAATTATGCTCCCTCCTCCGACAACGAAAATTAAAAAAAAAATTTTTAATCACCAATCAGCAAGATAGCATCATAAACTAAAGTATTAAGAGTATTAAGAGAACGACAGATAGCGCGAATTTTGGATTAGAATTAGAGTTGCAGTGGGTTGCGAACTTAAATGTTAATCATAAGCATAATAGCGCCTGATATTACCCAAGTAAAAATGATTATATATACTTAGATAAAATTATATAAAAATGGTATACATTCATATATATTTATATATAGGGTTATATATAATTATATATAACTCTATACATTCGTATATATAATCCGATATAAATGTACTACTCGGCTAAAATGATCGTATATACTTAGATACAGTTATATAAAAATGATATATAGTCATATATATTTATATATAGGTATATATATAATTTTATTTAACCCTATAATTCGTATATATAATCCGATATAAATGTACTTTCATCAAAATTGATTTTGATAAAATGTACATAGTCTATATATAATCATATATGGAGATACTATTTTTATAGGATGTTTATATAATTACCCGAGTAAAAATGAATATATATACACATATATAATTGTATATAAATTGATCATATATAATTGTATACAAAAATTGGCCCGATAGAATTGTATATATTTGTATATAATTGTATACACTAATATACAACTATATATATTAATATATTATCATATATAACTGTATATTAGTATATACAATTGTATACAAATATATATAATTCTATCGGGCCAATTTTTGTATACAATTGTATATGATCAATTTATATATAATTATATATGTTTATATATATTCATTTTTACTCGGGTATGTACACCGATGATTTAGCCAATCAGACCATCAAAGCCAGATCGCTGGCCGAATGCAGAGTGATTAATGGCTGAAAGAGAGAGAGAGAAAGATCGATTGATAACTTTATTATGCCCTAATATACATTGGAGCAAACCGTAACAATTTTCCAAGATACAACAATAATCAACATTAACAACACGTACCGAATACAATAATTAACATTGACTCGTTGCCACAAAAGTTCCCAAGATAAAACTTAGAAAATAAACTCGATACAAAAATAAACATAAAAAATAAAATAACCTAAAAATAAAGATACAAAGAGAGCGAGAGAGAGAAGAGGTAAAACGAAAAACCAGAATATACACGGAGTTCGTAGTGTCGGTAGTTCTAATCCATCAATAATAAAACGCTTGACTGAGGGGCCTGGCGCAGCATCACGTCAGCATTGTGGACCAGACGCATTCTGTCCCATGTGTGTATATCGTGCATGTGCGATATACGGGCGAAAGTTATATCGTAGTCGTGTCGCGATTAACGACGCAGAGGCGGTTACCCATCCTCGTTCGAGTATGTCGCCTGCATGAGCGGACCATGTGCACCTGCATATTTACTTATACAGTCGTCGAGTGAACGCTAGTGGTATTTATTAACGACGGATTGGCTAACTGTACGATCTCCCGTATAAACTTAAAACGAGAAAGCTTTCGCCGAATGGATTGAGGAGATCGGTTACGATCGTTTATATCGAGTATGTATCGATGCGCTTTCTTTAATGTTAATAGCGATCCCTGACGGATAGTTCGATCAATAAAATGCGAAATTGACGGAGGATACGAACGGTTTTATTGTGGAATTGGGGTTATCGAGATTTTATTTGGTAGAGTCGTAGCCTAGAGAATGGAAATAACAGTCGGGTGATGGAAAACACGACAAAGCTTTAGGGTTTTTATTGGTAACTATGGGCTTTTGGCACCTCAAGGAGGTTGAAACTGTTTTCGTCTGAAAAGACTTTATTGGGGGGTTACGGAATGATAAATTTCTCGTACGACACGAATATTGTAATTATAATCACCTGTTGTTTAACACTTTGAGATCTGAGTACTTTGAAGCTTATGTGGCCCACAGACGCATAGGCTGATGCATATATACGTCCTTAGAGCTCAAAGGGTTAAAATTGTCGGTGATAAAGTGGTAAAACGGATTAGTTTTGTAAATTGCAATGTAGCGAGATTTTAATGGTGATATTCGTGTTGCGCGGCAAATTTCCGATTCCGTAAACACCTTACAAAGTGTTTTTGGGCGAAAAAGAATTTTGACCCCGGGAGGTGCCGATGGTCAACATTCGGATTTTACTTTCGGGACTTTGGGGGGTCCGAAGGGGTCAGCATTTTTTTTCGTCCAAAAAGACTTTGTAGCATCATTTCTAAATCGGAAATTTCCCGGGTAGTACGAATATCGTGAAATAAAGGGGTTTTGGAACAAAACAAAAATTGGCCCCTTGAGCTAGGCGTTTTTTTGCAGGTCCCTTTCTGTTGGTCCCGAAAATTGCGCTTTTCAAAGTGTCGCCACGGCCACAAAAATTAAGCTACCCGGATGATCCTTGGCTGGTTGTCGAGTGCTTGGCGAGCTCTTCAAAAAGTTATTCGTACAATTTTCTATCGGACGAACCGGAACGGAGATACAGCCTCGAGAAAAGTCGATTTTTCGAGGTTTCGCGGTTTTCATTGAAATTAGCCATATTCAATTCCGGTCAATTTTAATCCTTTCTCAAGCTCTAGGAGTCTATGTCGATCGCAAATTTCCCGTACAACACAAAAATCATCGTTATTTCAACTTTAACCGACGATTTGCAACAAATCGAGAACTTTATATTCATCCGATAATGCACATTTTCTATTCAACAAACTACATATCCGCTCTTATTAAAAAGACAACGAGCTCCACGCCTACCTCATCCCTAAAACTAGAAATCGACTTTCATTACTTCTGATTACTCAAAAAGTCCATCGGTCAGCCAATTTTCAGGTCACTTCGATATTGTCACAAGTGCCTTTGGCCTACTTGCAACTCTATCATTTTTGTACCATATCGCATACAAAAAACGATATTTAAAATCGATTATTGATCGCCGCGTGTCAGTCAGGAAAAAAATCATACCGGACTCTCGAGAGCAATAAAGTAATGAAATTTATATCAGTGGGGAGGGTCGTATGTTGGAATCGCGCGACATTGGGGAATTCCATGCGACGGACAAACGCCGAAGTTTATTTTCGTCCAGTTCGCCACTGGACGATATTACATATCACTGTAGTAAAATTCCTAGATTTTTATAGCGCGCAAGCACGTATCTCCAGGATAACGTGAGCTAGGAAAATCCGTCAACCTTTCAAACTTATTAACTCCCTCCCACATCCGGTTGTCCAATAAATTCTTTGCATAATAAATTAAAAACAAACTGCTCTTATTTTTATGTTTATCAATCTAGAATTTCAAAACTGGAGGACAGGAGAAAAGATGTTGCTGGGCATGCGTGCCTTGCAGTCATCACGAGATCGTCAACGAGGAACAAACGGCCTGCGTTCCTTGCCCTTCTGGACAATGGCCAAATTCCAACAAGACCGGTTAGTAAGAATTAATCCAAATATTATTATATCCCTATAAAACAATAATTTTTCTTATAAAAAACATATTAAACAATTTTCTAATTACTTTTTTAACGATCGTCGCAATTTTATGTAGCTTAAAAAAAAAGCGAGAGTAATAACGATCGCATCGATCGTTCTTCGAGCAGTTTCTAATTCAAACTAACCACAAAGACGAATAATAACGAGCAACAAAAAAACCGTCGTGTGTGACTTGTCTTGTTAAAACTTGACCGGTTAGTAAGAATTAATCCAAATATTATTATATCACTATAAAACAATAATTTTTTTTATAACAAACATATTAAACAATTTTCTAATTACTTCTTTAACGATCGCCGCAATTTTATGTAGCTTAAAAAAAAAAGCGAGAGTAATAACGATCGCATCGATCGTCCTTCGAGCAGTTTTTAATTCAAACTAACCACAAAGACGAATAATAGCGAGCGACAAAAAAAACCGTCGTGTGTCACTTGTCTCGTTAAAACTTGACCGGTTAGTAAGAATTAATCCAAATATTATTATATCACTATAAAACAATAATTTTTCTTATAACAAACATATTAAACAATTTTCTAATTACTTTTTTAACGATCGTCGCAATTTTATGTAGCTTAAAAAAAAACGAGAATAATAACGATCGCATCGATCGTTCTTCGAGCAGTTTTTAATTCAGACTAACCACAAAGACGAATAATAGCGAGCGACAAAAAAACCGTCGTGTGTCACTTGTCTCGTTAAAACTTGAACCCAGTTTGAACAACGAGTGTTGTCGCAACGTATATATCGCGTTTCTCGTTTCAATCCGTCTTTTTATCGTCCGTGCACGCTCGTAATTCGCCGGGCAATATGACGACCGACGCGTATACGAGATAGCGAAAGAAAAACAACAAAAAACAAAAAACAAACCAAAAAACAAAAATAGCCATGTCGAGTAAAGTTCACACCCCCCGGAGCTTCGTAACTTCCCGTAGTAAGCGTGTAACGAGAGTCGCTCTGGGGAAAACCACCTGATAGAATAATCGGGATCGTAGCGAAAAAACAATGGGCAAAAAGTTCTCGCGCCATTCCCCCGAGCAACGCGAAACGACTTGCCTCGTTGCGTTAAGTGACGAGACGTTTGTTTCGCGTTCGACGAGCTATTTAAAAACCGATCAACGCATAACGCGATGTGAATCGAGAATTGAACGTACAAAACGTGAAAAAGGTAAAAAAAAACAAATATTTCACCGAATTTGCATCGGTGAATTAAAAAAAAACAAATAACGATTGTTAATGTTTGAAAAATGTTTTGATTTATCGAATTAATAAAGAGAAATTTCGTATAATTTGATAAAGTTTGAATCATGAAAGTACGACGGTAACTTTTCGATTTGAAAAACAAAATTTGCCAACTGTTTTTGAACAACCGACAACTCGGTCGAGACGTTAACAATGGAATCGCGGACTATTCCTTAAGGAAAAACACTTCCCGACTAATCCACAAAGAGATTAGGGAGAAAAAGCTTGATATCGTTCCTTAACGACGCTCCCAGGCACATTTTACGTCCCTCGGTGTCATCGACCCGCCCTTTTTCGCAAAGTACTTCACGATTCACCCGCTAGCATGGAAATTTATATTAGCACCCTGGGACGTGTTTAAATCCTTCGACATGATGACAAATCTTAGTCCCTTTCCGTAGTTTAACGAGTCTGGCTCGTGATGAAGATTTTTGCCCAAACGTAAACTCACGAGTAGGACTCGTGGACTGAAAACCGGGCCAAACATAAACGTAACGAGTTAGACTCGGAAATTGATTTTGAACCGGTAACAATCGTGCCTGGGATAAAAGCATCTGTTTCGTATAATTTAAGCAAGGACCCAGGATTATTAGAAGTATTTTCTCTTATATTTGATGACAGGTTTTGGGAAATAATCGTTACTGAAACAAATCGCTATAACAGATTTATAATCGTATTGCGACTTTTTTCAAGAATCACTCTGGTCTGTTTACCACGCGTTGGCACAGGGTTATTAGAAGTATTTTCTCTTATATTTGATGACAAGTTTTGGGAAACAATCGTTACTGAAACAAATCGCTATAACAGATTTATAATCGTATTGCAACTTTTTTCAAGAATCACTCTGGTCTGTTTACCACGCGTTGGCACAGAGTTATGAGAAGTATTTTCTATTATATTTGATGACAAGTTTTGGGAAACAATCATTACTGAAACAAATCGCTATAACAGATTTATAATCGTGTTGCGACTTCTTTCAAGAATAACTCTGCTCTGTTCACCGCACGTTGACTCGCACCACTTACCCCGAATTCCATCGCGCTAAATAACACGGACAGGATTTAATTACTACACCTTCCCCAAAATCCTTACAAAACAACATTTTTTCAAATAAAGAAAATTACCAAAAGAAGATCTAAATGGGAAGAAATTATCTACCGTTTATTTCCTTACACTAAAGTGTCGAACATTTTCCAAAATATTGTCTCTGTTAGGTACTTTTTTCTTTCTATGTTTGTCTTTTTCTTCTTCTTGGCTCTTTTTTTTGGGCAGTGGACAATCTATATGCACACACAAAATATTTTCCTTTTCACGCACAGAATGCGACGTTATTTTCGTGGAGTACATATCCTGGGGCGACGCGGAAGCTGTGGTCGCAATGTCCTTCAGTGCGATGGGTCTTATGGCAACCTTCGTCACGTGTCACATCTTCATACGGCACAACGACACCCCGGTCGTTAAAGCCAGCACCCGTGAGCTCAGCTATCTCATACTAGCCGGGATGACTCTGGCACATATAGCAGTAAGTTCTATTACTACCCTTCCCTCACTATCTCCATCTCTCTCTCTCTCTCTCTCTCTCTCTCTCACCCACCCTTTTTCACTCTCATGGTAAACCCGTATGTACGTTTTTCTCGGACACCCTTCTTTTATACCGTCTCTATATGCACGACTGAAGAGCCAAGAACGTCGCTCTACGTCGCAACTGCACTTTTATTTCAACTTTATTTCTCTCCTCTTTCTACGTGACTTCGTCCAACAAACACGAATTCGAGTGTGTCGAAGAATACGTGAAAATTTCTTGATACTCGGGATTTCACGACGAGGAGAAAAGTTTTTGAATTTCCTCGAGATATTTCATCGCGAATCTTTTTTTCCCTTGTGATAAAATAACAGATTTTAAGAGGATGTAAAAAATAAAATAGATTCAAATTAATTAAAAGAAAGGTGAAATTACATGTTTTGTTTTCATTACGTTTGTAATTAAAAAATATTTATCAATGGGGATTTTTGATTGAATAAAAAATACAAAAAAATAACAATGTAAAATAAAAAATTAACTTTCTTCTTTCTAAAATCTTAGGTTTTTCCAATTTTGGCCAAACCCACGCGTATCACCTGTGCCTTGAGTCGCATGATGCCGGGAATTAGTTTTGCGATGATGTACGCCTCGTTGTTCACAAAAACGAACAGAATAGCGAGAATACTCGCGGGCTCGAAGAAACGTTTCCCGAAGAGAAAACCAATGTTCATGTCCGCAACGGCGCAGGTAACAAAATTTTCTAATTTTTTCCCTTTTTCTTTCTAGCTTATTTTTACTTTCTTTTCTGTTTTGACGAGATAATAGATATTTTATCGAACTCCAATATTTTGAATATTCTCAGGTCGTTATAACGTGTTTCCTGATAATGGTCGAGGCCGGTGTAGCAGCGGCGATGCTTGTAATCGAGCCACCGATGCCTCGTCTAGAATTTCCTACTCGCGATCGAGCCGTCTTGACCTGTGCCACTACACCCCGTGCCGTTCTATCGCCTCTCGCGTTCGACGGCCTTCTCGTCGCACTTTGCACCCTTTACGCCGTCAAGACTCGCAACGTGCCGGAAAACTTCAACGAGGCGAAATTCATCGGTTTTGCCATGTACACGACGTGCGTCATATGGATCGCTTTCGGACCGATTTATTTCGGCAGCGAGTCCAAGGTGCGTTCCAATAAAATCGATCATTTGATTCGAGTGAATTAGATTTATATTTTTTTGTAAATACAAAAAAATATAAATTCACTCGATCTAATTCACTCGATTAAAATTAACATTGTTTTTAGTTCCAACATAAATTAGGTTCTCACGAATAAAGATAATTAAAGATATTCGACGATTTGCAAACAAATATTCAATTCTCTTAAAATTGTACGACGAGTTACTATTAAACAATTGAAAATAATACGATAAAAACTATTTTTTTAATTCAAAATATTTTGGAACGAAAAAATATTTTGAATTCAAAAAATAGTTTTATTACTAAAAATAGTTTGGAAACAAAATTGAAAATAGTTTTATTATTAAAAATAATTTGGAAACAAAATTGAAAATATTATGATAAAAACTATTGTTTAATTCAAAATATTTTGGAACGAAAAAATATTTTGTATTAAAAAAACAGTTTTATCATTAAAAATAATTTGGAAACAAAATTGAAAATAGTTTTATTATTAAAAATAATTTGGAAACAAAATTGAAAATATTATGATAAAAACTATTTTTTTAATTCAAAATATTTTGAAACGAAAAAATATTTTGAATGAAAAAAACAGTTTTATTATTAAAAATAGTTTGGAAATAAAATTGAAAATATTATGATAAAAACTATTTTTTTAATTCAGAATATTTTGGAACGAAAAAATATTTTGTATTAAAAAAACAGTTTTATTATTAAAAATAGTTTGGAAACAAAATTGAAAATATTATGATAAAAACTATTTTTTTAATTCAAAATATTTTGGAACGAAAAAATATTTTGAATTAAAAAAACAGTTTTATTATTAAAAATAGTTTGGAAACAAAATTGAAAATATTACGATAACAACTATTTTTTTAATGCAAACTATTTTGAAACGAAAAAATATTTTGAATTCAAAAAATAGTTTTTATCATAAAACTTTCTATTTTGTTTCCAAAAAGTATCCGATAGGTAAATAGAGTCAACCTGCAATTTTTTCCTAACGTTACAATTCTTCTTTTTTCTAATTTTGACAAAAATATTGAATTACAATTCGTTTATTTTCTTACTTGAATAAAAAATGTGTTCACAGGTCGTGACAATGTGCATGTGCGTGACACTGAGCGCATCGGTGACTTTGGTATTTCTATTTTTGCCAAAATTGTACATAATCGTACTTCGTCCGGAGAGAAACAATCGGGCGCTGTTCACGACGAGCAAGTCGATACGATGCCACATCGGTGCTCGCGTGGCCGCAGCGATCGCTGAGCCTCCGGCTAAAGAAGCGATTTATCGACTGGCCACTGGGGACTCGAGCATTACAGGTGATGAGCCCAAGCCGCAACAGAGAGATGGGCAATCGTAGAGAACTCTATTCATGTGTCTCTATCTGTGTCTGTAGGACGTGATGTTCCATTCGAAAATCCCGAGAGAAATACAAGCCGATAAAATTGAGTCCTCGATTCCGCGTGTGCATGTGTGTCTGTTTTTTTAATCCTCTCGCCACTCGACCTCGTTTCGATCGAGGGACCAAAACTCCGGGCAATCTGTCGTGCAATTATCGTACCGCAGTTTTAACGGATATTGAATAGCCTTTTGTGGACCGCCCCACGACACGTAATCACGTACCGGATTAATAAAGCACCAGAGAGAGAGAGAGAGAGGGAGATATTCCTATCTCGCCTATGACACGATTATTAAAAAGAAAACGGTCGTTAAAGCGACCGTAGATTTATCGTCGTCGCGCCCGAACCAAACGATTTTTCATGTCGAGCTTTTTCTTTCTTCCTCAAACTCACTTCTTTCTCTTTATACTTTTATTTTCTCAGTTTTTTTCTAATCTTGTCTTCTCGTCGTTCGAGGATATAATAAAACTACGAAACTTCTCGAACGATCGTATAACAGCATCTTGCACGGTACTTACACGACGTGACGTTGTAAATTCGATGAAATATTTCATTGGTAATCGTCCAAGGAGAATGTCTCGGTCATCGATCGTTTTAAAAGTCCAACTTGGGAACCGGGAAATTTCTTCTTATTAAATGAAGACTATAAGATTTCATTTTTTTTATAGAATTCAATTTATTAAATCCTTGGTGCATGATAGATTTGTTCTTTCTTGATTAAGTTTGATAGTTGAAAAAAAAAATTTCGAAATCGAACTGAGAAAATAAAAAAATCGGTACGTCGTTAAATGTGTCGACAAATTGATTGATCGAGTTCATTCGTGACGACTGACGAATATATATTGACATAGCCAAACAGTAATTGCATTGTTATTAGAAAAAAAATCTCAATTCTTTTTAGCCAAGCTGACAGATGATAAATGACAAAGTGCTGTCGAAATATTGTTCGGGTACAATATTATAGCTAGTAAATTTAATAATTTTGATGGATCACTGATTGATCGACAATGACTGGATTAACAATATCAAACATTAATAAAGCAATTTGTATCTTTGTGATTTGATTAATTGCAATTTTAGTAGCTTCCTAAGTCTAAATATTTTTGAAACAAATATTGTTTACAGATCGAAGAACGAGCGTGCAGAGGCGAACGTTATCGGTCCAGACCGGTAGAGAATTGCTCGTCGGACTGTGCAATTCGCGAGACGATAGATCGACCTCACCGATGATAAAATACTTTACCGAGACGGAATATCCCGAATCGCCAATGTGGCAGTGTAAATACGACGAGAGAATATGCAAATCGAGCGACAACGTGCAGCTTCGTATGAACAACGAGACTGAAGAAATCGGTAAGGAAAAATGCGAGACGAGTTTGGCAAGACGTTCGCACGAGAAGCTTTACACGAGTGCCAAGAGTCTCGGCTCGCGTTTGAGTTTGTTCGTCGGTCGTAGCGATACGAGTCTCAAACCGAGCGAAAGCTCGAAATCGAGACTTACCGATTGGGTCGAGCTCGATGCCAAAGTTCTCATGGTCGATTCGGAAACGAGAAGTTATTTTCCGAATGGCAAATCTCAGGGCAACGCTTCGTCGATGAAATCAAACGGAAAGACCGGTAATGGCTCGATCGGTAAACGACAAACCGAGAACGAGACGACGTCCAGCGAATTGGCTTTTCCGAGAGAGAGAAAAACTCGTATTCGGGAGGAACAAGCCGGTCAGGTTTCCAGCAATGGCGAACCCGTTATCAACATAACGATCACGCTCGGTACCGATCTCCCCGATCTTCGAGAATTGACTCAGAGCACTGTTTGATCGTTCCAGTACAATCTTCACATCGTCTGAAAAAGAAATAAGAAAATAATGTTAACGAGGAACTAAGAAAACAAGAAATATATACCAGTGCCAAATATTAAAAGGAGTCTTGAGTGAAGTGAGAAGAAATCAAAGATGGTCGCCAGTTAAGGGGGTTAGATAATTATATAAAAACATTTCACAAACGAAACGATTATGAATTATTCTGCAGGAAGATTATAATTTATCGTAATCGGATAATCGAAAATTACCGATCTCAACGACTCGAAAAAGAATTGTAATTTTTGACCCCGTTGATTATCGACGATGATTTTAACTCGAAGTAATTTTACATCGTTTTTAGTTTTTAATTCGAATCGGGATCAAGCCTGATTGCCATACCTTCTCTATATTTCTCATTCTCAGTAATCTAGTCAATCAAAGATTTTACTAACAGTACAATTTCATTGTCCCCAAAAATTTGTCTAAATTATTTACAATAATAATTGTAATCACTCGAATTAAGTAATTAATTTTTAATCGATATATTTCATTACGTATCCCATCGCGATTCTAAAAATTAAAGAATGCTGTCCTAAGTGTAAACACATTTTTCAATTCTCAATCTTGATTTCCTTTTCAAAAACGAAAATGTAATTCGTTAAAATATTCACGCACAATTTTCCCATTCCTGCGACGAGTCGAGTCGTCCGCTAATCATTTAGATCGTACGATAATAAAAATAATATAAAACAACACGATTGAAATCCGCACGCAAATTATCGGCAGCAACGGATTAAAAAAAAAGGGATCAAAATGCAAATTGCATCGCGACAACTCACGCTCGAAATTGTGGAATTCTATGAACAAAACACTAGCCATTAAATGATAAATAAAATTAAACTAAAAGTAAAATTAAATTATGTACATCGGTGTATAAGTGCCATTCGTAGAATTATTCGCAAGATATAAATAGATATAAACATATAAAAAAAAATAGTACTCATTGTCGAGTATTAGTTTAGCACTTAGCGTGTGAAAAAAAAACAATTTTAGAAGTCGATTTTACGACGTTACGATATTCCCAACTTGTGAAAGTTTGCAATACCGAATCAACGCGTTTTATCGCATTAATAAAAACAAAAATCGTTTTTTTTTTTCGTTAAATCGTTATAACTCGCGCCATACAAAACATTATCATACGACGTTTCTCAAAATGTAATGAAATCTTGTATGTAACATTTCGTCGTTGTATCCGGTAGATTAGTTCGTAGACGAGACAATCAATCGAGGAATCACCCCTGCAATAATAATTTCGTCAATAAAAAATAAGGAAAAAAAAACAAAAATGAAAAATAAAATAATCGCGATGAAATTTAATGTAAGCGTTTGGACGACACGTATCGGCTTTCGCTGATCGATATGAATAAAATAAAAGAAATGAATCAAAAAATAAAATGTTACTTTCTATAATAATAAAAATTGAAACTCTTTCGTAGTTCGATTTTCAATGTTCTTTTGCCAGATACCTAAAACGAATTGGTGTCTCGTTTTCAACGTGAACTGTTATCGGCGTTTCCCACAGCGTATCTCTCTATGTACCTTTTTTTTTTAATCGTCATACGTTCCGCGACCCTCGATTTTTCAATTACTATCCCGATCAAACACACGCCATTCGTATAAACACCGAGATCTGCCTACAAAAACAATGTGAACGAGTTTCGTGCGGTCGAATAAAATAAAATGGCCCAAGTGCCATCGAGCTTTTCGCAATTTCCCTTCGAACAAACTTTACAAATGTTTATCACCAGAAACCTTTTTCGACCCGGGAATGAACAAGAAGCTACGAGCAGAATTTCAATAATTCCTCGCCAATGCTCTTCCGGAGAATCGATATCAGAATTTTACCCAGATGGAAAAAAACATAAGCTTATTTAAAATGTTTTAAAAAGACAGTAATTCTTTTTTAAAACGTTGCAAAGTGCTGGATGATCGGTAAACAAATATTTTCTCTAAAATGGCTGGTTGAAGGAGGATTAAATTTTTTTGTTATTTACAAATACGACGAAAGCTCGTTCGACGCAGTTCTGCATTGATCAAACGAAAACCAGGGTAACCGTGACAGAGAACGTGCGGGACTCGAGTCGATAATGCCCTGTACCCCATCACTCTAGAGCGCGAAGCTTTTTGGCAAAGGTAACGAGACGTTCTTTGAACGGAAATGTCCGCTAGTTCACAGCCGGGGGAATCTGTTAATTGGAAACCATCGATATCCGAGATCACAGGTATTCGTTCGTGACGTGCAATTGAGCGTGATTGTAATTAAAAAAATTCAACAACGGTCCTCAAAATCACGAGGATAGAATGGAGGCGTGATCAAAAGAATTTCTTGTGTCGACAGATTTGTTGTCCACTCTCGGTATTTCACCTCCGCAAACGCCGGTCGAGAATTTTCCTACGTCGTCTTCCATCTCATGGCGAAACTCCTCGTCGTTGGAATTCGATCGCGAGGATACGGAAATTTCCGACTGCGTTTCTGAAAGTGATATAACGATAAACGAGAATTTCGACAGGGTGAGAACGATCGAGGAGCTTCAAATTGCCAGGGAGTACAGCAAAAATATACGGTGGAGAAATAATTATTTTCACGATTATCTCGTCGAACATTTCAAGAGGAAACAGGTAAACGTCGATTCTTTTAACAATTTTTTCATTGTTTCAAAATAGAACGAATTATTTCAAAACGAATTGTGAAGAAATAAACATTCCACCATTTCCACTCAATTTCAGTCGAATTAAAAAGAAATAAATACAGTCGAACCTGGATGAGCGAGAGTTCAAGGAGACGGAATCTTTTTCTCGCTTATGGAGGTTTTTCACTTAATCGAATTTATCACTTATAGAGGTGCTGGGACGAGTTTTCTCGCTTACAGAGGTGTGCACCAGTACAAACAACAGTGATAGAAATGTAGTATATACATTTTTTATATGAATTTGGCAGAGATACTTCTTCATAAAAACAAAACAATTACATATATATTGTTATACTGATTATTAATAAGTATACTACTGATACTCAAGGTAGTTCTATCGTGACGTTAAGATCGAAAAATTATTTTTCATTTTTTCTCACATACAAAATGGTTTGCGGGCTCAAGTTAATAAAGAAAAATTGTTGCAAATTGACTAAAGAACAATATACTCCAAATTCAAGGTCATCCAAGGTAATATGTACTTGCTGTATAATTACAAAAATTGCGAACATTCTTTTCTTTAGATTTTTTTGAAAAACTAAATAAAGCTTCTTTGATATTGCATAAAAATGTATGCAAAGTTTTAGAAGGCTTCACCGAGTAGAAACCAAGATATTTATGGATGAACATGCAACTTTTAACACGCGCTCTTATGACAGACTACCGAAAATTCTGATTTTCACCAATAAATATCTCAACTTCCACGTGGTAAATGCTTCCAAAAATTATTACACACGTGCATATGACATCAAAGAAGATATATCCAAATTTTCAAGAAAATCTTAAGAAACCGATAAAACGATAGAACTACCTTAAAGAAATCCGTTAATTTTTTTTGCATTTCTGTTTGCGTATTTTGTACGTGTTTTCCAATTTCATAAATTTTATCGTAAATTGTTTTATCAACAACCGCCGAAAAATCAAAAAACCGATGGAGCGTCTCCAGTGCATTTACAGCCTCTTGCCTCAGCCTACCCATGTCGAGCTTATAGCTGTCTTTCCGATTTGTTTTGTATTCCACGAAAGTGGCACGAATTTCCTGAAAAACAAAACACATTGTAACAGATAGTAAATATGCTCGATTCTCGCTTATAGAGGTATAGGGCACGTGTCAGTCTCAGTTATAGAGGTTCAAGCTTGAAAAACGACTCTCTCATATAGAGGTTTCTATTTCTCACTTATAGAACTTTTCCAGAGCTACAATGACAGTACCTGGCAATTACTCTCCCTCGTAGAGTTTTTTCGCTTATCCAGTTCTCGCTCACCCAGGTTTGACTGTACAGTGGATAAAGTCAAAAATTAAAACCAAATATTATTTCAAATTAGAAAATTTGAACTCCTATTTCCTCAAAAATCTGAAAATAATCAATTATTGTTTAAATCCAAAAAAATAAATTAGAATTTAATCCACTCGTTTAATTAAAATATTATTACATCTTAATTATCAAAAATTTAAAAAATGAAGAGTAATAAACAATTTCCTTTCTTACCTACGCTTGCTATTAGCGTGCCACGCGGTCCGTCTATTATCTTATCCAAACATCACTCGCCGATTGCAGATGATGCACGTATACACCGACGAGTCCGAGGAGGACACGTTATTGAACGAGTATCTACGTAAGCTCGACGAGTTAGAGAGATCCAATGAGGAGTTGCGTAAAACGCACGAAGAATGGGACGCCGAGTTGACGAGGACTCAGGCAGACATACGAGGAAAGAGGGAAGCAGCTAGGCAGGCTGTCGATGCCATGATCGAGAAAGAACGTACCGTCGGTTCGTCCACCTGGTCTTGCGGCAAACCACTTGGCATGAAGCGAATACAAAATCTCATAACGCGACAACTCGACAGAATCAAAGACATCGCCAAATTTCGTCTTCGCTATGTACGTAACAATAACGAGCCTGCGGTCTCTGTACCATTGCTGCGATAAACAAAAAAACACAAAATTAATATAAAGCAGGAGCGAGGAAAAACAAATACTGTGATAAAGAAAACGATGCGACGATTAGCGAGACTTCGCTTTAAGTAAATTCGTCCATATAATAATTTTTCAGACGCGTTTGAGAGACGAATTTATAGCGAGAGAATTGGAACTAAGACGTATCGAGATATCGAGTCCAAATCTGACTAAGGAAGATTACGAGCGTCTCGAGGCGGAGCAATTTTATTATAATCAAGAATTAGCAACGTTGGAGAAAGAGTGTGAAAACTTCAGCCAAAGACACAATCGTCTTGTTCGTCGTATCGACGCGATCCGACGGACAATCGTCGACGTAACGAGTCAAATTTGCGAGTGTGAAAGAGCTATAAGGAATTTAAGGCTTTGTCTTAGAACGAATCTCGAATGTAAAAAAATTCGTCTCGAGAAGGTCCTGGATGCGAAGAACTTTGTCCGACGTTTCGATGAGACTGTGAGGCAGACGGAGAGACCCCAATTCGCAGCGAGAAGATCCAATCTAAACAAAGAACACGAAAAATGGATGAGAAAAATTTCACGTTTTTTGAGAGACATAAAGAATCTTGGGCAATCCCTAAACGCCGTTAGAGCGAATCTCATGTTGCATGGAAAAAGTATGGAACGAACAACGACTATGGATAACGACGTCAATAAAAAAACATCAGAGCACTAGATAAATTAGAATTAAAAATTGTAGGGACGAAGCAAGAACTATTTCCTTCAGACGGATTTTGATTATACACATTTATTATTAAATTTCATTTCGATGTTCGTTATCTCGTCGCTGACAGTATTCATTTATTTTCGGTATAAATAGCGTACGTAAAAGCAGCCGGAATAACCAGCTCGCTGTGCTTCGTCGAGATAATAAAAAATAACGCGTTTAATGTCGATTCAAGAACATCGACGTGTCGGGGGTTTGCTAAAAATCGAGCTACTGTTGCACATGTTGAACACATTTTGTACTTACAACGTATGATTTGTTCGTTTATACTCGGATTAATTCGCGACGACTCGTCGCAACGATGGATAATTATATACGACGTTGTTGAACAACTTAGTCGTTTACGTCAAACGTCTAGGACGTTTTCAATATATTTGCAGTTTTTTTTTTATTATAGAAAGTAGTTCTGCGGATTTCGTTGAATATTCGTTATTCGTCCATTTTTTTCATCGACTCGATGGATTGTAGAGAAGTACGGAAAAAGGAATCAGTCTTTTTTCGTAACTTTCGTGTGTCACTTTGTGACAAAATGGCGGCGTAATCCTAGCACAAAAATGGAAATATTAGAGAAAGTTCGTGAAATTCACGAGAATTACTTTCGGGTTTACTGTAAACTGGCAAATAATATGGAAACATTTGAGAAATTGTGATCAACCTTGTTGAGTCCGCGGAGAATGCTTCGTATTACACGAACGAATTTCATTGCACCTTTAAGCAACGAATCTTCGGGTTTTAAACTAATTCGTTTCATCTCTGTTTTCCGTTCGATTCCTGACTTTCTTACTTCGTCAGGCACTGAAACTATAACACGATTCGGCTCGATTCGCTACTATTTAAGATTTCAAACGATCATTTCTTTGTTCACGTTACACTAAAGTCTGCACCGGCACGATGTACGTTCGTTCGTATTTACAAACAAGCAGAGACATGTGCATTGTCCGCCATTGCGCACGACGCGCGAACTCTGGCGGTAGAAATCGGAAACAACCGGCTGTACTTTCGCCGGGTATCCATAGTAACCGTTTGATTTTTCTCCACGATTAAAATTATTATTGAAATCCCAGAGGATTTACGACCGTACTTTTACTAACAAGTATGTTATCAACGACCTTATTGTTTTTCACAGGGTGTTATTTTCATTTTAGAAATATCGTTCCGATTATGACAGTAATAATAATAATAATAATAATAAATATTCTAAATGTTAAAAAGAGCGGCATAAAATGTTTAATATCCGCTATAACTATATATGTATATACGCATATATATATACATACAACTTCCGCTTGTTAATGCTACTGACCGCCAAGTTTGAATCTGTGACATCGAGAATTTCAGGTGAAGGGCGAAATGGAAAAGGGAGGCTGTGGAAAAGATTGTAATCTTCATTGCACCCTAATTTCTCGTGATATATATACCACAGAAGTGAATATATATATGTCTAATATATATATATATTTCACACTGGCTGTTGGCAGCAATATATATATATATTGCACACTGGCTGTTGGCAGCTTTGATTACTTAATTCGGTTTACGAGGACTTCGAGTCCCGTACGTTTGCGAAAATTTATATGATTCATATCGTCGGCAAATATTTTCTACCGATGGAGACAGAAAAATCAAATGTAAAGTTTGACGTGCAAAATTATGTATTGTTGGTCCGGTAATATTTGTACGAGTATTTTGTTTTGTTTGTACGAGTCTCCACACTCTCTGATACTGTTAATAGCTAATTAGCGTTTCACTTGTCAGATAACTTAGAAATCTGTAAATAAGAATAAAAATAAAAAAAAAAACAGAAACGAATACAATATTTACCGAAAAAGTTTTCATTTGTTGTGTTCGTCGAAAATCACTGACACTTCAGCGAGTCTGTGCGCGTAAAATATAATTGTCATTCGACTGCATTTTCTTTGATACTTGGCCGTCAGAAAAATTCAACAGAAAGATTCGTCGAGGGTCCAGAGCCCGGATTGAAACTCCGGCAGATAACGCACCACTTCTTGTGAATACGCGACCGTAACATTTTGTTTTCTTCTTTCTTTCGTACAAATATGACATATAAAAATATTGAAGATCGAAAAAATTCGAACAGTCAAAAAGGATCGAACGATAATTCGCAATTGATTTGTGCTTTTAGTCTAGATAACCAGTCTAGACGGCGGGATTGTTTTTTCGTTTGTTTGTTTTCGTTAGTAACAAATTTAAATATTCCCCGCGTTCTCCTGGCAGTTTCTTTTTCTTTACCAACCCTGATATACAAAAAAAAAGTCAGAGTTCATTTCGAACGGTGGTCGATGCATCGAGCGAAGTTGTATTTCATGCTGGAACTGTGCGTTTTTTCTTATACACGATTGTCGTTTTTCCCCTGGAGTAGGCCGTTTGATTTTTATAATAATTGAAAACAAAAAAACGAATTTCTTCGTGACAAAGACGAACGAAACACTCTACGGCTCGCTGAAGCTTCCAAAAGAATGCGACTGTTTCTTACAGCAACTATTCTTCGTTCAGTGGCTGTCCGTTAGATCTCAAATGCTCGAGTGAACGACTGTCGTCTCTATACCGTTCTCATTTTCCTTCGCTCAGGGGTTAGTTCTTCGTTATGTTAGTTTGCCTGCGCGTGCTCTTGGAGTTCCTCGAATATTGTACATATATATGTATATGAGAACATACATATACGTGTATAGGGCTCGTCTCTTTTTTCAAAAGTATTCCATTACAGCATGCAGCACTTCTTCTTATTCTTCTTGTAATTCTGTTTGAGAGGCGGTCTCTCAGAGAGCTGAAACTTTCTCACGATTCGTACGAGTTCGTGAAAGGCTTGATCGACGTTCATACGAAGCTTTGCGCTGCACTCGATGTAAGGAATTTTCAACTGTCTCGCGAGATTTTGACCCTCGTCCATGGACACCTGAAAATAAACAAAGTTAAAGTAAGTAACGTGGAATTCATAATCGTGAAAATCTATTTAAACAGGAGATACTCACCGCTCTTTGATGATCCAAATCCGCTTTGTTGCCGACCATTAACATGGGAAATTCGTCACGATCCTTAACCCTGAGTATCTGTTTGTGAAATTTCATCATCTCGTCGAACGAGGAGTGATCCGTTACGGAAAATACAAGTAGAAAACCTTCACCGCTTCTCATGTATTGCTCTCGCATAGCGCTGAATTCTTCTTGCCCAGCGGTGTCCAATACTAAAAACAATCGACCAAACATTTATAAATAAAATAACAATATACATAAAAAAAATGTATGAAAATAAAATATTATACTGACTGTCGAGCTTCGCTGGTACATCGTCGATGACGCATTGCTTCGTGTAGGAATCCTCGATCGTCGGATCATAGTCGGTCACGAAGTAACTCTGAAACAAACAAAAAACAAGCCAGCATTAATAATAAACCCTCGTCTCAAGACAACACTTAAGGTACACAAAGTTGTACCGTGCTCCAAGAGCGTGCAGGAAGTTTTTAAGATCTTAATCTCGCGAACGTGAGCGTTGAATGAACGCCGACGATTATGTTTATAGATTTTCTTCTCAGTTCCTTTTCTTGTTTCTCATGGATCTACCAAAGATCAGAACCATCGTCACGAAATTCCCCCCACGAAGAATCTGCATGCGAATGGACTGTCGTCTCTCCGGAAATCAATTCAGATGAAACTATACGGTATGATTCTTGCGCGTTGAATTATTCAAGAAATTGCAATTACAAACACCGAACTGAAATGCTTGCGCGACGTGTCGCACGATTTTTCCAACGATCGCAATCTTTCTCACGTTTACGTACGTTGTTCCATGGAAAAGAGAGTCTTCCGATAAAATAGTGCTGAAGCGAGGAAGATAATCTAGTCTCGCGAGGATAATAGAATGTTATTGTTATATATTAATTACAGCAGGGTGCAAATAATTAGTGGCGCCGGCACGAAGAGCGTTAATAAGTCAAGAACGGGAAGTGATATCATCGTCGAACCTCGTCGGGTGACCAGATATAAACCATGGTGTTGAACCACGATATACATATTTATACAAACACGTACACAACGTACAACGAATTTGGAGCGAAGGCTACGAGGAAGCGTACGAAAAATTCTGCTAATTACCCGCATTGAAAAATTCGCCTCCTCGCCAGCATCTTCATAGAATTAATTAAACTACCAGAACTCAACCATTCATTCCTGAAACTTTTGATTAACCCAAATACTTTATACAATTTCTATGAAATTTATTTGAACAATTTAAATCATATTTCGAATACTTTTTCTAGTCTCGAAGAAGAAAATCAGTTCTTTGCATTCTTTTTTTTCTCAGCTCCCTCGCTCTTAAGAAGCAGTGTAATTGGCGACAAGCTGCTTGCGCTTCGAAAACAGGATTCGTAAATTGTCCGACACTGAGCAACCGATGGCCTTAAAATTTGGAGGGTGGATAGAGAATTATGGCATAAAGTGCATGACAGTCTTATTTTTCCAAAATCTTCGAAAAAATTTTGCAGATTCAGTTACCACCGGAAAAATTTTGTCAAAATTTTGGAAAAATAAGACTGTCATGCGCTTTATGCCATAATTCTCTATGTACCCTCCAAATTTTAAGGCGATCGGTTGCTCAGTGTCGGACAATTTACGGATCCCGTTTTCGAAGCGCAAGTAGCTCGTCGCTAGTTACACTGTCTCTTAAGAGGTTACTTGCACTTCGAAAACGGGATCGGTAAATTGTCCGACACTGAGCAACCGATGGCCTTAAAATTTGGAGACTACATAGAGAATTATGGCATAAAGCGCATGACAGTCTTTTTTTTCCAAAATCTTCGAAAAATTTTTGCAGATTCAGTTACCACCGGAAAAATTTTGTCAACATTTTGGAAAAATAAGACTGTCATGCACTTTATGCCACAATTCTCTATGTACCCTCCAAATTTTAAGGCGATCGGTTGATCCGTGCCGGACAATTTACAGTTCCCGTTTTCGAAGCGCAAGTAGTTCGTCGCCAGTAACACTGCCTCTTAAGGTAGTCCAATCGTTACAGCGTTTCCGTTAGATTTCACTGAAAAATTGCAGCAACGTTCTTTGATGTCATATGTATATGCGTGTAAAATTTCAGGGGCCTTTATCGACTCAAAAATCACGATATTTATTCTTGAAAATCGTCACTTTTCGCAATCTCCCATAAGAGCCCGTGTTAAATATCGCAACATTATACAACGAGTATCTCGATCATTTGGTCGATGAAGCCTGTTGAAATTTTGCACACATTTTTATATGACATCAAAGAAGCTTCGATTAGTTTTTATAACAAATCTTATGGAAAACAAAAATTCATGATTTTGTTTATCATATAACAAATAAACTTTCCCTAGGATCAATTTGAATTTTGAGTATGTTGTTCTTTAGTCGATTTGCAACAACTTTTCTCAATGAACTTTAACGCTTGGTCCACTTCCAACGTGAGAAAAAACGGGAATAAAATTTTAATCCCCCACCCAACGATAGAACTACCTTAAGGTGAAAACAGACTAATGGGGTCTCCCATTGAAGATAACATTCGCATTTAATCGAGGCAAACGGCACGAGGAAACAGGCTCCGGTGTGCGAAGTACAAGAGCGTTAGTATCTTGGTCTCGAACCAGGGTGGGAGGAGAGCCTCGTTGAAAAAGAAGCGAGGCTGTGAGAGACGTGGGTCTTGCGAGAAAATTTCTCGTACGTGGTTCTCGAGGTTCGTGTTACGAGTGGCGCACGTGTGGGGAAGCAACATGTGTCGCGTTTCTACATGGAATGCCCGTAGGAGTATTTTCACCCACGCGTGTTTCTTTTCGCCTTGCCATCGAGGCCTTTCACGTAACAAAAAAAAGAAGAATGACAAAATTATCAGCGATCTCGAAACGCGATATTAACGTAAATCTTTTCCAACGAGGTAACATCATTGACCATCCACGATTATGATATCTTGATTAACGCTCTTTTCTCGCCAATAACGACCCGCTCGATGAAAATGGATAAATCGAGGCCATCTAAAATAAAAAAAAAATCATACACATATTAATAATTGTTATTAAACAAGGAGATACAATTAGCCCACGTTTGAGCATGAAATATTCATCCACCGATTGTATTCTCGTTTCGAAATTTCGCAAAGTGGACGATTCGTTTTAACGTGTAAAAATTGTTGAACTATTATCGCTTCGTCGCTCGTTATTATAACGACCGATGGTTGGACGATATCTCGGAACGTACACTCCAGGAAAATTCAATCTTTCTGCAGATCGGACAAACAAGATCGTTGGATGAGTCAGAGACTCGCGGTCTTCGAGTTTTACTCAAAATAGAACCAGATGAGGAATATATAAAGTTGAAACGGTGTGATCTATGTGTTATAGCGACGTTTGTTGTGAATTAGTCATAAACTCTCTCGTGCCTCGCGCTTTCGTCCGCGAACTTTCTCTTCTCGCGACAACCCCCTGCAGTGATATTGTTTATGTTCTTTATTTTTCCCCCATAAAAAGTATTTCTGTCTTTTAGTGCTTGGGCCTCGTTTTGGAGTAAACGAGGTTCGTTGGAAATCTCGTTAAGTTTAAAATTGCTCAATGAAAGAAAAATAAACAAAATTTCTTTGTATAAGAAAATTTCCCAAATATTGACAAATTTACTTTTTTCTTTAAATTGTAATAAAAATCTGTTGAAATTTATTATCGCCGGTTAGTTCGTTACTTTTTTGTCCCAGTTTGAATCGAGCTGCTATAAATCCGGATTATTTCAATGATTTGAATTTAATAAAAATAGAAAATTGATTAATTGTCTCGAACGTTATTTATCTCGGAGGACAATATTGGCGATTCCGTAAAATGTTGAGACTGTGACGTTGATTCCAGTTCGTGTCCGTGAAATTTGTATAGGAATAAATATAGAATTTTAATTTAGCGCCCAAGGCCTGAATGCTTGGATATTGAGAGACACACAGAAAGGCGACTCGGGGCAAAGCCAGTGTCTGTTGCGGTGTCTTATGCCACTAACTCGCACGCCCACGGATCTAATTTTATGCCTCCCCCCCCCCCCCCCCTCCCTCTCTCCCTCACTCTTTCTCTTTCTCCCCCTTCTTTTTCTTTCTTTACTACACAATGTTATTATATTTTATATTATACCTTGTTATTATATTTATGTTCTTACATTATTTTTATTATTATTATTATTATTGTTATTATTATTATTATTATATCATAAAAATTGTTGTAAATTTATTACCTGGCACAAATTGTAAATTTGTAAATTTACGTATTTGTATGGTTTGTGAATTTATGAGATCTCTGTATTTGCCTTATAGCTAGCTGGGGCATAATTAAATATGTCAATCAATCAATCTCTCTCTCTCCCCCTCGCTCTTTATCTCACTGTTTCATTAAAATTACTACGAGCGAGGGAGAATGAATATGGAACATCTGAAAATATTGATAATACTTCGATCGAATTTTATTAATGATTTTGCCTTGAATGAAAAGAGAGGGGAGGGGGGTTTTAGAAAAAAGATATTTTAAATATATTTTTCACGCATCGATAATAAGTCTTATCGAATGACCCTGCGAGCTGACGATAATATTCGATCAACGTTCCGTTGTATTTTTAATAATAGCTCGTTGCTTCAACGTTTTAATTATATCTCAAGTTCGTTAATTCGCATAAAAATAAGGAACGAGTAAAATACATTATTTTATCGTATCGTTTCATAAAAATAAAACGAACGAATGAAAATTGTGGGAAGATAAAAATGTGGTTTCTTATATGTGTTTACCTTGCATGAAACGCGGCCGAGCGTCGGCCCCCGAGATGCTCGGGGGGATCGTCGAGTACTTTATCATATTAAAAGCGTATTACCGAGAGTGCCGATAAACTGTGCTATATATATATGTATTGATTCACGATCAAATTCTCAGAGGATGACACAATGAGGTTGTGCGTTTGTGTACATATACAGGGTGAGGCATCGAAAGTGACCGGGGCGTTTTTCATATGGAAACGAAGCGAGATATCGAAAATTCTTTCAGACAAACATTGCAGGATATCGAGGGGTTGTCCCCCTCCTAAATGAATTCTCCTCTGAATGCACGCATTAAGGTTATTTGAAGGTCAACTTTGCTTTTTCAAATAGGATGGTCAACTTGTTTTTGCCGGAAATCGAATGAGTGTTCAATTTCGGGTATAAAAGTACTACAGTCCAACCTGGATGAGCGAGAGTTCAAGGGGTCGGAATCTTTTTCTCGCTCATGGAGGTTTTTCACTTAACCGAGTTTCTCATTTATAGAGATGCAGGAGCGGGCTTTCTCGCTTACAGAGGTGTACACAAATACAAAGAACAGTGATAGATATGTAGTATATACATTTTTTATATGAATTTGGCAGAGATACTTCTTCATAAAAACAAAACAATTACATATATATTTTTTATAATGATTATTAATAAGTATACTACTGATACTTAAAGAAATTCGTTAATTTTTTTTGCATTTCTGTTTTCGTATTTTGTACGTGTTTTTCAATATGATAAACTTTATCGAAAATTGTTTTATCGACAACCGTCGAAAATGCAAAAAACCGATGGAGCGTCTCCAGTGCATTTACAGCCTCTTGCCTCAGCCTACCCATGCCGAGCTTACAGCTGTCTTTCCGATTTGTTTTGTATTCCACGAAATTCGTGCCAATTTCGTAGAAAACAAAACACATTGTAACAGATAGTAAATATCATCGATTCTCGCTTATAGAGGTATAGGGCACGTGGCAGTCTCAGTTATAGAGGTTCAGGCATGAAAAACGACTCTCTCATATAGAGGTTTCTATTTCTCAATTATAGAAGTTTTCGAGGGCTAAAATGATGGGACCTGGCAATTACTCTCATTTGTAGAGTTTTTTCGCTTATCCAGTTCTCGCTCATCCAGGTTTGACTGTATATAAATTTTTTATATGAATTTGGCAGAGATACTTCTTCATAAAAACAAAACAATTACATATATATTGTTATACTAATTATTAATAAGTATACTATTGATACTTAAAGAAATTCTTTAATCTTTTTTTGCATTTTTGTTTTCGTATTTTGTACGTGTTTTTCAATTTCATAAATTTGATCGAAAATTGTTTTATCAACACCGCCGAAAATTCAAAAAACCGATGGAGCGTCTCCCAGTGTATTTACAGCCTCTCTCTTTGCGATTGATACTTAGCAACTGGTGGCGTCTTTCTCGGGGATTCTCCTACGCACGCCGAGCTTACAGCTGTCTTTCCGATTTGCTTTGTCTTCCAAGAAATTCGTGCCAATTTCGTGGAAAACAAAACACATTGTAACAGATAGTAAATATGATCGATTATCGCTTATAGAAGTATAAGGCACGTGTCAGTCTCACTTATAGAGGTTCAAGCATGAAAAACGACTCTCTCATATAGAGGTTTCTATTTCTCACTTATAAAGATTTTCGAGGGCTAAAATGATGGGACCTGACAATTACTCTCACTTGTAGAGTTTTTTCGCTTATCCAGTTCTCGCTCACCCAGGTTTGACTGTACTACACTAATGTCCTAAAATTGTTAGGTTATAAGATATTTTGTATAATAATTATAACGTATGAGTTCTCTTCATTACTTAGAGTGTACTTACAATTTTAATCCAGCAAGTGTTCAAAATAATGGCTATTGACGTCGATACCCTTTTGAAAGCGCTTCGCGAAACGAACGCTGAATTTTGAGAAACGTTTCGTTACGTACGTAAACAAAAATCTAACGTAGTCAAATCGGGAGATCGGGTGGGCCAGTTGACCGATCCTCTACGTCCTATCCAGCGACCAGGATAATCTCGATCCAATATTACTCGAGCTGTTAGAGCGTAATGGGCTGGACAACCATCGTGTTGGTACCACATACTCGATCGATCTACAATGGGCACATCTTCAAGCAATGCTGGTAGTTCTTGATCCAAAAAGTTTCAGCGTTCTTTCGCGAAGCGCAGTTCAAATGTGTATCGACGTCAATGGCCATCATTTTGAACACTTGCTGGATTAAAATTGTAAGTACACTCTAATTAAGAGAACTCATATCTGACAATTATTATACAAAATATCTCATAATCTAACAATTTTAGGACATTAGTGTAATAGTACTTTTACACCCAAAATTGAACACTCTTTCGATTTCCGGCAAAAAAAAGTTGACCATCCTATTTGAAAAAGCAAAATTGACCTCCAAATAACCTTAATGCATGCATTTAGGGGAGAATTCATTTACGTCATCTTTCGTCCCCCTCGATATCCTACAACGTTTGTCTGAAACAATTTTCGATATCTCGCTACGTTTCCATACGAAACACGCCCTGGTCACTTTCGATGCCTCACCCTGTATATTTGCACGGCCCCGATGACGCGATAGGTATATTAATAATGATAACGTTATTACTATGATATAATCATAACAATAATAATAATATTATTCTTTTATTATTATTATTATTATCGCTAATTTATTATTATTATTATAATTATTAGAAAATAATAGTAATAATAATAATAATAATAATAATAAAAGAATAATATTATTATTATTATTATTACTATTATTTTCTAATAATTATAATAATAATAATAAATTAGCGATAATAATTTCATTAATATTAAGAAATTAATAATATTATTATTATATATTGTATAATATATGTGTATATGCTACATATATATGTATTGATTCACGATCAAAATCTCAGAGGATGGCACAATGAGATTGTGCGTTTGTGTACATATATATTTGTACGGTCCCGATCACGCGATAAGTACATTAATAATGATAACGTTATTACTATGAGATAATCATAACAATAATAATAACATTATTCGTTTATTATTATTATTACTATTATTTTCTAATAATTATACTAATAATAAATTAATGATAATAATTTCATTAATATTAAGAAATTAATAATATTATTATTATATATTGTATAATATATGCTATATATATGTATTGATATATGCATATATGTATATACTATATATATGTATTGATTCACGATCAAATTGTCAGAGGATGATACAATGAGATTGTGCATTTGTGTACATATATATTTGTACCACCCCGATAACGCGATAAGTACATTAATAATGATAACGTTATTACTATGAGATAATCATAACAATAATAATAACATTATTCATTTCTTAATATCATTATTACTATTATTTTCTAATAATTATAATAATAATAATAAATTAGTGATAATAATTTTATTAACATTAAGAAATTAACAATACTATTATTATTATTATAAAAGATACTAAAAGGCTTCAAAAATTTAATTTTTTACAGCAAGTCTCCCGGTACGAACTACTTCGAAATAAAAATATCGATGGGGCGATAATAAAACGGAAATTCCCCGAACACTTTGTTCCCGAGAGCTTATTTTTGATTAGATAAGAAAATCTAGGTATAACCTTTAAAAATAAACGTAGCATTTTGATAAGGAAGTAATAAATATAAATAATGCGATAGTATATACTTATAGATAATAGAATTCACGGTAAAGTATATAGATATATATATATATATATAAGTAGGAGAGAGAGAGATGGACAATGTTACTTTGCCGCGCACGACGCTACAACTTCCTGGGAGTCGTTGGAAAAACCGTATAAGGCAAAATTACAAAAGACACCACAACGCCTTTCCTCACAATACGTCGTTCTCCCATCGACATAAAAAGCACGCAATTTTCCATAATAACGGGTGAACGATATTATGGAAACCTTCGTCTCTCCTCTCTATATAGCGTTTTACAGTCGATGACGTTTCTCGGGAAGGCAGGATTAAGACAGGATTTCCGGAGATTAACCGCGAGGCGTTCTCACTCGCGAAACGCGTCTCCCCACGAGTAATCCGAGAAGCCGATGTGCTAATAAAGAAAAAGTGACGTAGCGACTCCCCTAGCTAACTTGCCGAGCTAAGTCGCGAGACCGAAGTAACGTCTTACTCGCGTTCTCTCGACGAAACGTCATCGTCCGCGTATATAAGGAAATCCGAAATTAAACGTCGCACGAATTTACACGTTGGACGTGTTTTCATAACCTTCGCGTCGATTTATATTTTTTACCTATAAAGTTACATACGTCTCCGTAAATTATTTACATCGAGATATATAAATAATAGAGAAGAAATACTTACTTGTATGAATTGTATCGTGATAGCAGATTTTCCTACACCACCGCCACCAACCACGACAAGTTTGTACGTCTGTGCGTAACTCTGTCTCTCACCGGGTCTCGACATTATGATATTAATATAAAACAATATTTCCGACCCTTATTTCGTCGTCTTGTACTCCCAGCAACGTCTCACGAGTCTCTTCGTGAACTACGTGAAATTCACAGCTGCTATCGACACGACAAATAAAAAACCGTTCGTACGTAAATCACGTCTCTCTCTCTCTCTCTCTCTCTCTCTTTCTCCCACTCGTTCTTTCTTTCTCCGTCGCTCTGCAAGAGATTTATTTCGGGGAGTTCGGGACCTTGAAAGGCCGTCACTGGCTACCTTGTGCTACGAAAAGACGATGACACTCGCGCGCTCCCAAAAAACTCGACTCTCTGTAACTTCGATCTTGCAACGTCAAATTCGTTCGTACCACTCTATCTTGGGCGAACTACGCGAGACGCAAACGCTAAATAATCCCGCGATTCGAATAGACGCGACTTGTACCTGTCTCGAGTACTTTCAATGAGTCTTTTAGACGCAAACATATGTCTGTGTGTGTTTCTCGACGTACACAATAATCCACTTGGCGAAGTGTGTATCTCCTGTGTGGCTGCTAATGCAACAGGGATCGAGAGCTGCGCACTTTTTACGACCGTACGCTTCGACTCGCGTGCCGCCACTGCTACCAACATCGCACGAGCTTCACTGCGAACCGGTTTAGGTCTGTACAAAAAAATGACAAACAACGCCATCTGTGAGAATTGCTACGAACTACGTGCATATGTCAATGTAAAGATTCGTCGGTAAAAAGGATTTCTTGATTAACTCGAGACACGGTCGATAACGAATAATAAAAAATTAGAAATATTGTAATTTTTAAGTTTAACCTTTTTTTTAGATTCTTACTCGACGATGAAATTATGTTTTTCTCACTGAAACAAGTATTCTTCGCTATAAATGTAGCACATAAAATTATCTCGAAGAATGTAGCGTTTAGTATGCTTCGAGTGGAAACTGTTTACATGTAGAAACTGAGAAATTGTACTACGAGAAACTTGCATTGCCACATTCATCAATAAATAACCTTGCTCCGTACCTCGGCTGTCTTTGAGATCGACCCAGATTTCCTCACTGATTATACAAAACCTGTTACTTCTCGATCGAATATTTACATTGAAACTTGTGTATCGGTCAATTAACGTAACCTCCTCCGCGTGAATCATGCGACATTGTCATCTCTTTTCAAGGACTTTTTTTTTCTTCAAGACGATGCAACGAACACACGTACAATGGTCTGCCCAATTATTTAACGCAGTATTATGGAAAAACAAAAAGACGTCGTATTCCCTGCCCTGTACGACTCCGCTCATAATAGCAAAATTCCTTTTTGGAGGACGACCGTGACACAGAATTCTCTGAATATAATTTGTAAATATGTGTGTACACGATTAGTCACAGTCCTGCGAAATGAAATTCCCCTCGGGTATTGCTATATCGCAGACTTATGACAATTTTATTTCAAACTAGCGGTAGACGGCATGCGTTGCAACGCCTTTTTGGTGTCATAATTTATTTGACAAACAATATTTTTTGTTTTTTTGTCCATATGCGGAGTATAGACTTTCCAAATATCATCTATACTATACACATTTTTAACGATTGTCCCGGTACTTCGTTGATGGACGTTGCAAATGCGAGTCGCACTGGAAACTGCAAACGTTTGAAATCGAATGGCATATATTTTGATATCATTGGGATACGTGACAACAGTACATCGTCTTGTCCTTCAAATTTTCTATTTTACATTGTAGTTTCGGTGATATTGTTCATCACATTTTTCCCTGGAAGCCCAGTACCGTTGCAAAGTCGTGGCGGATTGATGTTTCATAAAAGTATGATAGGCACGCCCATTTTCAATGTTACAACGTGCGGTGCTATGCCTGGTAAATGAAACGAATTTAGGAATTCAGTTGGATAATTAACAACTTATTCTTGATTAATAAAAGCAACAATCGACTTGTACGTTTTAGTTTCTCATGATATTCTCTTTTGAATCGTGAAATTTATATACTTGACATTGGTGTTTTTGCTGCTAATATAGCACGTTCCCTTAGCCACATATGTTTTTTTGTAGTTATGTGCAATATTTTCAAAAACTTTGTTAATTAATTCGTCTGTTATTGCTGTTATTTTAAGAAAGTTTGTACGTCGTCGTACGTACTCCAACTGTTTTCTGTCTTGCTTCTCGTTGCTCGTCCGTTTCTGAAACACGTAATGTATTTTTCATTTGTGACTGACGTGTATATCTTCCAATCGTTTCCCGATTTAATGTCACGATTAAGGAAATTTATCTGATAAGCGAATTACAAAACATATATTGATTAAAAAATCAGAATATAGTTATCAGTATCTATAAAGTCATGTTCTTCAAATTTGAAGACTCGAGGATACCTTGTTCGCGGGACATAAATAAAAACATATTTTTCCTAAATTAACACGTACCTTTATGGATTTCAATGGTTTTTCCGTCTACGAACATTAAACTCACAACCATTGACAAACAGTTTTTGACCAAAATTGCAGAATTAATAAAACAATATCTAAGAAACATTTGTAGAGCTTCATAAAATCGATTAAGTACTCATGAGATTCATAATAAATTAATTTGTCTCGAATAATAGTAATTTTTGCAAGGTTAAGCATTCGCGGCACCGTCAAACATGCTGAATTGACTACGCTCGTCACACAAATTTTTCTTTTGACTTACTCGATACCAGATAAACCTCCTTAATTTGACATTCGCTGTAAAATAAATTATGCAATCGATATGTGTAATATCGAGTCGATCGAGTCGTTAAAACAAATGCGTGTCTTTTATTTCCCATGTCACTTCGGTAGCATACTTTGACAGCTGTCAAATAATCTCTACATATAGATATACATAAATGTTAATATTGTTTTGCCCCGTACGCGTTTATTTTGGCAATTAAAATTATTCTAATAACGCAGAAACCTTCTCGGGAGTGCGGACTACAATTCACCAAATTTTCATCGCAATCGGACGAATGGTATAGGAGATTACTCGTGACAGACAAACAAACAAACATTCTTCCATTTTTATATATAAGAAAAAGAAGACAATGATTTTGCACGTTACTTTATTTCAAACAATAATTTTCCACGTTACTTTATTTCAAACAATGATTTTGCACGTTACTTTCAGAATAATTCTACGATTAGAATACTTAAAAACACTCAACAATGTTCCACTATCAATATTCTGTGATAAGAGAAAAACATACGTGACCGGATATTGGATGCTTCAACAACGTTAACCCCGTTTTAGTAAATGTTTTGTGTCATATACAAATGTACGTCATGAAGCTTACGTTCGTCATCTCAACGAGAGATAAGGCTCGATATAGTAGGAAGAATGCACGTGCCGACACAGCCGATCTTTTGAAACACCTTGTATCTCGATTAAGAGAGAACGAATGGATTACACAACTGGCAAGGCTTTGCCAGTACACCGCCACCGCTTCCTTTCACTTTAAGGAAACGCGTGGTTGTTCCTCAAACAGTCAGTTCTCTTCCAGCAACCGAGTGGTAAATAACTATCCTTGTCGCTGGGTAACAAAATGACTAATACGTCGACGCAATTGATATTTCTATAAATGTATTTTCGTGTTAACCTATTCATCACAAGTCGATAACATCTTATCGCTTATAACTCGCCTCAATTGCGAGAAGCTCTATATATGCGCTCTCCCAAAATTGCTCTTACGTGATGATAAGATTACTTGCTTACGATTAGAAAATAAAAGGTGTCAAACGAGTTGTGCGATTCTTACACGCTGGGCGCGGTTAAAATTTCGTAAAGAAAATTCCTCCGGTCTATTTTCCTGTCACAACGATTTCACAGACAAAGAAATATTCTAGTAATATACAGAATTGTATCAAGTTTAAGAGTTTTTGTTTAACACGCACTAGGAAGTAAATAAAAACGGATGGAATTTTACACGTGTTATTGTTCTGTCATATCTCACAAGTTTTGAGATTAATTAAATATATTATCTCGCTGGTGTGATTTGTAACTTGATCGTGTTTATGTTGCAGATAGATTCTCGGTGATACGAAGGTTATAACGCGAAATAAAGTTGTTATCGCACGTGGAGAGTACCCGGATGTGAAGATGGGTGCGAAAAGTTGTAAATCCTACTCGCCGCAAGAGAAACAAAGTTCCAAAGGGCGGGCAGTTGTCGAGAGTTCGGGTGAGTTTATATTTTGTTCATTGTCCGTTATAATTCTAGGATCACGTGTTCTCACCGGTCTACAGTCACTCCGAATTGATAGAATCACGTACGTCAGTCGAAGGCTTTTGGCTGTTATTGAAACACTTGGGCGTATATTTCCTTTGGAAACAATTTTACGGACAGTTCGTACGGGAATAAATGTGACAAGTTTCTTTTTTCGGCACGTTTGTCATTGTCACTTGTTGAGCTTGGTAACGGTAGAGTGCGATCAACCGTCAACGAGTGTCTCGGCTCACGGTAGAGACCGCGCATGGCGAATTTGACACATCGATAGTTTACGAGCTCGTTCATGTGTCAACGGTGTCAAAGATAAAAAGAACTTCGAGACGAAACATCGCTATTTACCCAGACGCTTTTGCAAATATTTCTTGACGTTGTTCCAGCGAGTGTAAGTGGTTTGCACCGGCTTCGAAGTACGAAGTTCAAGGCCGTTGCGGCAAGGTTATACGATGGGAGGTATGGAACAATGCTCGAGAAAAATCATTATTCATTCGTTTGATAATTTTTCATGTAGACGTCTCAAGCATTGCATTAATGATTTAGAACTCTGCTGTACTTGTTAAAATTTCCTCGATTAATCGTTCGTGGTACGACGATCATTCGACGATAAAAAAAATGTATCCTAAAAGTCAAAGTAGTCCGCGGTGCACAAACTTGGAGAGATGTATAATAGCAAAGACCCAAAAACCTAATGTCCCAAACTGTTGCTGCAACTGTGAGTTCCTCTCCTGTATAGTCCATGCAGGGAATTTTGTTATACGATGATCTTTGCATCGGAATCTTATGTTTATGATGGTTCTCAGGTAAATCTGAGAAGCTCGATTACGTGGAGGATGTCGTTTGCAATGAGAATGACATTAATGAGAATGAGATGAAATTGTTGCCTCTGGGTGACGACGGTGGGAAAATCTTGCTCATCAAACAGAAAGGAGAGTTGCATGCTATAGGAACAAAATGTACTCATTATGGGGCTCTCTTGAATACCGGCGCTTTGGGAGATGGAAGAGTCAGGTGTCCCTGGCACGGCGCTTGTTTCAATATAAAAACTGGAGATATAGAAGATTATCCCGGGTTGGATTCTTTGCCATGTTACAAGGTAAATATCCTAAATGGACATCTGTCCCCACTTTCCGTGGATATCAATCTATGATAATGTACTCTGCTTGGATAACTAATCTGTTATCTCGGTTAATATTTTCCATGACTTTCAAAATTTCCTATCACGCACTAAAGAATTCTTTTTTTACAATCATGAATTTTTCATGCGTTGTAATTATAATGCTCGTAAACCTACAAGGTCACCCACTTTCATAAATATATCATATAAAATCTCTTTGCTACCAGTACAGGCTATTAATAACAATAACTCTGTTTCTCAAGGTCACTGTGGATAACAATGGCCAAGTAAAGGTACAGGCAAAACGGAGAGACCTTGAAGCAAACAGGCGAATCAAAGGGATGTGTTCTTTGAGTCCACGTTCGACGAAAACGGTTGTAGTCGTCGGGGGAGGACCAGCGGCAGCGACTTGCGCGGAAAGTCTTCGTCAGGAGGGTTTTGACGGACGTATCGTCATGGTGTGCAAGGAGAATGCTTTACCGTATGACAGAATAAAAGTTTCCAAGACCATGGACTTCGACGTTGTCAAGAGTGCGTTACGACCTCAAATGTTCTACGATGAGAACAAAATCGAGATAAAGCTTGGTGTCGAGGCAACTGGTGAGATAGAACATTCTTACATGATTGCCTTTCTTGTATTTGTCCTAATTTCCGGTAGTTACGATTGAAAAACTTGTTCACAGGTTTAAACGCAACCCACAATACCGTGAAGTTGAGCAACAATGAGGAATTGCAATACGATCATCTGTTCATTGCAACAGGAAGTAAACCAAGAATGCCTGATGCGCCAGGTTCAGATTTGAACAATATATTCGTACTGCGTGACTACACAGACTCAGCTAAAGTGCAGCAACAGCTGTCGCCAGAAAAGCAAGTCGTCGTTCTCGGACAAAGTTTTATTGGTATGGAGGCAGCTGCTTATTGCGTGGACAAATGTGCATCGGTTACTGTCGTTGGACGTGCCCGCGCGCCTCTCGCACCGGTTTTCGGTGAGGATATTGGTAATCGTGTGAGAGAGGAACACGAGAAGAAAGGTTTGTTATTGTTCTTGGAAAATTCGACGATAGCAAGATTATAAATTTGCATGTTTTTGACTAAATATTATTTCAGGTGTAAAATTCATCTACGAAACAAATATCGCGAGATTCATTCCCAAGGACGATGGAAAAACTCTGAGTCAGGTCGAACTTACAAATGGCACGGTTCTACAAGCTGATATAGTCATTGCAGGGATAGGATCTACGTTCTATACGGAATGGTTGAAGGATTCGGCGCTCGAACTTATGCCCGATGGTAGCGTCGTAGTCGATGAGGTAGTTACGCCAATGCCATCGTTGTTTTGCGATAGCCAATTTTCGTCATCAACTATACTTATCGGTTTGCTTTTAGAATTTGAAAACGACCGTTGGAAATGTATTCGCGGGTGGCGACATAGCATACGCTCCCGTATTTGCCGCTGGGAATATTTCTGCATCGATAGGCCATTGGCCATTGGCGCACTATCATGGAAAAATTGCAGCACTGAATATTTGTGGCAAGGAAACACCCCTTCGCGCTGTACCGTACTTCTGGACAATGCTGTTTGGAAAGGGTTATCGTTACGCAGGTAGTGCATTCTTATAATACTAGTACTGTTGAATTAGTAAAAGTAAGCAATCTGTTTAATACGTGTTCCGCTTTTGGTAGGGTATGGAAGAGCAACGAGTCACAAAATTTACGGATCGCTGGCCGATCTAAAGTACTTTGCCTATTACTTCAATGATGGAAAAGTCATTGCGATGAGTAGTTGCGGCACTGATCCAATTGTCTCCGATTTCGCGGAATACATTCACGAGGGTAAAGTTTTAACGGAAACTGAAGTTACTCAGAATCCTACTGGTTGGATGAGAAACAAACCGAAAGATTTGGAGAAACTGATTTCTGGACCACGAGCAGCCACGACGTTAAACAGCTCGTAAGAACGAAGGATATTCTAAACTGACAGTTATTCGGCCTATTGATGCTATTTACCTAGTTAAAAAAAAATAGAAATTTTTTCCATCAGTAATTTCAGATGAGCGCCGAATGAATTCCGTAATCCACACCATTCTTTTCCACCCCTTCCTTATACTATATACCCTTTTTCCGATGCGTGAAAAATATTTATAACTTACATTTTTTTAAAGAAAATAGTCGTTGGAATCAGGAATTTTGTTACAGCCTAGAGAATAATACTATACTATATTTACCATCGGACTGACTATAACACAATGCACGAATTTTGTTGGCGTTGATCAATATTGCATGGATTGTCAGAAATTCATGAATTCTTTCTTTGATTCATAATCGAGGGCACAGTATTTTTGTATTACGATTGTTTGTAAACTTTTAGGAACGGTGCTATTTGCGGAAGTCAGACGCGAAAGGCTTATCATACATTAGCCCTAAGACGAGATATTTGTAAGATGAATGAAACGTTTGGTCGCACAGGGGCTTACAAAAATTTCATCAGATACACTAAATTATTCCTGCATCTTCGAGCATAAATGCTAAATATACTTCAGTAATTATTGGGACTGCGGATTGCAGTGTCTGAGAAGTATTAATATCAACCATGGCTTATGTGAAATGTCGTTTACAGAAATTATGTAAAACGATATGTGCAAGAAACGCTTCGTGATCTCGGTGAGGGCAGTAGTGACGAAGATGATGAATGAAAATTGACGAAACATCATTTAAGTTTATGGCCAAGATACACTCGTGTACTGTTTTGGTACAAGTATATGTATAATGTTATATATTTATGTAATATTTGCAGAAATAAAGAATTGTGATGAATAAATCATCACTTTCCAGTTGACAATTTAATCCCAAGCATCTTTGACCCGGAGATGACTAAGTTGCTCGGCCCAAGTCAGAACCTTATTAAACTTTTTTATCTTCGCCTCATTGTACAGCTCTGAGATGAGTCGTTTGGGTTTGACGCCTACCATGTGTCCTTGCGATTGTTCCACCGTCAAATAAGGATGACGCAATATCAACATATTTTCTTCCTCTCTTTGGTACTCTAGGTAACGTTCTCTCAAAGCTGGTAGTTCCACTGGTTTCACTTTTCGATGTTTTCTGTACAAATCGATTATACCGACGAATTAGTTTTTCCCATCCGATTATAGTTTCCCTTCAACAACAGGAACAGCACTTCTTTGTAGATATCAATGAGATTAATTTTATGAAGCAAATAAAATATTTAAGAACTCGAATTAAGTATTCCTGTTTACTATTTGTTCCATGTAATTAGTCTTACCGAATGGAAAGTATCTGGACAAGCTCATTAAAGCATAATTAAGTTAGGTTATGTCGAAACTGTATTGGGAATAACATAACATGCGATTATTTCCTTACCCTCGATAATTGAATGGGGCCACGCCTTTCCGAAAATTTACAAATGTTAACCGCATTGTGGATTATTAATGCGTTTATGCACTACAAGTGTTGTACGAAGCTGCACTTTTTAATAACCTAACGATTCATTCGGACTCCGGTCGTTACGTAGATTACGTCTAGGCGGTAGCTACCTCTCGTGTCAAAATACCAAACTATCTATAGAAACTGGCGCGTTTCAAACAAGAGCTAAAAGAAGAATTTATTGATAAAAAAAGATTAGAAGTGTTATTATGATTCATTTGTGCGTGAAGTACAAATTTACCAACATATGAAACAACTCCGAATCATTGGGTGGGAAACTGTTGGATATGAGACGTTTATGTCTAATACTCAGTTTTCTCAAATAAATAATAGAAAAGCTTAATTATATATCTCTCCTTACCATTCAACTAAATTATAATTATTTTCATTCAATTGTCTTACCTCTGATTATTACATTCACTATAATACCACTGTCTGTCATTGATACAGAAGATGCTGCTTTTCCACGAGACCACAACCCATCCTTTCTCGTCTTATCGTTTAGAAAATCCAAAAGTTTAAAGAAAAAATCATAAATGTCGCGCTCCTTCTGTAGCCAAGAGTTTCCCTAAGTCTGTGATCATTATATACTCTTAAAGAAAACTCATTTTTTAAATTCTATCAGTCCATATTGTGCTCATTTCGTTGCTGAAAACTGTATCTTCGCTGGAGTTCTTCCTCCATAGCTTCCATCTGTTCTCTGTTTTGCTCCTGGGTCATTTGTTCCATTAATTCATGATTGTAAGTAGAGTGTAGCATGAGAGCTAAAACGCCGGCGCGCGTTGCCATATTCGAACGTATCTGTCGCTCTTGCTCGACAAGCTCATCGATCTTCAGCCATTGACGAACCCGCTCCATATCGATCTCGGCACGACGCAATTTTTCCCAGACGTAATGCCTGACACAACTTTTTTTTGGCACTCGACAAAATTCTCCAGTTGCGTCGAAGACATTCGTTACTAGAGGACAGCCGCAAACCTCCGTGTCAGTTATCTTCGGATCTTTACAATGCTCAGGACAGAGTACACGTAGCCGTTTGCAATACGTTCGATTTACGGGATTGTAATAATCGCAGAACATGACCTGACCTTCGATACGAGTCTTAAAAATCGAGCCGAATGATGCTTGCGACTCGTACTGAAATAAAAATAGAATTACGTGAAGTTTTCGTGCTGGATTTCGTCATTTTTTTTATATTCGCATAAGCTACATTTTACCTTGTTGAAACACTTTTCCATGTGTTTAATAGCGCTGCGTGAATGTATTTCATGTCCGCAAGTTATGCAGTACATGCTCATTTCTGTATCATCGTTCTCATCGTCCTCAGCTTTTGGATCAATCGTGGCATGTCTTGCACGTTCGACTATGCGATCAAGTTCAGTGTGTCGTTTATCCAATTCTTGTAAAATTCTTCGAACATCGTGTTGCTGTTTTCTTACTGTCTCTAAAGCTCTTCTGTTATTTTGTTCAGCAACGCAAGAAGTTAACGACCACTCTTGTATTCGTTGAGGCAAAACTTGATAAATTCTATTTGTCGCTAGTTTCATGCCACACTCATCGGAACAATATTTACTCCCGGTACGTGATTGCAGGACACAAGCGGGACCATAACACTGACGAGGTTGTTCGAGATGCTCGTTTCTTTCATTGCTCGAGTCTCGTTTTCGTTTTTTACTTGGTTTCACTGGGCGGTTGAAATTCTTTGATGGTTTTAATGGTACACCAATGGCACGGCATGTTCTCTGAATACATCTGAGCTTCAATCTCACAGACGGGCCAAATTTCTTCAAGTGCCTTCGAACAAAAATGCAAAAAAAGCTTGATATCGTCTCAAAAAGAAAGAATCGTGATGATTCAACAAGCTAATATTAACCTGCAGGCATCGCATTTGCCACAATTATCGCTCCTGAGACATCCATTACATTCGCCACAACGTTTCGAAGATTTTTTGACAAGGGCAGGATCCCAAGCTGCGTCATATTCGTAACGATGGTCCCTTGTCTTTTCTTTGTATTTTTTGAATCTGCGATCATCAGGATCCGACTTGCGAGGTTTATATCGAGTTATAAGTGTAGAATCCTCTTCTCTGCAACGCTGTGCAAAGGAATGTTATCAAACTTGCATCCAAGCACTATTGAGCGATGCTTTCCAACCACGTCGAATTGTGGTGAACAGTCACTCTATAGTCTGTAAAAATAAAAAAAAGGCTCACCACACAGAAGAATTGTTTGATATACTTGGCATCTCTTTCGGTAACATTGATACAGTCTCCGTGATACCATTCCTCGCAAGCATCGCACCCTCTGTAAATTACCAAAATTAATATTATACCACATACGAAGGCCAATGGATATAAAATTAGTAAACAAAAACTAACATCATAAAACGCGAACTGTCCGAACTTCGGCAAATACAATATGCCTGACCATCTTGTTTGAGAAGTGTAGCGATTTTGCTCTTTCGCTCTGGCAGCATAAATTGTTTTGCAATTTCCTCTTTCTGTTAAAAATATCATCGATATTTTAGTGTAGTATTAAATTGTAGGTTAACATTACATTTTTTAGGTGGTTCTATTCTCCAATACTTACGGACAAACCATGACGCTTTCCGCTCATAATTTATATGCGATGTTTATCTAAACACTGACCTAGATCTATATACAATATAAAAACACCTACACAATCGAAATTAATGATTTAGGAGACAAGGAAAAATATGTTCAATGTTTTGCAACAATTTACACGGTCGCCGCCATATTGAATCTTACACCCTCTATTGACTTCACATATGAACTAAGTGTGTTGCGGCGCGAAATTCAATTATGAAGCAATCCTTTTATTATTATAAACTTGCAATTTTCTCAATGCCAATATCCTCGACAAAGTTACCGTAACGAAACGCGAAAAAGTACTCTTTGAAAGAGAAAATAACGTTTCTACATTAATACCACGTTGAAAATTTGGGAAATGATCGAATCGAGGTATTTATTGTTTGTATAATAATAGGTCTATATATACGATGTATATATGTACATGTACAGGTAGAGTCATGCGGTACATAAATGTATAATGTATAACACGGTCATGTGAAGAACTCGATGTTCAACGGCAAAACTTTATTATTTATTCGACGCTTTGAAAGAGTCAAGCCATTGTAACAAGATAAGTATTACACTTATCTATATATAGTACATCTACAAAGAGGCGTGTAACAATAATACATTCGACTTAACAGAGTCATAATATTCTAACTGACACTTAAATTCAGTTAATTTACAAATTCATTTCATTCCGAAAACGGAAAAGTAATTGTATATAAAATTACTGTACATGTTTCGACTAAATGAAGATCAGAGTACTTTTCTGAAGAATTAAGGTATCGTAATGTTGAGGTGTTAAGAAATTTCACGAGGAAACAATTTAATTTTGGCACTGAACATCGAGTTCCTTATTACTGCAATAGTCAAGCTATCTAACACAATCATGTTTGTCAAAATTTGGATCGTTTTTCTGAAGTCTCTTGCTTTCAGGCATAGAGTTTGTGTATAAGCCATTTACGTCATCTTCGTATCGGGTTGGAAGCGAGAAACTCCGAAGAATCTCTGAGCTTTTCCACTTTCGCGATGTAACGATCGAGGATCGTTCTACCGCCGAATGATCGAGACTCGTCAAATTATCAAGACTCTGAGACTTCGTTGAAAGACTATCCTGGAATGATTTCCGCTGAAAAGATTCTTTTCCATTAGCCTCGTCCTTAAAACGCCGTCTATTCGAATATTTGCGAAATTCAGAATCATTCAATTGCGCCTGATTCAATTTTGTCTTCAAGACCTCGCGAATTCTCGTTAAGTCGATGCTGACTTTGCAGCATAGAGAAGTTCCATTGCTCGAAAGACTCGTCTTTCGCGCGTACGATATGTTATTTATACATGAGTATTCGGATCCACGAATGTTATTTTGTAGACTCTTTCTATTCTGAGGACTTTCTACGGTATTGACTAGCTGATCTGCTGACGTACACAAATAATCGTCCAACGAGGTCCTGTTATTTGCAACGTCGTCGCAATCTTGAGAATCGTAGAAATTATCATCTTTTAGATACTTCTGTCGTTTGGACCGGTTAAAAATTTCGTTGGTATCATTTTCGTCGATGAGACCACCGCGTTTCGTCGAACTTTTCGTTATATTATCGATTCCACGCTCGAGCGATAGTTGGGAATTTGTAACCTCCTCGTTAGAAGCAGCCACAGTTCGAGACAAAGGAGAGGCGTTACCGTTCCAACCATTCCAGGAAATTTTCGATGGATTCGCCGCGAAGAACGAATCGTTATTCACAAATTTACGTGAACTCTTACAGTTGTCGTCTGTCAGTGTCTCTTGAGTATCTCGCTCGTTCAACAATTGCATCGTGTTAGAGTTGACGCCGGTACGAAAGAGACTCTTGCTCTTACGCTCGACCGAGCTAGCCGTATTGTTGGCGAGATTCATCGACAACGGTACGGGATCTAGATTTTCCTTCAGTTCGTCCTGTCTATGTGAATTTACTTCGCTAGGTGGTGAGTCGTTTGCGGCTTTTACCGCCTCCGTCATCGACATGTTTCCAGATGGATGACTTACAACATTTTGGTTCAATGTCATATCATCAAAATTCTCAACACTACTTGGTGAGCTACCCGCATTTTCGTATGGGAGTTCCTCGAAATCGCTATTTACATTTGTCGATAAATGATTTATTGGACTCCGGAAAGATTTGCTTATCCGTTTAACGGATGAATTCGAGCCCTTTTCCTCCCATATACTGCTCAACCTCCGTGGCTTATATTTATTCTTGTTATCAGAGTCAACATTGATATTGATACTGTAAGTATCGTAGAAAGTTATCTGTGGGAGAAAGAATAGATTTTTCTTTAGTACAGTGTTTTGTTTTTCTTGGTCCAACATTTTGCAGGCCTTTTTAAATTAACGTCGATTTACCTTAACAACATTCGATCCACACATTGTAAATTTGAGATCTCGCAGGTTAATCGTTTTGTTCATTAATCGAGTTCTATTAACGGAGTGACCTCGGCTTGGCGTAGAGGAACGCTCAGACGCTTCATCCACATGATTTTTAACTGTGATCCTGCGAATAAAATGACGAAGAATTACAATGTCTTATTTTTTGTTTAATAACAGATTCCATTGTTTATTTTGATCGATACTAACGTTCTGTCAACGATGCCCTGGTCTTGATCGTCTGAGGATTCGGCGAGTTCACAGAGTCTTGTTGCGTTGTGTGGGTTTTCCTTTCGGATATATTGAAAATTGGTCGGACAGTCAGATCTGGTCTCAGCAGCAGGACCGGAGCCTGCATCCCCGTCACACTGTTAGAATCGTAACAAATACACTGGAGAGAAGGTACGGGGAATTAAGATTTCATAGCTGACAATCCCCGCACCCATGGTCTCACCAGATAATCAACCCGAATTGCATCGAAGAAGGGGCGCAGGAACGCAAGATTACTTTAGTGATGTATACTTTTTTTTTTAGAATCACAGAATATTCCACCAGTAATGAATGAAATTATTGTATCCAATTATTTTTATAATCGATCATGAATAAATGATTAATTGCTGACTTAATTGATGATCCGACTATTGATTATTATGCAATTATTAAAGAGAATATAACTCGAGTATTCACATTTGTAGATAAGATTTATCCTGACATAACGCGACGCGGAATTTCATATTTTTCCCAATTTTTGTCTTGCCATCGTTATCAAAACATGCTTAAGAAATCGTTACTACAACCAGAAACAGAATATCGGTCGAACGCTTATAAACTCGCAGTTGAAAATATGTCGATATAAGAGAATGCAGCTTGATACAATAATTTTTAAGCTTGGTCTGGAAAGTTCGGTGATCGTTGCTCTAATGGCGAATGGATATTGAAAGGTCGAAATGAAGTTCCACAAAGCAATTTCCCCTTTCACGCGACCTCGCCGATATTCTCAAGGATTCCGGATTCCTTTTGTGAGACATTCGGCCATATTGGACAATAAACGAGGTAAATTTGTTTCGCGATACTTACGATTTCGGGGGAAGCTTGAGAACTGTTATCCACGGGAATCAACCGGACATCGTTTCCATTTTGGACAGTCAATGCTTTTTTCAGCAAAGTGGATGTCGAATTACAGCTAATCGTTATCCCATTGCTTTCGTTATTTGCCGGCATGGAAATGTCTTCGGCGTTTCCATGAACTTTCTGTGGAACAATTGTCGGCAGTCTCGATTCAACGGGACCCGCTTGACCATCAACATTGGCTGTAGGGATTGTCGAAGATTCTGATCTCTGAGAAGACGTCTGCAACGTCGACGATGGAACAGATTGGTTCGTTACGGCGGTGTTAACCCGGGAATTTTGTACAGGTTCCTTATCAAGATTCTTAGAAGCATCGACGATGGTTTCATTCGGATTTATAGACTGTCCTTGCATCTTGGTGAGAAATTCCGTCTCGAGGATTGTTGATTGCGACTGTATAGGATGCCGATGAATTTTCAAAATAGATGTTCCCTTGCCACTCATATTCATAGTCGAGCCGTGGAAAGTAGGTTTCGGTCTTATAAGCTTTTCTCGAACCTTAGCTTCAGACGCCACAGTATTTTTAGGAGGTGTAACGACACTCGACGGTTTCGGCTTTATAGGATGGCCTGGCATCTTCACGAGAGATCCAACAGTACCGCAGATATTTTTAATCGATGACTCGATACTCGTTATTTTCGGTTTGATAGGTTGCGCTTGCATGTTTATGGGAGATACCAATGTGCCAGACGACTTTTTGGTCAGTGTATCGATACTCGTAGTCTTCGGCTTTATAGGTGATCCTGGAATCTTCACGAGAGTGCCAACAGGGCCATTGGCGTTTTTAATCGTCCCTGTACCAGCGACTGGAATAGTCTCATTGAGAACTGGCACGGAATAACAAAATGCCGTGTTCGTAACTTTCGGGGCAATATTAACCGGACGTTTTTGAGTGTTTCGAGTCGAAGAGTTTGACTCTGTGAGAGCGGCCGCTGCAGCAGCTGCGGCTTTAGCTGCTCTTTCAGCTTTACGCGACTTTGGCCCTGGAGGACATCTAACTGTTGGAGGTAAATAATCTTTCGACATACTTTTGCTCCACATTTCCTGCACTTGCGGTACAGTGTTCGCGGTCGTAGAGACGTCAGGTGGTGATAATACCAATGGCATTGTATTGCTTGTGCCAGGTATTGTGTAACCATAGACAACTGAATTTTTTGGATCATTAGTAACTGATCCCTGTTCGTCGAAACGAATGATCTGCGTCTGTTCCTGCGTTTGTTGTCTTTCATGAACGAAATTCTTCTGATTTTTTGGATCACACTGCGATTCAGGAACACTAGCAAATACTTCCGGTGCCAAAGACGTGACGTTAGTAATTTTTATCTGTAATTCCGACGAATCAGTGAGCAAGTTAGCCGTGGATTCGTCTTTAAACGTCGATGAAATTTCTGGCATGTAAATCTCACTATCGCTCAATACTATCTCAGCTGGTACGCGTTCTTCGATTGTGGATAAATCACTCGTAACTTTGCAAGATGACTTGGACAACGACGTCGAAGCGTGTTTATTCTCGTTCTCGCCGTTTGTTATCTGCCACGAGAGATCAAGCAAGCGTTCACCTTCCACGGAACTCGATATTTTGTTGGTTATCGCACTTTCTTTGTGACTCGGTCCAGACAAAACTATTACATCGTCGTCACCATTGTTCGTATTTTTATCACAATCGTCCAACGGGCCTGAAGTTCTTGGCTTTTTTGTTAGGGGTGGAAGTACGTCGTTGTTTTGTTCTGGTTTACTGGATTCGTTATTATTCATATTACTGTTTCTGAATGGGTTCGCGTTCATAATCGAACCATTACGATCGTCGTGGTACTTTTCCGTGCCCTCGTATCGTTCCCGATCGATAGCGTCACGAAGATAAAACGACGTCCTTGATAACGATGATGTACTTGTGTGCATCGAAACATCCGGAAAACCACCGACCGATATCTCGGAATCATTACTACTGCTGGTACTACTGTGGCTATTTTCGTCGTCGGTCAGCAAATCACCGGTGGTTCGGTGCTTATGAAACCTTGCTGATTTCAGCTTCTTCGAACGAGTGGGTGTAACGGATTTGTTCAATATCAAAGTACACTCTAGGCACTCCCAAGCAGGTTTCGCCCATTTCAGATTTCCACAGGCCATGTGAATACCCTGTGATCCGCATGTACGACAAAGCGTTAATTCCCACTTAGCATTGGTGCTCGTATGTTCGCGTCCTTTTGGACACATGCATTTATCAGCGTCACAACGATTATGCCTGAAGAGCAATTCCTCAAAAGCGTTTGGCACGAGTTCCCAAGACGCGTCTTGACTTGGTATGAATATTCCTTGATCAAGCATGGCCTTCTGAAAATCATTCTTGTTGTTGCATAATGGACACTTGAAGAAGTAACCGGCGCTCATGGCCAATTGTTGAACGCATGTGCGATGAAACCACGCGTTCTTTTTACAACAGGGTGCCCAGAGTGTGTTTACCATGTCATGAGGATTGACATCGTCGTAGCATATATAACAGATCATACTTTCGTGCTGAGAGACTTCTGTTAGAATGCGTTTGTCAATATTCTGTTCTGGCCTGTGATTTCGGCAGTACGACCTGAAAAAGACGATGGAAAATGTTACGATTTAATCACTGCTTAGGAATACATGAAAAAATAACATAGATGTTCGAACTTGCCTGAATTCACCAAAGAATTGATGGAGGGAGCCAGCTTTGAGTCCACAAGGGAAGTGGAAAATTTTTCTGCACTTTATATTGCAACATCCCAGAGTTGCACCCACTTTTTTGCAATAACAGCAAACCTGGAAATGAAAAGATGTTATCGATACATTGAATTGTCCGGGCATTATTACAATGAAGTATATAACTTACGAGTCTTTTTCCTCTCTTTATTTCTTTATTTATGTCTTCGGGTAAAAATCCCAGAATACCCTCGTCATCGTTGCCTCTTTGTTCCATATTCGATGAAAGAAGCTGCAAAATTTCAGTGTTTAAGTTAAAGCTACACAACTATCGTGACCAAAATCAACCAGGGAATACAAAAACTATAAGCATCTTACGAGACAATAGTAGTGCGTAATGATCCCATTGTGTTCGTAAATTTTTCCAAAAGATATTTCATTATCGTCCTCAAGGCCACAAAAACAACAAACTCTTTCTCCAGAAGGAGCTGGCGCAACGACAGACACTCTTCGTCGCATTGCGGACAATTCAGATTTATGTTCTGCTAAATCTGATGATACAATGATATGCATAAGACAAGTTGATAAAAGATTGTCACATTCATTAGTAAAGAGTCGAAGGGATATCAAAGCTTATACGATAGGAGTATATTATTCTATAATTTGTATGCTTTTTTTATTCAATGCCAAATATTCTTCACCCAACCAACCACTCTTTTGTACTTCACCAAAAAAAATTTTAACTTTCGTGATTTGTAGTGGAATTTTTAAAGACTTTTTGTGAATTATCTCAGATCGTTAATATCACTATTTCCAAACTGTGATCTTTATTCAGTTTAATATATTTCAAAAGAAGAGAGGCAGTGGCATGGCGATAGTGTTCCTGGCTCACATACAGTGGGCCAGGGTTCTATTCGTACCATCACTAATGGCGTTTTTCTATGTGCTTTTTCTGTTCTCTCGGGGGTTCGGAACCCACCTATGAAGAAACTATATCTCCACTGGAGTGGTTGATGGTGGAATTGAGGCTGGGGATGTATGAAGAGAAGAGATATGTAAAAAGGCAAAGTACGCCGTACATTGGAATCTGTGCATACAACCACCCCGGTCTGAGAACTATGCACCAAGATACTATCTATCTATATTTCAAAAGAATATTGCATAACAAAGCTTATGTATGTTAAAAGTTGTTATCTCCTATAATCTTATTAATCCCTTATTGCATGAATTATGAAGAAGCTGGAACACAAATTTTTTTTTTAGTGAAAATCACTTTTATTTGTGTCCTTACTGCATAGAAACTTTAATAGCCATCTATGATTGCTGAAGTTTCTAATTTTGTATCAGTATGTAAAAAGATTTATTTTTCGCAACGAATATCAAATCCTAATCATATATTTCTTCCTATAACAGAATGTATTTTATTGAAATACGTTCATAGTGAAAACGTACTGAAAAAACAGAAGAAACTTTAGGAGCTCTATATGGCTTCATATGCGGTAACAGGTTGCTAAACGTTTTGTTCTAAATCTGTGAAAAATACATGTTTTCACTTGTAAGTTTTCACTTTTGATAAATTTTAATTACAAAAATTAATATAGCAATTAATTATTGAAACTGCTGAAGCATACCTGTATTCATTCCACTTGTATCACAATGTATTCCGTCCTATGCTAATGTCCATTATTATGTCCTACAATGGACAGCTGTGTTAAGACTGCGATCAATCCATGATACATGTTAGCCTGAAAAGTTATTAATGCTCAAAATTTTACATGAACGGGAGGAAAATAGTAACATGAAATAAACCGCAGAAAGAAGAATCCAGAAATATGAACCCTGCATCTCTCTTTGACAGTTACACAAAAACATAACATACTTTCATATTCATATTTTCTAGATAAGAATAAACAAAATTGTATATAAATTTGAAACAAAATTGTGGCCAAATGTCGTTGTCAACACGATAATAATTTAAATTTTGTGTTGATTCCGATACCTTTTACAAGAATGCCATCGTACACGAAACTTCTACAGCCTTTATCTACTCAACTATGTCGTGTGAAGCATGTTCGTGTTCGAATAACAAAGCTTTTGCAACGAGAATCAAAGAAATCACTCAATTATTAACCGTAATAATTACAAAGCTGTTTGCAAAGCGATGGATAAATCACAACGAAAAAGACAGCAGTCTACGAATTGATTTTAGGAACTGGCGTCGACGCCATTTACGTCCACGATGTGTCGCTGACAATCTAGGAACTTGTACTGCAGGTAAAATTATTCGCACAATGAAAATTGAAATATTGCTTTACAACGTGATAATCATGGGGTCGAGTCAAAGTATAGATATTAGAAAAAGGAATGTTTAAGAAAGATAATTTGAAAGATACATTGGAGATGACAACGTCACCATAAATCGAAGGGACGCAATGAAGAGAAATCTAACCTACCCGATACGATGACATTTAACGTTTCACGGTCGTCATTTCGAGGGTTGCACGCGTTACTTTGATTATCACGGTAGATCATTTAATAATTTAACGGGTGGACCAACAATCGTTTATAAATTCCAACTATAGTAACGAATAATTGATACTAACGTCGTCCGTGTGATAAAAACGACACGACGCAACAGTCACCGGAGAAAGCGCGGGAAAACGAACCTGCCTCATGGTTGCCATATGTGTGGTACTAAAAAACTAGGGAAAAATTGACGGGACAGTTTTTTTAGTAAAAAATATTTTCTGGAAAAAACAGGCAGCCGGTCGCGATCATACGGAGTGAAAATAAGAAATAAAATAATTGTTATTATACGTTTGGAAATATTAGTAGTACAGCAATTCCTTTAATAAAATTGGGTCTAAAACAAGTCTACGCTACTATTAAGCACTACTGGCATATCATCTATATATTTGATAACGATCTGCTGTGTCATCAATATATCTGAAGAACTTGTAAATTGCACATAATGAGTACAACTAAGGTAAGTACGTAGTTATCAAATTACATTCCCAAAGGAATCATGTTTGGCAAAGGGATATACTGAAAGAAATATTTCAAGCACGGATTTGCCTTCAATATTATGAGAAAGTCAAGTTCGATTCAGAGTTCGTTACAAAAGTTTTCAATTTTTCACTAATTTTGATTGGAAGTTTTCATTGGAAGTTTGGGCGCTGGATCCTGAATAAATCAAATTTTTAAACATTGTTTGGTTTAAGACCATTAAGATAATACACCATTGAACAAGCTAGATACAATGGAGAATGGATAAAAATTTTAAAAACATTTGACTACTATATTGATGAATTTGTCATCTGTCTCGCCCAATGCCGTCATTCTCCTATCCTAGAAAATGCACAACCCGCAATCAACTACTTACATCACTGTATAATCGCTGCATTCTGCGTAATAAATACTTTTATGACAGATTGAGTTTGCTGTGGAGATGACATGTCAGAAATGTGTCAATGCTGTACAGAGCTCTTTATCAGGCTTAGACGGAATAAAACAAGTTGACATATCCCTAGAAAAAGGAACCGTCATGGTTGACACTGAACTTCCTTGTTCGCTGATCCAAGAAAAAATTGAAAGTTCTGGAAGACGAGCTGTATTGAAAGGATATGGAGGTAACAAATTTTGATAACAAAAATGCCGCCTAAATTGTTAATAAAATTCCTACTTTTTTTTATAACAGACAATACGACCAGTGCGGTATCAATGCTGGGTGGTGATTCTGGCTACAGCGTTGGTGACAGCATTAAAGGAGTCATTAGATTCGTCCAGTCATTCGATGGTTGCATAATTGATGGTACGGTCGATGGCTTGAGTCCAGGTCCTCATGGTCTCCACGTACACGAATGCGGGGATATATCCAGAGGTTGTGAAAGGTTCGACTTTTAAGTCGTTTTTAAGTTCCTCTTGTTTTAAAGATAGCAATAATTTTACTCACGTTTTTAACACGATTTTGTGAATATTCGAACATTGCTGTGCAGTGTGGGAGAACATTACAATCCACACAACACAGTCCATGGAGGACCAGATGACAACCTTTCACGGCATGTAAATATTACCGAAAAGTCGGGTATCATAAATTTTGTAGCTAAAAAAATCGTAACTCAACATTGTTGGAATCGTGTTAACTGCAGTACATTATGCGTTATCAAACTGACCCTGGCAATTTAATTATGTGATAACAATATTATAGCACGTGGGTGACCTTGGCAACATTGTAGCTGATAATAGCGGTCGCGCCACCTTCAAATTGAAAAAAAATTTTCTCAAAGTGCCCGACATAATCGGACGGTCGTTGGTAATCACTGAAAAACCAGATGATCTTGGCAAGGGCGACACAGAGGCATCAAAAATTAATGGAAATAGTGGAAATCGGTAACTCCGTACACAATCTCTATCCCATATACAGAAGATTAAGATTATAGTAAGTGTTATGCTATTCTGTTGCAGATTGGCGTGTGGTATAATTGCTCGATCCTCCGGTATTTTTCAAAATACGAAGAAAATTTGCGCTTGCGACGGACTCACGCTCTGGGACGAGAGAGACAAAGCATTGATGAAGAAACCTAATGATTCGACGAATAATCTAGTATGCTCGATAGTCTGAATATTTGTTGCATCTTTTTTCATTTTTCCACCAACCTAGTCTCTTTCATTAAAATTTTTATCGATCGAAGCGTCATTATTTTCTGGCGTTTTTCAGCTTTGCGTATTGGCTTATCGATCCAATAATTAAGGCATTATAAGGTAATCAATAATTTCTTGTTTTCAGTGATACTGTAATAACTCTCAGGATGATGGCGGCATACTTAATCAACGAGATGAACGATTGGATATATTTTTTTTTATGAAAAAGCATTATAAAACAATATAAAATGCACGTGTATACATAACTACCATGTTACTCACATTCCGTAATCGTGTTTGCGGCAATATTATTTTACTTTAATTCTTAACATTCTTATCGCACGTAAATACGTATAACAGATTTGTGTACACAAAAAGCAAGTGAATTCTAAAATGCGTGCAAATCTTATATCATTTGTAGGTAAAGCACGAAAATTTGTTTGATTCCATCGATGCAGTATTCTCGGTTTATTTTTACGAATGTATTCCGTGTTAATCTTCGTCCGAATCGTCGGAGTCCCGCCCTCTTATAGTTTTGGGTTTTTGTACCTTTGACATCCATGCTTTTTTACCTTTCTCCGGCGGGTGCATGAGATCACCACTGTACATAATTGCTCCCGATTGTGCAATCCGCCATTCCAGCATTTCTGTCGAGAAATCGTCGCAATTTCCTAGATCAGTGAAACCGACTATGTAATCCTTGGTTTTACTGTCTGAGATCAGTGCAATTGTCGGAATTATCTTTATCCGCAAACGCTCTGCAAGAATAATTATCTCAAAATTAGATATGTGACATTTAAAAGTTGTTGTGAATGCTATGTTTTAGCAATTTAATTGCATACCAGTCAGGAATGGACATCTTTCAACGTTGAGCTTACAAAATCTTGCTTCCACATGCTTCTTTGCCAAAATCTTAAGATGCATATCTGCTATCTTACATCTGGGTGAACCATCTTTATAAAACAAACAAACAATATTTTTCGACTTCTTTGACACTTCAAAAAATTCCTTTTCGTCCGGAATTTCGCAATATTCTCCATGACCCTGAAAAATTTCTTAATTTAGTATTATAATTTCGTTCTAAGATATGTTGAGTTTGATACCATACCAATGCGAGCCAAGTCTGTTTCTGATGTTGAATCTGTTTCATCTCCCTAAGTCTTTTCTCGCGTAATTGCTCGAAATCATCAACGTCGAGGCGCTCGAGTTGTTCAAGTTCTGTATCGATTTGCTTCTCGACCTGATTAGCCACTTCCAAAACTTTCTGTTGTATAAGGGTTTCCATAGTTTCGTCTTGGAACTTCCAGAAGAATATTTAATCTCTCTTCGAAACGAGCAACCTGAACAAAGTAATTAATTAATTGTAGATCTGCAAATAACTAAAATGAATTAAATTTCCATGAATTACTTTATAATAATCATTGAGTATTCAGTATAGAGAGGTTATGCCTGTCAAATGTGCTAATACTTCATTAAAGTTGATTAAGACAATTTATTTAATTTTACAATCGAATAATATAATGTAATTTTGAAGTGATTGGAGATTTATCATATACATCAATCATTGTATATGGTAACTACGCATGTAAACAAATTTTGAAATATCAATCAATAGTCGCAATTATTAGTTATCTGTCATAAATGTCAATTAGAGTAATCGTTATTATGATCCAAATACAATAAATTATTTCTCGCTCAATTCCCCAAAAAGATACCTCAAGTACAAACTATACACTAGAAAAACCTCTCGTGTTGAGAAACCAGTTATTACTGTATTAGTCGTAACGTAAGTTGGTCGTCAACGCTCCTTATACGGCCATTGAAAGCGATTCCATATACGTTTCTCACGAGGATCGTAAAAGTTGAAGATCAAAAAAAAAAAATGAGCGTGTCATAATAAGTGCAAAACCCTGCAAATACTCACGATAAATGAAGGATGAATTACTTCACAAAATACTCCAGAATTTTGTATTGCGATTGTATAATTTGCACTTGGTACAAAATTTTATAGCGCAACTATTAAAAGTGCGTTTCGCCGTGCGAAGTCGGAAATTTGACAGGACTAAATGCACTGTGATTATACTGTACATAGAAAGGAATGAGCATGTTTAATTTGGGTGTTCGTTCATCGAAACGTTGAAATGATGAACCAGATTTTCATGAGGACGCGACTTGCGCCCCGAACCTATAGGAGCACCTTTTTTCGCTTCTTGTGTGCGGCTGCGCACACCGCGAAATACATCACGTGTGCGATAGTGGAGTGCAATGAAGTAACTGGCAGCAAGTGCGATACCCAACATTGTCACCATAACCTGACATCTATGTTATGTATTAATAACATAACGAAAAATTGGAGGTATTAGAAATGTCACCTTGAAATAGAATCTGAATATGTCTTCAAACATTGGCGTGTGATGTTTTTTCAGGATGGCATGATAATAAATAAATTACGAGACGAAGAATTTCTGAAAGGAGAAATGGATTTTATACGAGTGACAATGGCAAATACACGGCAGAAGGTGTCATATCGCAGCTTCGTTATGGCTAAAGCGAACATGTCCAGTAAGCCGAGTAAGCCGTCGCATTACGATACCCTAGAGGTGAATCGGCGCTCTACTCACGGTGAGATAAAAGCATCCTATTTCAAATTATCGAAGCAATATCATCCGGACAAGAATAAGAGCGCAGCGGCGGTAGACAAATTTCGTAACATCACTGAGGCTTATGAAGTCCTTGGAAATTACAAATCGCGCAAGATATACGACAGAAGTTTGCTAACTCGAACCGAGTATCCTGGTCATCAAGAAGCTGGTCCACCCGTGGATCACAAGGCGCAATATTATCAGGCTCAAAGAGCTGTATTCAAAAATAGAAAGGCTGGTAGTGAACGTTTATATGACTTCGACGCATGGACAAAAGCACATTACAAGAGAACTTTCCAGAGAACAATGGAGGATAAGGATTATGGGGAATTCAAGCGACGCCTGAGAGTCGATAACGAGTTTAAATCAGAGAATGAAAAAGAAGGTGGCATAGTGCTTGCAGTTTTTTCTGTGCTATTTGTAGTAGCCTTAGCGTGGTTGGGTATTCGAAATCGTTCTTATAGTGATTCTACGTTTTTGACTAATCAGATAGAAAAAAAGTTAGAGCAACCGGAATCATCGGTTATAAAACCTCAACGATAAGATTGTTAGGGATTTTTGCTTACACTGGCAAAGAGGCTGCAATGGTAACTCCAAAAAAGTTCAAGTTGCAGTTAGTCAAATTAAAACATTTATTCTCTGTAAGACCATGATCGTGTTTACTTATTTGCAAATTCCTTGTGAATAGTAATTATAATATTGAGAAATATGTGTATACAGGCTGTCAAGATACCTATCGGCGATTGAATGTACCTGAAAATCTCACATACGTATATGTCCCATGGCAAGTACGTATATGATATATACGATGTTTTATTATAGTAATCTTTGCGCAGTAATGCTGGTCCACGATTGCGTTTGATAATTATATCTCAGATAAGAACTACATTTGTGTAGAAACCTTATATAGAGAAATATACATTTATTTATTAAATTATCCAATACTAATGATAAAGTAAACAAGAAACTAGAAATATATTGTAAATCTTATTATGCAGTGTTCATTATGAGCACAGACAAATTATTTTTTATAATCTCTCACGCTTAACAAAAAAAAATGGACAATTCATTTATAGCGAGCACTTTTTTTTTACTTACAATTTTGCCTGCATGCTCATGGTCTTGTTTTTTTATGATTTTCTTTCTAATAAGGGCGATAAGCTGGCATTGGCATGCCAAGTTGACCAATTGGATATGGAACTCCAGATCCAATACCACTGTAATTACTGGTCAGGGGATAACCAGGGCCAGCAGGAGGATAAACTGGAGATCTTTTTCTCAATTCTCTCATCTTATCTACTTTGACCTTTCGAAGATGCATTATCTTTCTTATCGTCATAAATTGGTCCAGAAATTCTTCAACTTCGGCGTCGCCGGCAAGAAATTTCTCTGCTAATTTCTGGCAAAGAATTTGGGAAGATTTGAATATATGGGCTTCTCAGAGATGTAACGACTTACGTAATGAAACTTACTTCTGATTCTTCTTCTATCTCAGCTGCAGCTGCTTGTAAAAGTTCAAGAGCAGTGTCAACCGACATTGAGCCAGATTTTTCCTCTATAAAAAATAAATTCATTGATTGGTTTTTTCTATGCCCGCAGCCTTTTCACATTATGCAGATGGTGAAGCTAAATGATACTGTACAGAGGTCATATGGGATATATAATCCTGTACAAATATTTACAGATGCTCGAAACTTACTTAATTGTTGCAACTTGTCTTGAACGTTTGTGCACAGTTCGCTCCCCTTCTCGCCCAACTCTCTTAACTCTTTCTTACCCTCTTCGAGTTCGGGTTGTTTCGCCAAATTGAATTCAGCCAACGACCTGTTACTTGCCATTATCATTTCCTTCTCGGTTTCGAGATCTTTGAACTATGAAAAAAAAATAGAACTTTGATAAAGACACAACAAATTTACCGTGAATCAAACTGCGTCACATCGTGACTCATTTGTTTAAACATCCTAATGAGAATGTAATTGCGGATAAAGTTTACAACATTTAGTTTAAAGATCGATAACAATGAATCAATGCAACGAACGAAAGTTCGTCGGCTCATGAATTGACAGTTGAATCACAAACATACTTGTTTGATAGCTTTGACGACATCTTCAAACTTTCCATCGTCATTCAAAAGTTCTTTCAACTCGTCGTTGCTGAGATGATTTAGTAGACCCAGAGCAGCTGGAATATCCGGTTCTTGGCTTGGATTATACATTGCTGGTTGTTATATGATCCTACGAATGATTAGCATGTACAATCTTTCTTTTGATGAAAACTGACGTCTTTGTTGTTCTGGGTAACTGTGGGATAACAATTCACCATAGAAAACTTACTAAAACAGTTAGCTCTATCTCTGTTCTATAAAAGTTCTGCGTTTTACACATCTAGTATTGAGCGTACAGTATAGAGGGCGTTGAAATTTATCAATGTGGTGATTCCACATCTCACCACCACGCGGCGCCACCGTACAGCATTTCTCACATGCGGTCGTAGCCCCAAGTGCTCACATATATACAACGTCTCCCTAACCCTAACACCTAGCGCGTCTAGGACAGGGTGCAGTTACACAGCTCTACTGAAAAATCTGTTGTCACTATACCCGAGACAAAACGCACTTTTCTTTATCAGGCCTTATTCTTGATTATTATCGACCGACGCTAAATTGGAGAACACTGACGAGAGCGACATCCACCAGCAGACGTACAAAGCACACAGAGCCCCCTATGTCTGGTAACTCCGAGGTGATGGAACACACAACCTACCGACAGTCATGAACAAACGGTTGGATAAGTGATGTATAGCGATTCGGCGAGTAATTTAGTTTATTCTGAGGTTAATGCCGATAACTAATTCATAGTGGCAGATTCTTTTTATCACTTCTTTTTTTCGATTGAAAAAAATATATTTTGCTCAGAAAAACTGAAGAAATTTTTTTCGATCTCGCAGGTCGTAGGGACCTGCAAAACAACGCCTAGACGATGCGACCAAACTTTTGTTTACTTCAAATATGCTTATAACCATTATATTCGTGCTGCTCAGGAAATTGCCGATTCCGAAATAACGATAGGAAGTCTTTTTGGACGAAAAAAATTTTGGCCTCCGGCAGATGTCGATGGGCAACATTCGGATTTTATTTTTGGGACTTTAGGGGGTCCGGAGGGGTCAACAATTTTTTTTCGTCCAAAAAGACTTTGTAGCATCATTTCCGAATCGGAAATTTCCCGCGTAGTACGAATATCATGAAATAAAGGGGTTTTGGAGCAAAAAAAATTGGCCCCTTGGGCCAGGCGTTTTTTTGCAGGTTGGTCCTGTTGGTCCCAAAAATTGCACTTTTCAAAGTGTCGCTACGGCCACAAAAATTGAGCTATCCGGATGATCCTGGGCTGGTTGCCGAGTGCTCGGCGAGTTCTTCAAAAAGTTATTGTTGCAATTTTCTGTCGGACGAACGGGAACGGAGATACAGCCTTGGGAAAAGTCGATTTTTCGAGGTTTCGCGATATTCATCGAAATTGGCCATATTGAATTCCGGTCAATTCTAATCCTTTCTCAAGCTCTAGGAGTCTATGTCGATCGCAAATTTCCCGTACAATACCAAAATTATGGTTGCGTTTTCGATTTTCAAGATTTTATCGACCTTAAGAGGCAGTGTAACTGGCGACGAGCTACTTGCACTTCGAAAACGGGATCCATAAATTGTCCGGTACTGAGCAACCGATCGCCTTAAAATTTGGAGGGTACATAGAGAATTATGGCATAAAGTGCATGACAGTCTTATTTTTTCAAAATTTTGGAAAATTTTTTTGCAGATTCAGTTACCACCGGAAAATTTTTTCCAAAATTTTGGAAAAATAAGACTGTCATGCACTTTATGCCATAATTCTCTATGTATCCTCCAAATTTTAAGGCCATCGGTTGTTCAGTGCTGGACAATTTACGGATCCCGTTTTCGAAGTGCAAGTAGCTCGTCGCCAGTTACACTGACTCTTAAGAGGCAGCACAATTGGCGACGAGCTACTTTCGCTTCGAAAACGGGAATCGTAAATTGTCCGACACTGAGCAACCGATCGCCTTGAAATTTGGAGGGTACATAGAGAATTATGGCATAAAGTGCATGACAGTCTTATTTTTCCAAAATTTTGGAAAACATTTCCCGGTGGTAACTGAAACTGCAAAAATTTTTCCAAAGCTTTGAAAAAATAAGACTCTCATGCACTTTATGCCATAATTCTCTATGTACCCTCCAAATTTTAAGGCGCTTCGAAAACGGGATCCGTAAATTGTTCGGCGCTGAGCAACCGATCCGCCTTAAAATTTGGGGGGTACATAGAGAATTATGGCACAAAGTGCATGACAGTCTTATTTTTCCAAAATCTTCGAATAATTTTTGCAGATTTAGTTACCACCGGAAAATTTATTCCAAAATTTTTTGCAGATTCAATTACCACCGGAAAATTTTTTCCAAAATTGTGGAAAAATAAGACTGTCGTGTACTTTATGCCATAATTCTCTATATACCCTCCAAATTTTAAGGCGGATCGGTTGCTCAGTGCCGGACAATTTACGGATCCCGTTTTCGAAGCGCAAGTAGCTCGTCGCGAGTTACTCTGCCTCTTAAACTCCAAAAAACGACCTATCGGATTCATTTTAAAAATAGATTCTTAGAGCTGATACCGATCGGAAATTGCTCGCTGATCACGAATTCACTCTCGACTCGTCGTTTCTCAAATGTCTTTTGCAGCACGGAGTGTCACAAAATGTGTGAGCCTCGAAACTTTCACATCCAACAAAAATAAGAAAAAGCACATAACGTACAAATTGTTTGCAGTAATCAGATAAAAAGAAGTCACGAAGATGTCTGAAACTTTGGTAACCGACAAAACTGGTTCAAGAGTCACATTCGATAATGTCGAGGACATAGGGATATCGCCGAATAATACAGAAACCATAGAATTGGAAAAACGTTGCCAAGTCGATGAAGAATTTCAGATCTTAACGGTATGCGATTGTTCATTTGCCACGGTCGATCGCAGCATCGTTTCCGATACCCAAGAACGCTTCGATCCGGAAAATCCTTTCATTTCGATACTATCGAATGACGATAGTGCGTTAACTTGCGAAGATTTGGATTCCACTTTGATCACCGAAGGCATTTATGCAACGCCATTGACTTCGCCGGATAAGTACTGGAATGATAAGAATCCAATTGAGGGCATTGATGTCATGCACGAGTGTCTTCGTAGACTACAAGTCGATGATAAGTCGATGAATCGTCTCGACAACGATGATGACTCGTTCGAGTATGAAAACTCTTTAAACGGTCCCTGCACCTCCCTCATCGAAGAGAACGAGCAAACTGTCTTTCCGACAAATTTGCAACTCGAAGATTCGCAGACGACTCCAAGACTGGAAAATACATCAGTGATTCAACAAGAATCGATGCCTTCCAAAAACGATCGATCTATCGTGGATCTATTGCTGTCCATCGTTGAGTCTCACAGAGAAGCGCTTAACGACCAAAAGGTCGTTCTCACAAGCCAAACGAATGCCATTAATAGACTTGCCACAGCGATTGAGGAGCAGACGAGAATCCTTACTACGATGCGCGAAACTGATCTTTGAAGAGTCCCAAAGTTGTCTCGTGATTTACTATAAGTGACATAAATATATAAATTACTTTTATTTTCTTGTTCGCTTACAGGTACGTTCGTTAAAGCTAAAAAAATAATGATAAAAATACGAAATGAGATCAATTACCACCTACACTCTCGTGTTTACAATAATTTACAAAAAATTTCGGAAGCTAAAATAGTTTCACGATGAAGCCTTGTAGTTTCTCATTAAAGTCTGACGTTTAAAAAAAGAAAGATAGATATTTCGAGGCGCTAAAGCAATTGCCATGATTTGTGTTCGTTCCACGTTTGATTAATGATAAAATAGCTTGGCGTGTACTCGATCGTAGGGCAAGACGCGCGATTTATTTACATACGATATGCGAAGGCTTTTCCTCGAATTTGCAAAATTTTCTCGTGAAGCAATAACAATCGTTCGAACATAAAAGGTGTGTACGGAAGCGAAATATCAACGGGCTTAATTAATTTATAAAATATCGGCACGTTTGTCCGACTATTCAACGTAAATGAAATTGTCGACGAAGGAAGGGCTTCGCGGGGGGGAAGCGCATCGTGTACGGTTCCCTAAATGCATCAATGTCAATCACAAAGTTCCCGAATTCGAAAACTGTTCGAGTTTTTAAGAAATAAAAATCGATATATGGAAATTCACGTAGACAGCTGACGTTCACCGAACGGATTTGGGATGACGCCGACGCCGACGCCACCCTCGTGCGAGCACATCGGAGCACTGAAAGTCCAGGTGTCGGTGATCGGATCATAAACCTCAACTGCCGAAAGATTTGCAATGCCGTCGTAGCCACCGATCACCCAGAGTTTTCCCATGTTGGCGACGAGAGCCGCGCGACTCCGCATCATGTTCATGGGAGCGACGTACTGCCACCTGTTGCTCGAAGAAAGAAACAGTCTTTAATCGATACACATTGAGAAAGACAAATAAATAATAAATCCAAACAAATTTCATTACTCACATATCGGTTTTTGGATCGTAGACTTCAACGCTTTGTAAAAAAGTAGAGCCGTCGTATCCTCCGCAAACGTAGAGTTTTCCAAAGAGTGTCGCAACGCCGAGTCTGCATCTTCGGGTTAACATCGGTTTTACCTGAGTCCAAACTCCGGTTTGCGGGTCGTATCGTTCGACCTGAAGTTGTGATAATTGAGTACGAACAATTAATGGACACAAGCAATGTTGTTCGAATAATTTATAGTGGAAAATTCGTCCATCTTTGATGTTTATTGTATAACGATACTGTAATCGAGTTAATTTTTTACCGAATTAAATATTGAGAGCCCGTCGTGACCACCAAGAGCGTATATGTATCCTTCGAAAGCGACGACTCCGCCAGCGGATCGATGCTTATTCATCGGGCGAATCATTTGCCATTTATCGGTATCGGGGCAATATCTCTCCGCTGTGTGCAGCGAAGTCTCACCGTCGTAGCCGCCGCACACGTATATGTAATCGTTAAGAGCGGTTGTTCCAACAGCACTGGTAAACACGAAAAAAAGAATTATACTTTCGCGAAATATAATGAGTTTGTTTCACGAATGAGGAAGTCGTTGTTTATTCTATACCGACCTTCTTTTGCAATGCATGGGAGCGATCAATTTCCACGTCTTTAGACAAGGATTGTAAACTTCGACGGTCGAGAGTCTCTCGTGACCGTTGTAACCGCCGAAAGCGTACAATTTGTTCCTGTGTACGGCCACACCAACGCGACTTCTGTCCATCGTCATAGCCTCGGATGTTTGCCATTTTCCTGAAACGATTAACGATCGTGATTCGGTCATTAACGAACGTTCGATAAAATATTCATCTGCCGTTCTTACCGGTAAAAGGATCATAAACTTCGACGGTACTGCGCGAACTTCCAACTTTCGATAGTCCACCGAAAGCAAAGATGTGACCCATAATGTTGTAGCAACAGCGTGGACGAACTTTGAAACAGGCTAGCAAGTGACGTCTCTCGGGCATAAGATGATAATCTTTGGCCTCGTCTAGTAGGTCTCTGACGAATAATAACATTTTTCTCTTGGTTGGTTATTTCAGAATGCTTAAAACGTATAGTCTCATCGACGAATTAGATTTAATTAAACAATAAGAAAACCGAGGTTTTAAAATTGTCGATTTAAAATCGGAAAACAGTACCTGCAGGCATGAGAAGTCTTTACAAAAGTCTCTTTGGCGACGCGATCGGCCAAATTTTCGGGACTGAGCAGTGGCAATCTCACGTATGCCAAAAGGGCCGGAAGATGATCGACTCTTTGTTCAACGTCGTGATTGATCCATTTGATAACAGCGTCGAAAACCTGTACCTCGGAAACCACGTACAATTCGTCGCGGGAAACGAGATCTCGGAGATCGGCGAATGAAAGATTCAAAAATTCTTCGGACTGCGCCACTTGATGAAAATACTGGTGTATGTAATTCGTCGCTTCTGTCACTAGTGCGGTGCAATTTAATGTATCAGCAAAGTGACTGATTCCAAGGGCGTTGTGAGGATTAAAACGTTTCTTGAGAAAATCTGCGCAGGCATCACGGACTTTGTGAAGCTGAAGATAAGACGCTCCCACCATCATGTTTTGTACATTGTCGTTGTTCAGAGTTACTTTTCCACTATACGCAAAGTTGATGAGTGCTCCAAGAGTTCTGTGAAAATAACCAATCGATCACTCGAATCGTTTTTTGATTCACACTTTTGTGAAACTCGAAGACCATAGTACCGACTTTGTTTCAAACATTGCTTGAGCTACAGGCAATTCTCCGATAGTTTCAATGTTAATACATCAAGAGCATCTTTTGTTCATTAAAATGAAGTTCTCTATCGTGAAGCGAAATAAAAATTTGCATCTACAAAACAGCAGATGTGTAGTTATACTCACGCAGCATCAATGCCCTGCAACGTTATATCCTTTTGTTTGCTTTCTACCATGTTGTTCAGAAACATAGCATGAAAGTATGGAATGGTGGCTGCTAAGACTATCCTGTGAGCGCTAAAGATCTGATCATCCGCCTGTTCATTAAATAATCCATTTAACAATGTATGCGCTATTCCGTTTCCCAAGTAAAATATAATTGGCTATTTATGAATATTGAAAAACCAATGTTACTACGAATAGGTGGTATGAAAAAGACTAATAATCGTTGTACTTTGAATTGCGAATTGCTGTTCATTAAATTATCCATTTAACAATGTATGCGCTATTCCGTTTCCCAAGTAAAATTTAATTGGCTATTTATGAATATTGAAAAACCAATGTTACTACGAATAGGTGGTATGAAGAAGACTAATAATGCTTGTACTTTGAATTGCGAATACGTCGATGAATCAGCTTTTGTTATGATGAAAATAATGAAAGAGGAGGTTAACAACGGGCGTACCTTGAGAGTGACGTCGCATAGCTTTCCCTGTCTCCGTATTTCCTCGAAAAGAGGAAAGCCCAGTGAGAACAGATCGACTTGTTGAAATACGAATTGTTTTTCATTTTCCTCCTCGGCGTTCAAGTATTTTTCGTAACTTGATAGCCAGGAAGGTTTGCTTTGACGCTGCTCCTCGTCCTTCATAACAGCCGCTCCAAACAGTCTGCAACGGACTGCGTTCTGTGTGATCAAACTGCCGCCGCCAGTAATGCGATGTCGCGGCGGTAGGGGCAGCCGAGGATTCAACAAGGCCGCTTGTCTTGCACGATCCGGTGCTCGTCTGTGTAAATTTCTCCCTGCCATATTTTTGTTTCACTTAGCAAAATATTATTAGATCAAGATCTCACGGAATTCCTCGATCATCACCGCTGATTATCACCGAATGATTACACCAAATATGATATTCCCGATATTTTTACGAGACTGAGAAAGTTTTCGCGTAACTCGGGGAAAAAGAAAATACACGTTTTGCACAGCGCGCTACCAGACGACCTTCACGGGCTGGAAGGTAAACAAAAAAAACCGTCAAATTTCGTCAGCTTTTTAATGTGATATTCGAATTACTCGTGCTCACGCAATTAATAACATTCGCCCGGATAGTGATTTTTATTATTTTTTAAACGTTATTGCAACAGCGTTTTCTTATTTACTTCAAGATTCCTCGAGTTTCGTACGCTCCGTACTGTGCGATCTTCGCGTTTGAACATACCGAGGTTTACTGAAACTTCAAGTTGTCGAGGTTTCGGGACGAAAACCAAAATACAAATGAAGAGAAATCTACGCACAGTGAGAAAGGGCAAGAGTGACGAAAACATATGAAATTTAAACGAGAGGTATGATCGTTACGCTCCGATTATTATTGTGAGGACAATTTATGATTATTATTTTATTTTCTTGACACCCACTGAACCGAATGGAATTTCGTTTCATTTTCGACCGTTTCAACTTTCGATACGAATTCGAATTATTCACTCTTCCACGAAATAACTAAAATTTATCGAGAGGTATTAATGCATTTTTTTTAGAACACGAGTGGATAGTATTTTTTCGTTCGTTCCGCGACCCCCAGGTGGTGCACGCTCCGTGCCGATGTACCGTTGCCAACTGACGACCTTCGGATGTAAACAGAGCGAGTTTAACGAAATATCACATTGTCAAGCGTTCGGGACAAAAGCAGAAATGTAAACGAAGAGAACTCGTGGCACAGTGAGAAATGATGACAATGAGGAAAACATGTGAAATTTTAACGACAGGTACGAACGTTACGCGCCGATTATTATTGCGAGGTTAGTTTATGATTATTGTTATAATTTCTCGGCTTCCACTTATCAAACGGAATTCCTTTTCGTTTTCAACGACGAAATTTCAACGCGATTTTTTTCACGTGTGTTTCTAAATATATATACATATATATATATATATAGAAAGAGAGAGAGAGTGTGAGAAAGATAGATATAAATATGTGTATATATAAATATCTACTTTTATTTGCACGTATGCAATGAACTTGCACTACTCGCGTATCTCGTTGGCGGACAAATGAATCACGGAAAGCCAACGAACTCCTTTTAAACTCGGCTTTTTCTTTGTGTCTAAACTTGGATCCGTACCCATAGATGCGCCTAATGCAGGCGCAGAGCAGAGATCACCAATTATAATTTCCTGCAGTTGGAGAGTATTCGTGGTATATATATATATATATGTATGTATATCTATATTCGTGCATGTTGCTCACTTTTCATCCCCCAGAATGTTCCAGATGAGTGATAAACATTTCGTTCAAATAGTTTTGGGAAGATCTTTTGTTCTAGCGATCCTTGAAAATAATTTAAGCTGTATTCGTTCGAGAAAGCAAAAGTTTTCTTTGTCACATACGATGATGAATGCGTAAGTTTATATTTAGTCGAACGATGTCTGCTCCATATTAACGAATCGTCCGTCGTATATAAATTGGTTTGCCCGATTTTATTCGCATTCTATTAAGTCATTCGGATATATATTTATGAACAATTTGCAAAATCATACAAAATGTATGTATTTAAATGTAAACAATGTAAATATATCGGTAAGAACGACATGCGCTATGCCTGGTAGTACAAGCATTCGTATCACAGATGGCGACGTGTGTATTCTGCCCGGCATCGATAACAACGGTCGGGACGCCATTGCATTTATCGATTCACTCGGAATTGGTTTTTAACTCATGATATTTTCTCCTTTTTTCGCTCATCCAGCACCCATTTATATCGATAGAGAATATCACGGTACATAATAAGAGCTTTGTCATCGCGCAGACAATCAAAACGGGGTGAGATCGTATTATTGTGTTCTTACCGCTTGTCAAAACGTTCGGAGCTCAAAGTTCAGACTCGTTTCATTTTAGTCGTTCATTGACACATACTGACAAATAACAGTAACGAGATATTGGACTATACCGAAGGAGGTAGTGACTCGATATCGTACGGTTATAATTGAAGATTACTTCGTGTATCGCTCGTCGTATCTTCACCACTCCGTATCTTGCACCAGTGCGTATTTTTCGAGAAAACGAGAAAGAGGTAAGCGTCGTCGGGGAGAAAGTTTGTCTGCATTTACACAGTAGACGAGTGCAGGTGTTTTCCTTATAGCTTTCACTTTATTCTTGATGTAGTCGGTGTTGTAATATCTTCCTCGTCAGACTCCCCTCGCATATTTTCTTGATCGAAGTGACATTTAAAAACGTTAAATATTTTTCAATCATACAGCTTTATAACCATGGGTCAAAAAGTCAAGGTTTTCGTCGTGGGCGTTGGCATGACAAAGTTTGAAAAACCAGGCAAAAGGGATGACTTTGACTATCCTGACATGGCTAAAGAAGCCATCATCGCTGCAATGAGAGATGCGAGGATCGGTTATCATGAAGTTAAAGCGGCCTGTGTAGGTTATGTTTACGGCGATTCTACTTGTGGCCAGCGAGCTCTTTACGAAGTTGGATTAAGCGGTTGTCCCATTTACAATGTCAACAACAACTGCGCTACTGGCTCAACCGCGCTCTTAATGGCCAAACAGATCATTGAGTCTAGGAACGCTGACTGCGTCTTGGCATTGGGCTTCGAGAAGATGGAAAAAGGCTCTCTAACTTCAAAATTCACTGATCGTACTAATCCATTGGAAAAACACGTTCAGGTCATGGCTGATCTTGCAGGTAAACATTTTAGTAATTTTATCCATTGCATGCCATTATTTTTGTGTACTTTGGACCGACAGAGTCAACTAAGAAAGATCAGTCGTAGTTGCTATAAAAAACTATTACATAATCGGAATGCTGCTCAATCATCGAGGGTCTCTGAAAGGATTGATCTTTTTTTTTATTTATGAAGAATGTTCTAGAGCTATTGAACAGTTGAGTAGATAAATTCTCATCTACATTGCGAACCATTAAATATGGTGAGAGATTTAATGAAAATGCACAACCTATCGATTAAATAAAAAAGCATGGCTATAACTAATGGTAATAAAGGACAAAAAATTATAATCTTTCAGGCATAAACGAGAGTCCCATAACGGCTCAATTATTCGGGAACGCTGGTATCGAGCACATGAAGAAATATGGCACGAAACCCGAGCATTTTGCTAAAATAGCGTACAAGAATCATCTGCATTCGGTTAACAACCCTTACTCTCAGTTCCAAGACAAATATACGTTGGAACAGATTATGAATTCACCGAAGATCTTTGGGCCTCTCACGAAGCTCCAGTGCTGTCCGACGTCGGATGGTGGGGCTGCTGTTATCTTAGCGAACGAAGACTTTGTACGACGACATAATCTCGAGGCTCAGGCTGTCGAAGTGTTGGCTATGGAAATGGCCACAGATACGCCAACGACGTTCGCCGAGCGTAGCAGCATAAAGCTAGTTGGGTAAGTTAAGGGCGATTAGGTTGTGAAAGAGATAATACGGCACATCTATCGCGCATAAATAAAAACTGTTGCGTATAACCCATATCTTTTTAGGTTTTTCCTATTTATAGAAAAAATTTTGTTTACGTGATATTTTTGTTCGGATGTTCACGTTGGCGCGGTCGGATGATTCCAAATAATCATAAAGCCGATGTACATTATTATTGCCGTTAACAAAAATTGTACCAAACTGAAGATTGCTGATGAAAATTTATAGAAATGCGAAGCTTTCAAAATTACAAACTATGGTAATTTACAGTTTGTTTTTATTGCCTTTCAGGTACGACATGACGAAAAACGCAGCTGAGAAAGTATTCTCTTGCACGAGATACAGGCCGATCGATGTGAACGTGGTCGAACTTCACGATTGTTTTTCGGCTAACGAGTTGATAACGTACGAAGCTCTTGGTCTCTGCCCACCTGGCAAAGCTGGCGAATTGATCGATTCGGGCAATAATACATACGGAGGAAAATACGTCATCAATCCCAGCGGTGGATTGATTTCGAAGGGCCATCCTTTGGGTGCTACCGGTCTCGCTCAATGCGCCGAACTTTGCTGGCAGCTTCGCGGTGAAGCTGGTAAGCGTCAAGTTCCCAATGCTCAGCTTGCTCTTCAGCACAATATCGGACTCGGTGGTGCCGTCGTCGTGGGTCTTTACAAACTAGGATTCCCCAATGCTTCGGGAATTTCTCGCAACAACGTGGCAGCTGCAGTCAGCCCCGACATTTTCAAAGCCAACGTCCTCTTCAAAGCCTTCGAAATTGCGATGCAAGAGGACGACGAAAATCTGATCGACAAATTCCGCGGTATCTATGGTTTTCACATCATCAACGGACCCGGTGGTGCCGAGGGTCATTGGGTAGTTAACGCGAAAACCGGTAAAGGCACCGTCGAGTTCAACAGTAGCACCAAACCCGAGGTCACTTTTACCATAAGCGACACGGATATTCTAGATTTCATATCCGGTAAATTGAATCCCCAGCAGGCCTTTTTCCAGGGCAAGGTCAAGATCAAGGGCAACATGGGTCTTGCCATGAAACTACCGGAGTTGCAAAAACGCGCCGCGAAAAAGATCGAAGTGTTACGCGCCAAGCTGTAAAAATCCTCGGAAACAAAGTCTCGTCGTTTACTTTGGTTTCATTAATTGCGTCTTTTTTTCTCGATCGCGAATCGAAAAATCGCTTTTGACATTCTGGGACCTTGCCATTTACATACATTCCTGAATTAATTAATTTTCTAGCCAAACATGAATTTTGACCACGACTGCATTTACCTTCTTTTAGAATCGCTCAGTTATATTTTATCTTGCGTCAGGTCATTTCCGTTGTCTGTTGAGAATTCGTACGCAAGCTCGAAATAAAATTATGCCAAACTCTCGATTTATTCGCTCTTATCGATAAACAGAGTTATCACGGGAAGTATCGTGAAAAAGGGGTGCTGGGTATCAATCATTGTTTAAGATCAACAATCTATATGATTTATGCACAATCAAAAATGAACAATTGCAATAAGGGGAGTACTGTGGGTTTTGAAGTATTCTTTTTTATGCTTTGCACGACGTCGTATCGTGTCTAATATCCTTATCGGACAATCGCCTCAAGCGTCTCGTGTGAAACACGAGTCTAGCTCTATCGTGTGAAACACGATATATCTATTGAACAATGTTACAAGTATATTTTTATAGATGTTTAAAATCACGTTATCAAAACAAAAAAAATGTAGAATTATCGAGTTTTTAATAAAAACAAAATGGGGATATGAGAAGCGTGTATAAAAAAAAAGTGTCGTCGACGAGTACACATTTTGCAGTAGAGGATTGGGTTGGTCGGTGACCATTTGGTAACTCCCACGAGACGAGCCAAGGGAACGAGAGTTCTTGGCTCCGCATAGTCGTAAACAATGTCGCGTTCGACGAGGGAATAAGGGAGATAAAGGAGAGCATGAGGATGCAGAAGAGAGGAATAAAGTGACGATGTCTACGGGCATCTTGCCAAGTCGGAAGGGGTTTCCTCTTCGTCGTTTGTGCCAGCTAAATTTCCTATAACACGCGAAAATGTATTTTTATCTTTCCTTCTCTTCCTCTTCTTCGCACGTGAAATTGCAAGGCGATGGAATTTTCGTCGTCTGGAATATTTCGCTTCGAGCGTTCCTCCACTATTCTGTTATCCGCAAGATCGAATTTACCGCATAATGCAACTCGTAGCCTTATTCTTTTATCTCCAGGTGTTCTGCTTACAGTTAATTATAACAACGGTTTCACACCAGAGATCATCTCTCCGTTCATAATAGATAAAAACTTAGTTATTATGTTGACATCATGTTGGTCCAGTTACGGAGATTTCCTGTGAAACCGGAAGTTGCTATATGGACTTTATTAGTATTACCGCAATCAGACGTATCGTGGCGTTTTTAATCTGTGAACAATAGAGGGAACATAGCGGCGGTGTAACGATTGCGAAGCCGAAGGTTGTTGCTAAGAAAAGCAGCTAGGATGAAGCTACACAGGTACGCGCATCTATATTATATACAGGGTGAATTTCATAAGGTGTAACAGACTTTATTCTGAGGTAGATGGGATCATTACAAACAAAAGTTGTAAATATACATTGTGCATATTTTTAATAGTTTACGAGATATAACGTTTTAAAGTTGGTCCAATCAGAGCGCGCGAAGCTTTGGAGCCGCCCACTCCCACCCTAGCTGTAGAGATAGCTCAGTGTAGGGCGTTACATTTGGAGTTGCAAAATTCAGAGCAGTCAATTTTATTTATTATACCATTACGCAGTTATTTTTATTTTTCGGGCATTGGCTGCTCTGAATTTTGCCGAAAGTGCCGAGAAGCATTAGAGCCACAAACTCTCCGCCCTAGCAGCCAATGTCGGAGAAATAAAATTGACTGCTCTGAATTTTGCAAATCGAAATGTAACGGCCTACATTATGCTATGTCTATGGCTAGGGCAGGAATGGGCGGGGCCAACGCTTCCTGGCCGCGTCCTGATTGGACCAACTTTAAACATTTATATCTCGTAAACTATTAAAAATATCCCCAATGTATATTTGCAATTTTTGTTTGTAATGATCTCATCTACCTTAGAACAAAGCCTGTTACAACTTATGAAATTCACCCTGTATATGTACAGTAGAACGAGCTCTATATAGATTACTTATGGAATCTATTGTAGCCAAGCTAGGGATACGTCTAAGATACTACTATTCTAGTTTACTGCGCACTATGCGCGGTAATAACCTCCATAAAAGCCCTACATGCTCATGTATAAGCATTGCTTGCATGTGTGCTTATATATATCTATATATCCATATATATCTATTCTGTCTTTATGTCAGAAGATCTCGGCTAAAGGTAACCGTAGCGCACAAGTCGAGCTCCGTGTTGTATAGCGGAGTATGTTGGACGTGACACCTCCGTTAGAGCTCGAGCCTGATGTCCCACATTTGTACCCTCCATTATCAATCGTCGCGTCTCTGTTTTACCCGTGAGTCGTTCGTTAGTACGCGACATACACACATCGGGAAGTGGCGTCGCGTCGGTCGCTTGTGCGTACCGAGAGGGTTGTCGTCTAAGCGCGTAAAAAAACATCCGAGTTTACTTCTGTTCTTACATTCCCCCATTGCTTTTAAGAGTATTCTACAAGGCGAGTATAATAGTCGAATGACCGTCGTGGTTTATGACTTTGCGTCAGGCTTTTTTTCTTTTAACATGCTCTTCTTTTTTTTTTACTATCACTCCCGACTCGTAGGAAAGAGCAGACGAAAAGTGGACGGCGCAACGGCAAAGTCATCTGGGCTATGTACAAAGTCCCGTAGGGAAGAAGGAAGGGGATATTTCCGTCTCCGTTATGTACGTACATCAAGTATGTACCCGCTTTTTTTTATTTTTACATTCAGCATATCATAAAGCTTCGGCAGCAGTACGGGCGCAGACAGAAAGAAGAGCGAGCTCCCTTCTCTACTCTCGGTTGGATTTGTATAGCATGGGGACTTTTTATTTTGCCGTCGCGAAAGGATTCCATTCGACTTTTGCGTTACCCCGTCACGTGACCCTTTCACGTTGGCTCTATCCTCTACCTTGTCTCCGTGTTCGCAAACTTTTGCCGAAATAACTCTCGTTATACATGCGGCGCTTTATGGCATTCTCAGCTGGTTCGTGATACACGTATCGCCCCTAGAGTGCTGCATACAGTGTGGTAGGTATATAGGATTCGCTATATCGCACTTTGTGAACACATTCTAGCTATCGCTGATGCGACGGTATAGGGATGAATATATATATATATATATATATATATATATATATATATATATATATATATATATATATATATATATATATAGGATGTGTATACATTATGTGTGCTCCAGTGCGGTTTCTGTTTTACAAACGAGCTCCCTTCGTAACCACTGCTCTCGAGCTCTCTCGGCTGAAAGCCTCGTGAGCTCTGAGATACATAATGTAAAGTTACATGTATCCAGATAATTCATACGTGCAACGGTATATAGACGAGAATGTCCCGGTGTCATACAACTTTACGCTCCCTCGTTTAATATGCCGATAAGATCTTGTCGCGGGTTATTATAACCGACGGGTTTCGATTAGCACAGTTCGGTAAAGATAGACGCATCATTCATATAGACAGGTTAGCGATGGTTGCACGTGGATACGTACAAGATATGCTTAGACGTATGATTGTTTTATTAACTGGATACATGTATTTGACAATTAGTTTGCACACTGGAGACACAGTGAACACGAATCACAATTAAGAGCTGTCAATTGATCGCGAAAGAATTGTTGTTTTTTGCAGGTTAATTCGCGTTCGGAAGATAGAACGTATTTTCGATCGTATGGTGGCGCCATCGCAGTGTCGCGAAGGGGAAGAAGATGGGAACGACAGAGAGAGAGAGGCGTAGTGTGTACGCGCTCTCTCTCTTATACGCATGATCGACGATCCTGTTTTCGCGTCTCGCCACCAGGACAGCGCCACTGTACGTGCAAAAACTGGACTAGTGGTGTGCGTGTCTTTGTTTTGTTCGCGGATCGCTTAGTTCTCCTCTAACGAACCTTGTCTTCGTGTTTTACGTTCGAAAAATTTGAGTTTCTCGGTGCAACGGTGAGTAAGCTCGTTATGTAGCTGCTCCCGAGCGAGTGATAGCCTGTAAATATTTAACCGTCATCGATCCGCCGTGGGTTTGAGGCGAGCCTGGAATAGATACGAAAACTTTCTCGCCGGCGTCGGCATCTGTGGCGTACACAGAAAGAGAGCGAGAGAGAACGATATGGCGATACCGCAAATAACATGGTTCAGGGCACGCCTCGTCGGAGACTCGAACCGAAGTCGTGGTCGCGTCATTTCTGAAGTATAGAGAACGAGGAAACAACGACCCTTAACCTAACGAAAGTATAATATACACGTGTGTACTACGCGAATAGGTACGAACGAGGAAGTCTCCCGCGGGAATTCTTATGTACACGGAGTTTGCGCAAACTCTCTAATTCGACTTTACCATATTACTCTCGTGATTGGACTGCAAATATAGATCGACAGTTTTTACTTAAACCATTTTTCAGCTTGGCTTACCGCTATTGAATAACAAGATGGCGCCTGACTGATTATTGAGACGGCGCATATTTTTGAGGCTTGATTTTTTTTTTTACATTCTAATAAATTTTAGCAGACCTATTTATAAATGTATAGTTAAGTTAGTTTCGAAATATTGTACGATTGTTTATATGAAATAAAATATTTTATAGAATAATTGTTTTTATATATTCGTTTTGTAAATACTTTCTATTTCCTCGTTAATTCCTTTTGTCATTGTTTAATTCGTACTCCTAATTGTGCTCAAAGCTCGCTTCTTTAATGGTACGTGTCTTTGAATTCGCGCCGACGTTTGAATCCTCGAGGATTGGCGCGTCGAGTCAGCAGCGCCGCGCCGTGCCGCGGCCATCTCGGACAATATGGAAACGGCGCGCGCATGCCGCTCTCGCGACTCTCGACTCGCGGGACTCGCGTGTCATTTGTTCAGTTCGGTCGCAACCGTCGAGTGGTGAGTGTCGCGATCTGTCTCAAGTTTGTATCCAAAATCGGACGCTCCGATCTTCGAATATACGTTACGAACGCCCGGTGTATGTTGCGCGAACTTGAGGGAAGTTCGCAACGGACCTGCGCCAACAATCGTAAAATTGTAAACTCACGGTCGCGCGTTACCGACTCGCAAGGTGAACTAAAGAGTGACAAACAATACGTGGATTATCGACAAGACGTGAATATTCGAATGAAAATCGTGCAACTGTGTACTTCCAACGAATTATAAAGTGTGTGCGTGTAGGATCGTCGTTACATCCGCGAGCTTTGAACGGAGCTGGTGAATCTGGCGTTGTACATATACGTATACGCGTGTACGCAAGCGCCGACAGTCACGTGGGAAACTCGCTTCCAGAAGAACGCTCCGGGCAGTTCGGGTCTTTCGTAGATCGCTGCAACACCTATCGAGTGAGTACGATCAAAATACAAAGGGTTATAAATACGATAATGTTTATAGTCCACGATGAGCCGGTAATAAACAAACTTTACGTTACAAATACTTTTCTCAGAATCGAACAAACATTTTGTCCTTGAACGATTATCGTGGAATATTCTACGAACTATAAAAATAAAATTCCCAAATACACCAAACAAATAAACAGCCCTATCGATCTAACCGAACAATAATAGAAAATATCGAAATTGTGCCAATGTCTAAAATTCTCAGAATTTGATCAAGAACCGGTGTTGTCTCGTATAACGTGCTGGGACTTGTCTCTGCCTGTTTCTCAAACGCTAGTGTCACTTCTCACACCTGATCTGTCTAAATACATCAACAATTTTCACAGCGATGGAAAAAAACCTTTTTATAGTTTCATACAAATAAGAAATTTTCAGTTCATTGTTATATTTCTGGAAATTTGACCAAAACAATTTCTCCATCGGATTGAAAATATAATTCTCAGAATTTGATCAAGGACCAAGTGCGTCCCGCATAACGTGTTGGGACTTGTCTCTGCCTGTTTCTCAAACGCTAGTGTCACTTGTCACACCTGATCTGTCTAAATACGTCAACAATTTTCACAGCTATGGAAAAAAACCTTTTGATATTTTCATACAAACAAAAATTCTTTAGAAGAGTTACGTTCATCGTTATATTTCTGGAAATTTGACCAAAACAATTTCTCCGTCGGATTGAAAATAAAATTCTCAGAATTTGATCAAGGGTCAAGTGCGTCCCGCATAACATGCTGGGACTTGTTTCTGCTTGTTTCTCAAACGCTAGTGTCACTTGTCACACCTGATTTATCTAAATACATCAACAATTTTCACAACTATGGAAAAAAACCTTTTTATATTTTCATACAAACAAAAAATTTTCAGAGGAGTCATGTTTATCGTGACCAAAACAATTTCTTCATCGGATTGAAAATATAATTCTCAGAATTTGATCAAGGACCAAGTGCGTCCCGCATAACGTGTCGGGACTTGTCTCTGCTTGTTTCTCAAACGCTAGTGTCACTTCTCACACCTGATCTGTCTAAATACATCAAAAATTTTCACATCTATGGAAAAAAACATTTTAATATTTTCATAGAAACAAAAAATTTTCAGAGGAGTCACGTTTATCGTGACCAAAACAATTTCTCCGTCGGATTGAAAATAAAATTCTCAGAATTTGATCAAGCACCAAGTGCGTCCCATATAACGTGCTGGGACTTGTCTCTGCCTGTTTCTCAAACGCTAGTGCCACTCCTCACACCTGATTTGTCTAAATACATCAACAATTTTCACATCTATGGAAAAAAACATTTTGATATTTTCATACAAACAAAAAATTTTCAGAACAGTCACGTTCATTGTTATATTTCTGGAAATTTGACCAAAACAATTTCTCCGTCGGATTGAAAATCAAATTCTCAGAATTTGATCAAGGACCAAGTGCGTCCCGCATAACGTGTCGGGACTTGTCTCTGCCTGTTTCTCAAACGCTAGTGTCACTTCTCACACCTGATTTGTCTAAATACATCAACAATGTTCACAGCTATGGAAAAAAACCTTTTTATATTTTCATACAAACACGAAATTTTTAGAAGAGTCACGTTCATTGTTATATTTCTAGAAATTTGACCAAAATAATTTCTCCATTGGATTGAAAATCAAATTCTCAGAATTTGATCAAGGACCAAGTGCGTCCCGCATAACGTGTCGGGACTTGTCTCTGCCTGTTTCTCAAACGCTAGTGTCACTTCTCACACCTGATCTGTCTAAATACATCAACAATTTTCACATCTATGGAAAAAAACATTTTGACACTTTCATAGAAACAGGAAATTGTCGGAAGAGACAGATTCATCATTTTAATTATATTTCTGGAAATTTGATCAAAACAATTTCTCCGTCGGATCGAAAGCATCGTTGCCGTGTCGAGTACGACGATCTTGGGGGGCAAAGTAGAGTCCTCGTGTATTTACACTCAGTCGAATACCGTGCGTCGTTGGGTTACTTACAAAAGTATTATACCCAACATACACACAGCATACACGTACTAACTATACATATGCATACACACTTCACGCGTGTATACGTGATCGCCATCTGCTGCCTTGCGTTGTGCCTTGGCTCCCTTTTTTTTGTCGTCTCGAAGTCGCGAGCCTACGACCGAGTGTTCGCACTTATATATAAGCAACGGCTGTTGTCGCTGTGAGTAAGAGAGCGGCAAGAAGGAAGAGGGAGATGACGCGAGCCCGAATATCCTCCCCGGTACAACGCACGATAGAGAGAGAGAGAGACATGAACCATGCGAAGGTCTTTTTCCATCGGTCCTCCTTGTCTTCTCCTCTTTCCTCGTACCTCGTTCTTCTCTCGTTTCGAGCGTCAGGCGCGCCGGGTAAACCTCGTCTACGAGGTGGTCCCTGAAATTTTCACCTCGCTTATCCCAATTATTCGCACCTCGTTGAATCTTGTTCGAGTCGGGGGAGTGAGAGGGAAGGAGGGAGGGAGGGAGGGTGGGAGGGAGGGAGGGGAGAGAGAGAGAGAGAGAGAGAGAGAGAGAGAGAGAGAGAGAGAGAGAGAGAGAGAGAGAGAGAGAGAGAGAGAGAGAGAGAGAGAGAGAGAGAGAGAGAGAGAGAGAAATAAAATACGAGAGGATGAAGGAAACAAAAAACCAACAAACTTTGTTGCGCGTCATTGATCCCTGCAATTTTTTCCTGTGTAGGCAAAATACGTAAACAACGTGTTTCTTTTTTGCGAATGGGTGTACGTGTATTACACGATATAGATATATTTGTCGAAACAAAAAAAAAATGTATGGAAGCAGGTGCTTACCGTTTGATCGTTTCTCGACTGACTGACGCACGTGAGACACACGCGAGAGCCTTGCGCGAGACTCCCCCCTCTCACTCGTTCCCTTCCCTCCCTCCCACCATCATCACGGATCGCCGAGTAAACGAGTGCGATAAAATATACTCCTGCGAAGTTCGAGGTAAAATTTCTCGCGGTTCACTGGCTGCGCGCATGCACCTGCGCCCCTCCCCCCTCCCTCCCTCTCCCTACTCCTTCGTCTCCTTCTCGTTCTTCTTCTTGTGCGCGGTACAAATTCTAAGATTCGCGCTACGCGTATGGATTATGCGGAGATTCGGTATTTTATCGAGTTGCTTTGTCGATGCGAAACATTTTGCCAACTTCGTCGAGCGACGCGCGACATTATACGGGACGTTGAAATATTATTGTTTTCAAGATTATTGCAGGAGATTTTTTGCAATTGCTATAGCTTATGATTGAGTGTAGCTGTACATTGATTTTGTTTATTTTTGGGAAAATAAATGGCCGCGTTTGGAAATAAATAGTATTATTTTTCATTAAGGAGTGAGTTCTAGTTGGAAAGGTAAAAAAAGCCTTTTTTCCGATTTTTTTTTTTGGCAAACGATAAAATAATTGATAACAAAAGTTCTTCCGTATAAAAGATATATATTTAGTGTAAACATTGTAATTTTTTGAAAGAAATATATTTAAAAATAAGCCGTTATAAATCAACGGCCGAAGACGCTGCAAAAAAAAAACAGTTTTTTGCGGTGATCACTCCCGCGCTGCAACGGATTATCTGAAACCAACAAAACAGGGGGGACCTTTAGTTAATGATATAATGCTCCGGTTGACCGAAGGGTTTTGAAAAATTTCCATTTTTCACAAAATGGCGGACGTTGAAAGTCAAAAATGTTGTTTTGACAAAAATTTCACTTACATTTTTGACTATAAAAAACAATAATTGTCCAAAAAACTATCCTTCGTTCATCCGGAGGACATATATATATATATATAGAAGAAGTGATATAAATTTCAACCCGATCGGTAAAGCCATTCTCGAGTTACAGTGATCACCGACTTCGAAAACATTGTTTCGAGAAAAACGAGTTTAAAGTTTTACTACTTTGTATGGATCTAACACGGTTTCCTTCAAAGTTCTGTATTTCGGCGAATAATGGTCCGATTTAAATGCAATTAGTCGAAAAATACTCTTAAAATATTGTACTTTTAGAAAATGAAAAAAAAATCGATTTTTTTGAAAATTTCAACTAGATCTCCCTCGTTAAAATACTTTTAATGAAGACTGTGTGAGAGATAGTAAGTTAAAACGAAAACGGCTATGCTTAATGATAGCTATTACAATTATAAACAATTTTGTGCAAACATTTTACATATCTGAGTATTATTGCTCGAGTAATCGTTCACACCAGTTTGAAAAACGTCGTTTTGACAAAAATTTATTCAAATTAAACTGTCGCTATTTTTTAGTCAATAAAAATTTACTCAAATCTACTTTAATATACATATGTATAATAACATATCTTTAATCCAGCCCAAAAAAACCACAAAATGAATTAAAAAAATTCATGAAAAAAAAGCCTGGCTACACACAAAAGAATTCTATTCCTCAACATACGACAAAATTCTTATCATTAAATTAATTAGCCTTTTCTATTCATTTCCAACCGTAGTCCATAATTATTAACGCAAGCAGACATTAATTCGTGCGTTACGAAAGGAAAATGAAGACAAAAGCAAGAAAGAAGAAAACAAAAAAAAATACCAAACCTTTCATTTTACCAAAACAATCCTCGCTAATCTCGTTAAAGTGTTTTCACTGGCGAAAATTGCATCGTAAAATTATCTTCCGGCTCGAGGATGTGCCGAGCGCGAATAGCCGCTACTCTACGTGTGTGGAGATCATGCCGATCGATGATATGCCGCATAGCTCGAGAAAAACAACCCGTCGAGTCGTTGCGGATGAACCAACACTCTCCTATACCTATATTTATCTATCTTTCTGTCTACACTACCTAATTTAATATAATATAGTATAATATAATATAATATTAAATAATGTAATATAATATAATATAATGTAATATAATATAATATAATATAGTATAATATAATATAATTAATATAATATAATTAATATAATATAATTAATATAATATAATATAATTAATATAATATAATATAATATAATTAATATAATATAATATAATATAATATAATATAATATAATATAATATAATATAATATAATATAATATAATACAATATGATATAATACGATATAATACGATATATGATATAATATGATATAATATGATATAATATGATTCAATATGATATAATATGATATAATATGATATAACATGATATAATATGATTCAATATGATATAACATGATATAATATAATATAATACACTATAATAATTATATTATTATATTATTGTTTTGTATTGTATTATTATTATTATTACATATATATAGATAGATAGATAGATATATATGCACGTGAATTTATTATGCCTAGGCGATCGATTTGATTCCGGAGTTCGTTAACCACGTTTTCACCGCTGGCAAAGTTCCAGAATGTCCCCTCCCCTACCCTACCCCTTCCCATCCACCGGTTGAACGGCATTGCGCGTTTTAATATACAGCCCCAGGCTGAAGTGGCGCTGGCGAAGGGGGTGGGGGGGGGGCGAACATACAGGACGAAGACGAGCGCAACAACAATATAATAAAAATGAAGATTTCCAGTCATGGCTAGCTGTAACGTACCTATAATAGATTCGCCATCGAACGAGGATCGAGATAAGACTCCCCCCCTCCACCTTATTTCTTCTTATAGCGCATTTCCTTTCCCCTTAGAATCGCAAACTCGACGGCCACTTCCGGTTTCCCGTTTCTATATATATATATATATATATATATATATATTCGTATCGCGACGATAAATAGTCGTAGCACAACGTCTCACTCGTTCGTCTTCGTGCTACTAATATAACTCCTCGCTGTTCGTGTCGATCCTTCGGCTGTACTTTGTACACACCGAGTGTCTTCGCGTCACGTGATCGCGTTTCGCTACGAGTTTGGGGCGCGGTGGATCGAGCGAGAGATGCTTTTTGTCATTGTTGATGAAATGGGGGGGGGGGATTTGAAATTTTTTTTATTGCGCTTTTGTCGTCATGGTCGCCTTGGTACGGTTAGTGGTTTTTATTCATTGTTTTTTTTCCTCGTTACTTGTTTTTTTTTTTTTTGTAATGGTGGGGTAATCGATATTTCGATTAATGTAGATAAATTTGAATTTAGAGATTTGGAAGATTTAAGGGTTCGAGGAGAAAAATCGAATTAATTAAAAAGTGTGGATTGTTGAAAATTTATTTTTCATTCGATAAAATAAAAATTCGAATCTGTGGAAACTTTTCATGGACACGGACTAATGGAAAACAATGCATCGTTAAATAAACAAAAGATCGTTATCATCGTGAAATTATATTCAATTTGATAAAATCGTTTTCGTACTCGTTGGAATTTTTTTTTTTTTTTTACTAACGACAAATTGAATAAAAAGAAAACTGGAGGTTGATAAAAATAATTAATTTTTGCGCGGTCACGTGATTGTGGAAGGAAAACAAAAGTATCGCTAGTTACGAGCTACGTGTTATATCGTCGGCCGGAAGGCGAAGATTCTCGAAGTAGACTGTACAATCGTAGCTCGGTAGACGACCGAGGGTACGCGACAAAATTAATAATACCGCGCGCCACATGCATAATCGTTGAAGACGACCTTAGCCACTAGGGGGAGTACGACGACACCGACGATACGAAGACACACGTATAAACACACACGGACATACCGGGTTCCATCTCAACGATAGAAAAGTTTATGTCTAGATTGCACCTGCGACAGAGTGGTCACGTTCTATTGGCGTTATTACGTTATAATGAATATCGCGATTAGGTGACAGTGAAACGACGACGACGTTGAGATTTTTCTCGCCTCTGTCTGAAAAAAAATATGTATATATACATATTTATATTTATATATACAATATAATAATATTATTATATTATATTATGTTATATTGTATTATATTATATTGTATTATATTATATTATATTATATTATATTATATTATATTATATTATATCAATTATCGTATTATATCATATTATATCATATTGTATTATATTGAATTATATTATATTATATTATATCATTATATCATATTATATCATATTGTATTATATTGTATTATATTATATTATATTATTTCATATTATACTCTATTATATTGTATTATATTATATTATATTATTTCATATTATATTATATTATAGTATATTATATTATGTATGTAGTATATATATATAGCAAATTTTATAGTGGGATTAAATTTCTCGCGCAATTTGCTTGTGAGACACAAATGACCGAGAAAAGCAATTTCGTTTTATAATACTTCCGGTCTGACGTTCGCATTTAATAACACCGAACGAACCTCATTTCATTACACCGGCAAACTTTAATCAAAATTCTGCAATTGAAAGGATTAAATTGTATTCGAATATTTATTCGGAAAAAAAAAAAAAAATCGTAGTTTGATTAAAATTTAATTTAATTAACAAAACTTTGTATAAATATTTATTGAAAATGATATAAAAATTATGAATTCGATTTACGATTAATATTTTTTTTATAATATATATTTATAATTTTACACTTTTGTTATTTGAATAAAAAAAATTATTTTCTGGCTAAAAAAGTTATTCTTTTGGAAAACCGCGATTAATTTAAGCCAGCTAATTTTTCTTTCTAAATAAGAAAAATGAAGATATTAATTATTATCCAAGTGGCAAAATATTGAAAATATTATTTTCCAGCCAGCGAGCAGAATTTTTCTATCTCGACAGCACGCTTCAAAAATTCGATGCAAATAAAGACGTGTGCGAATTTGGAAGAAAAAAAAACGTAATTAGGGCGTTCGAAGAATCGCGTATGGATTGATAATGCGATACGTATATAGACATTTTTCTGCTCGATCGGATCGGGATAAAAACATTTAAGAGCCTGTTCCCGAGAGATAAGAGTCGATTCACTCGACGTTCGATTACTCGCTCTCGCGCTGCTCGATCGACCGGTACAAAAAATCGAGAGTGAAAACTCTATACATACACACACACACATGCATATATACAGGGTGAGTTTCATAAGGTGTCTCAAACTTTATTTTGAGGTAGATGGGATCATTACAAACAAAAGTTGTAAATATACATTATTGATATTTTCAATAGTTTACGAGATATAAATTTTTTAAGTTGGTCTAATCAGAGCGCGCCGAGAATCGTTGGAACCGCCCACTTCCCACCTTAGCCGTAGAAATAGCACAGTGTAGGGCGTTACATTTGGGATTGCAAAATTCAGAACAGTCAATTTTATTTATTATATTATTACGCCGTCATTTTTATTTCTCGGGCATTGATTGCTGTGAATTTTTCCATGTGCGCCGAGAAGCGTTGGAGCCGCCCACTCCCCGCCCTAGCTTCCAATGCCCGAGAAATAAAAATGACTGCGTAATAATATAATAAATAAAATTGACTGCTCTGAATTGTGCAACCTCAAATGTAACGTCCTATACTGTGCTATCTCTGCGGCTAGGGCGAGGAGTGGGCGGCATCAACGCTTCTCGGCGCGCTCTGATTACACTAACTTTAAAAATTTATATCTCGTAAACTATTAAAAATATCGCCAATGTATATTTGCAACTTTTGTTTGTAATGATCCTATCTATCTTAAAATAAAGTTTGAGACACCTTACGAAACTCACCCTGTATATATATAAATGTGTATATATTATAGATTAACCAACACTGTCGCAACGGTAAGAATTTACGACGTACATGAGTCAGCCTTGTGTATCGCTAGAATCGTGCCTCTCTTTCTCTCTCTCTCTCTCTCTCGACGCGTTAATTCTTCATGTCTTTAATTGCGACATTATCGTCATCGTTCGCGGTTTCCGTTCATTATTTCATTCTCGCGCACGCGCGTGCGAATTTTCACCTGTCTTCTCCGGCTTTCTCCGCAATTTCAATTTCCTCGCACTCGCAGACTCGTCGCTGAGGAATCGACGTACCGATTTATGGAAAATTAATAAATAAATAAATGAATAAAACAAACAAAAAACAAATCTAAATATTTATTTCAATTTCCATCAATTTGAAATTCGGGCGATTTTATCGAAATGTTATCGATTGTAAAAATATTTTCATTTTATCGAATTTCGATAAAATCGATCGTATTTTTATGTTTTTATATAAAAAAAAAAACAATACGATCGATTTCGTCGGCCGATGTTGTATCGGTGCAAGATTAATATTTATCTTTATCGAAAGGCAAAAGAAAAGAAACGAAAAAAAATCCGATTTTATTTGGCGCGTTGGTTATCTCCGTTGGCGAAACGACGACGATATAAATTTATGTTACCAGTTCTTTTTTCTCTTTATTCTTTACCTCTACTGGTATCTCGTCGCAGTGTTTAGACATTGCGTCCTCCGGTTGTCCGAGAGCGAGGAATTTTCGGCGATGATTCACCCTGCGAATATAAAGCCGAGCGAGGGAACCGATACGAGTCCAAGCTTGTGTTTGTGCGTGGGGTTGGTATAGGGCGAACCAGTGAACGAGCCCAGAGAGGATAAGTAGATATATACGAGAAATCGAGCTATACTTCCATCCTATATGCGGAATATATATATATATATGACAAGCATATAGGATAGAAGTATAGCTCGATTTCTCGTATATATCTACTTATCCTCTCTGGGCTCGTATAGTATAGCTCGATTCCTCATTTATATATATATTAATATTTTTATATTATTATATTATATCGTATTATATCATATCATATTATATATTATATTATATTATATATTATATAATATATTATATTATATAATATATTATATTATATATTATATAATATATTATATTATATTATATATTATATAATATATTATATAATATATTATATTATATATTATATAATATATTATATTATATTATATATTATATAATATATTATATTATATATTATATAATATATTATATTATATTATATATTATATTATATATTATATTATATTACATTATATTATATTATATTAAATTATATCATATTATATTATATATTATATTATATTATATTATATTATAGTGTAGAAGGATATAATATCGTCCGGGCCACGTGGCATCTGGCTTTGACTTCGTGTGGAACCAACCGGACATCGATTCATTCTCTTTGATTTATTTATGAAAATTAAAAAAATAACACGATCACGAAATTCCAAAGCCAGTTATCTTTTTAACGACGATGAAAGATTTACTTTAACATTTTTTCGATAAAATATTTTAATATTAATAATAATAATAATAATATCAATTATCATGATTATTATTGCAGACAAATTTTGGAAAAAACACAATTGAAATATGAAAAAAAGGACGTTGATCGGAAATTAAATCAATCGAAAGAGATCAATCTCGAATATTATGTTTTCAAATATCGACGACGGATGAAAAATCTTTTAATTTTTTTTTATTTTCTATGCTTCGAATGATAAAAAGGGTGTCAATGAATTCGAGACGCGTGACGAAAATAAATGTTCTATATTTATGCCCGCGATACGATGATCGCGCCGCATATTTATCAAGTGAGACGCGTAGACCGCCATAAAACGTTGTAAATCTTGGTAAAAAAAAAAGAAGAAGAAAAATGAAAAAAGAAAAACATTGAAACGCTCGACTCGATCGGTCGGTCTGGTAAAACGGAGTAAACGGCGGGTTCTCTCGCGAGAGCAAGGACTCGGCGAGTCCTAGATCGCGGTTACGAGCCCGCCAATTCACGGAGTCTGCTCTTAAGCTCGAAAAAAACCGTGGATTACGCACGCCGCCATCGAGAGACACGTAGAGAATCGCCCGAATCCGCGTTCGATTCACGGTCTGATAATGAATTCGTCGTGCTCTCTTCTCGGTTCTCGTCTTACTCCTTGTTTTTTTTCTTCTTGTTCTTCTTTTTTTTGTTTGACTTCTTCCTCTTCCTTCCTTCCTCCTTCTTCTCCGTGCACCTTCCGCGACTCGTAGACTTTTTCTCACGCGAGAATTTTACCTTTAACGGTAACGGCTCGAGAACGATTTATCGTAATATCGTTGGAAAAAAAAATTGCCTTTTCTAGGTATGTGAGAAATAAATAATAAAAAAGTTGCAAATAAAATGGTTAGGCACTTTTTAGTAGTAATAAACAAATAAATTAAATAAATAAATAAACAAATGAATAAATAAACCAATGAATAAATATGTAAATACATAAATAAATAAATAAATATATAAATAAATAAATATATAAATATATAAATAAATAAATATATATATAAATATATAAATAAATAAATAAATATATAAATATATAAATAAATAAATAAATAATAAATATTCCTAATTGTCGTTTCAAATTACAGAAAAAAAAGAAAATTAAACACAATCGATAGAAAAACAAAATATAAAAATATAATAAAATAAAATTGAATTAAATAATTAAATATAAATAAAGAAATATTGAAAAATGTGAAAATAAAGGAAAATAATAATCGAGTTTCGAGCGATCGGTTGAAGAATCGTTCTTATGACGAAAAAGATAGAAAGAAAGAAAGTAAAAATAGCAATACTTGCAAATCGCCCGAGTCGAAATTTTCACTGCCAGTCTTAGCCTCCTAGAGCCTTTTTCCTTTGTAGTGCACAAGCCGCCAGCCTCCTCTCGATGCCAACGTGGCCTCCAGCTCAAATCTGACGGCATCACGGGCCCTCCGGTACTGCCGCTCTCAATGCCAAGTTCGAAAATGTGCCCTGCGGTACTGCCGCTCTCGATGCCAAGTTCGAAAATGTGCCCTCCGTAACCCCGCTCTCGATACCAACGCTGTCCGACGAGGCTTCCCCCCCCCCCTCTCTCACCCGATCCATATCGCCGAGTATCGCTTGTAAATATACAGTACTAAGCAACCCTTGATTGGTCCGTGAACACCGAAAAATATGGCCGCCACTTCGCCGGTACATGTGGATACCCGACTACACTCTCTTCTCTTATGTGTGTGAGTTGCGTGGCGTCGTTGACATGGAAGCGAAAAAAGTTCGAGAAATTGACGAGAGATGCCGGTGAGTCGCGTACCCTTGAGCGCGTATATATATATATATATATATATATATATATATATATATATATATATATATATGTAGACAATGAGACGCGGCGCGTGCGGCGAGATATATATGTATATCGCACCGACGTTTGCCGCGTTTTATTCCTTCCCGTTTCCCGCCTTTCCTGGCAGTGTTGTGCTACCTCTCGCGACAAGTGCCGGTTTTCTTCGTGCAAGTGCAATATGAACCATTCAACGAAAGTAAAAGGGCAATATGCCCTAATTGTATACCAAGAGACAGCAAAATCTCGGATGAAAAGAGGCGAAGCAAAGCCCAATTTTCTATACGACATCGTGGAACTGACGGTAATCTCCAAAAAACACCGTATCATCGGCGATAGATCGAGGGTGACATGGGTAGATAAAAAGACCAACAAAAAATCGTCCCATTATGTAGTGGTTAAACAAATTTCTGGTAAGTATAAAAAATATTGGAACGCTAGATAACCTCGGTCGAAATAAATGTAATATTAAGTAAGGACGTAAATATGAAAGTAGGAGACATGGATGTTTTTTTTTATAGAAAACCGCGATGAATTGATGAAAGTGATAATCGACGCCACCTCGGGGGAGGTAGTCGCCGAAAATGTTAAAGCCTTCACAAAGGAAACAATCCAAAAACAAAAAGACATACGTGGTGAAAAAAAAACGGATTTGGTGGCAACAAAAAGTGCGGCACAAGATCTCGAGAAAGAAATTGCCGAAGATGTGGGCATATACAGCATTAATGCCAATGCAAATTCAACGCAATCGGCACCATTTTCACCGTCCACAATAATGCCTGTTGTTGAGAAGGATTCCGACGTCGTTGGCCCCTTGGACGAAACAAAATTCTGGTCAATGATGCAAGATCTTCGTGCCATCGGTAAGTTTAATCAAGTTACGTCCCAATATCTACAACTAAAAAATTATATATATTCTATTGATTTTTTGTTGAGGAATAACGCATCTAACATAGACAGGATGTGTTGTAATAATTGCTTCAATTTTGTTTCACAATAATCCTGAATTTAATTTGGTAACATTGTATATATGTTCATTCGATTGTGTGTACGAGACGGTGATTAGTCTAACAAAATTTAGAGTAAGTGAAGTGTCCAATTTTTATTCTTATTTTATCTATTTTATATTTGTTTACACTAATCAACTTCTTAAACATGCACTCAAATGAACATATACTCAGCGCTACCAAATGTAATTAAAGATTATTTCAAAAAATGTTATAGTAATTATTAGAGCATATGTCGCGGTTTTATTTGTGATTATCGGGATATATATATTAATTAATGAAAAAAAAAAAAAAAAAATAGAAATTTTAAAGTTTTATTAAAAATTTATATTTTTTTTTAAATCTCGAGAATCGAGATTTTCAATAGTCCATTATTTTATTAGATTAGATTAGACCAACTCGGTCTAATTTTTTACACATTTTTTCCTCACTTTTAGCTACACCGGAAAACATAGCGTTATTAGAATCCGTCGTGCAAGCTTTCAAAAGTTGCACACTAACAAAACCTTCCTCAGCAATGGCTAATAAAACTGTGAACAAGGTACAAACTTTCGTTTAAAAACAGAAATTAATTCACAATGCTCTCCATGATCTTTTTCTAATCCCTTATTTTGCATTTCAGGTTGCTGATTTATATAAGGAACCGGGCAAGGAGAAAGTAAATTTGTATATATATCTTTACATTGATAAAAATTGATAATCTTTAAAAACAAAAGTGTCAAAACGTTCTATATGTAACGTTTGGATGTAAACCGTTTTGACAACTTCGTTTTCAAGGACCATCAATTTCTGAAAATTCACTTGTACGTTAATTGGCTGTTGTTCAAATTCTATTTCAGATACCTATTTTCAATGGTGTTAACTTTTTTCTTTACTCGGGTGTGAAAGTTGCTATTGAGCAAAAATCTTATATTTTTAATAAGGAATCACGGGTTCGAGAAAAAAGTTGGAGGCATTTAATCCGTTTTTGTTTGACCGAAGTATATGGTGGTCGCTTACATGAATTATCTGCGAAGGGAACGAAACAAGGGCATCGACCAGCAATTGATTACGATTTGTACAAAGGGCTTTTATGTAAGTATGTTAATTACATTTAGTTCTTAACATATCTCCTCACTATACCTATCTTATACACTATTTTTTGTTTTAGACTGGGCCAGGGAATGGTCGGGAGAAGAGCTAGAAGAAGATGATTACGTGGCGTTTATTAATAAAACGGCGTATAACAAAAGAAAAGCTTTAAAGCAAAGAAAGGAACAGGAAACGTCGGGCGATACAATAACGAAGGCGCAGAAAGAAAAAAACAGCGAAAGCAGTACACAGGGGAAGAAAATTGAGAAATCTCAAGAGCAAGCACAACGAACGACGCAACACCTTGAAAAGTGCATTTCGACAACTGTGAATGCTGTCCAACCTCCGCATGCCGTAAGCGATATCGAAGGTTCTTTCTACAGTTATTGTGGTCCACAAGCGTACTATCCTCATTCATATTACCCCACTCAGACTTCGGCACATCCTTCAAATTTCGAATGCGCCTTTACGACCCCGCAGAGGGATGAAAATTCGTACCCTTCGTGTAGCACATATACGCCGTTGTAGTTATTTTTTCATAAAACAAAATCGATAAAGTTTATAACAAAATATGCTCAAGTTTATTTTTGAAAGATTATTTTTATATGGAAATATTTGTTTATGCCCTCATAAAAGAAGAGAGCCGTTTTTCAGTTGATTTTATTTTATTTCAGTTTCCTTTATTTTACTTTATCGATTTTTTTTATTTAAAATTTTTGTTAAATGATGAAAGTTTTTATTTTTCCATTATATCAGATATATGTTATGTTTCGTTTATTTGTTTTAGCATATATTTAAAAAAAAGGATGCTTACTATCCTTTGTTTTATATAGAAGTAAATTTTAGATTATGGTTATTACGTATATACGTCGTCGATTTAGTTAAAAAAATCACTGACATAAACCACACTTTGAGCCAGTCAAGTATATATGAGGCATTCCACGCCAGATCGGACAGTTGCAAAATTCTTTTTTTATTTTGTCAATTAGGGAAATAGAAAAAATGTTTTGAAACTGTCCGATTTAGCGTTTAATGCCCATATATATATATATATATATATATGTGTATATATAAAATTAACGTTTTTTTATGTATGTGAGTAAAATAAATTGATATCTGTCATAAATATGTGAAATTATTAATTCCTATTAATTACTGCTTCTCCCTCCATACACCGTCCGGAACGGAGGAGGGGAGGGGGCGAGGAATTTACAAATAGGTTAAAAGGAGGGGTCTGGTAGGCCAGGAAGGATCGGACGAGCGCGCCGAGCCGAGGTTCTCCGGGCGGTTATGGGAGGGCCTATGTGCCCTCCAGTAACCTCCGCTTGGCCCAAATGTAAAGTTTATGCCATTTTGGAGGCTCTACGAGGGGGCACGCATATACCATCCAGTATGCATCGTAGCCTCGCCTCGGCCCTCACCAGTCCGCTCGATGCTGCCTATTCTTGATTCCTTAACAAATTTCGACTCGGGCGGGTATTAATAAATAATGATTTTTGTGTCACCGATCGATCAAATGATTATAATTACGTGTTCGAGTCTCGATGTCGCGGCGAAGACTCACTGGGATACTTCATATCTGTATATATAAATTATTGAAAAACATGAGGTATCCCTTGTACTTCGCGCTCTGGTCTCTCGTTAAACGAGTATTCGAGCACGACGCGGCCGACATGAGACGACGACGACGACGACGACGACGTCGAGCGCTCCGGGCTCTCGTATAAATTATCCACGAGAACTTCGCGAGAGGAGAATCTTTGCGAAGCACGCAGACACCTTAGTCTCGATCTCGATACGCGTCTTACGATATTCACGGCCTTTCGAAAATCTCGATCATAGAGTAATCTCGTCCCTGCGTTATTGCGAGAAAACGAAAAATAAGAAAAAAATGACCCTAGAAAATAATGTTTTTTTTTAAATCGACAGAGAAAATGAATGAATAGATTAATGAATAAATTAATGAATTAATAAATGAGTAAATTAACGGATTAATAAATAAATAAATTAACGAATTAAAAAATGAATAAATTAACGAATTAATAAATGAATAAATTAACGGATTAATAAGTTAATAAATTAACGAATTAATAAATGAATAAATTAACGAATTAATAAATGAATAAATTAACGAATTAATTAATGAATAAATTAACGAATTAATAAATGAATAAATTAACGGATTAATAAGTTAATAAATTAACGAATTAATAAATGAATGAATTAACGAATTAATAAATGAATAAATTAACGAATTAATAAATGAATAAATTAATGAATTAATAAATGAATAAATTAACGAATTAATATACGAATAAATTAATGAATTAATGAATGAATACATTAACGAATTATTAAACGAATAAATTAATCATTAATTTAATTAATTCATAAATTAATTAACGACAAATAAATTAAAGACGCGTGTACGTTGAATGTTTTCCCCAGAATTTTTCTGGTCTTGTCGAGCTCGAAATTTCCACAGGGGCTTTCTCGTGACTCATAGACCGTCCCTTGCTGCTCGTACACTCTCGTACACTCTCGTTGGCCCGGGTCTCTTTAGTTTCGAGATTTTCGGGCTGACGAATTTTACGGGGGTAACGCGGTCGACGAACCGTGATATTTGCCGTGGCTAACGACCGCATGGGCCAAAGAGCGCGCTGCTTTTTCCATCTAAGGCCAAGCGACCAGTTTCGACTCAATGAATGTTATATATACATATATATATGACGTGACTCGGATACGAAACACGCGAAGCTAGATATGATTTTTCGGGTTTCTTTGCTCTCGTGTGCCTGAGAGCCAGAAAGACAAAGAAAGATGCTCGGTCGATAATTCAAGAGAGAGCAAGAGTGAGTGAGAGAGAGAGAGAGAGAGAGAGAGGAGTTTGTCTGTGACCGGCAGAGTAACAGGGTTTAGGTTCGCAATGGAAGGTTTAATTAACCAAAGCTCTCGGTACGAAGGGAGGAAATTGAGAGAGAGAGAGTGAGAGAGAGAGAGAGAGAGAGAGAGAGAGAGAGAGAGAGAGAGAGAGAGAGAGAGAGAGAGAGAGAGAGAGAGAGAGAGAGAGTAAGAGAGAGGGAGAGACAGAGAGAGAGAGAGAGAGAGAGAGAGAGAGAGAGAGAGAGAGAAGAGAGAAAGAGAGAAATATACATCGGTGTGGGGAAAGACACAATGAGAAAAGTGGAATCAGGTGTAAGCGAGAGAGTGAGAGAAAGAGAGGAATACACGAAAGTGGCGTAAAGAGCGCGCACAGGGGGGAAAGACCGACGGTCGAAGGGAAATTTTGACGGAAGTCGAGGGGGAAGTCTCCTCTCTCGGCTTCGAACCTCGACGTGGCCTCGATCGTCTGTAATAGCATTCGCGTGTACAGGACGCGCCAAAAACGAGCCTCGTTAACGTTCACGATTACTTCCGTACGAAAATTTTGCCATTAGCCGTTGCTTTTTTGTCTTCGATTTTTTTGTTTCTCATTCGTTTAATCGGATTTTAATTCAAACCGAGAGTTATTATTATTATCCTCGCGCGGATGCGTTCTTTTTTGTTTGTTTTCTTTTTATTTGCCCGTATGAAATAATCGAAATGAAAATTGACGAGAATAATAAAGCGACGAAAGCGATTTTAATTAATTCCGTTTTTTTTCGTAATTAAAAATGAATTAATGGTAAAAATAAAATAAAATGCAAATACAATAATCATTTATAACGATAATAATAATAATAATAATAAAATAAATGCGAGCAAGTGAAATTTTATTTCTTTTTGTTTTACCTTTACTTTTGTCTCTAATTGCGATTCGTTTTGTAAAAATAAAACAAAAAGAGAAACGTAATAATTAACGTGGCGCAAGGGTGTGAGAAAATCGGATAAAAATTATGCCGTATGAAAATAACGCGTCGTTGACGGTCTCTCATTACGTATCGAGCTAGTAGCTCGTCCGGGCGTGAAAACGTCGTTCTCGCCAAATTCGTTTGCGCCAACACGAAAATAATATTAAAAAAAAAAAAAATATCGCACATGCTTTTACTCGACGAAAGGGTGGTTGTTTTCACATACGGCCGTGTAACGCCCAGACTTTGGTTGTCAAGTCCTCCACTTTCCCGTTTCTCTCGTTCAACGCTGAGCGAACGACGCCCGAAAAATCTCCCCTTTAACGTGATTTCTTTTTTTTTGCTTCATCATTCCGTGCGAAAAGTATATCCTCGATTTCACCCTCGTGCGCACTTCGAGCCTCGACATCGACCGTCGCGCGTCACAATGAGAACGCACCGCACAATGTGCTCTCTCTCTCTCCCTCTTTCTCTCTTTCTCCCTCTTTCTCTTGGGGCTGAGCGACAATGGGACGGTGGATCTCGCTGAATGTGAAGTGCACGAGGGTGAAATTGACGATATAGTTTTCCTCTTGAACGTTACCTATACGTGTATATTAATCGTAAAATATGCTTCGTACGAAAAAACGAGCCGAGAGAATTATGATTTGTTACGTGGTCGATTTTTAAAGCTGCAGATTTTTATTGTCGATTTATTTTTTAGATAAATATATATTTAATTTTTTTGATTACAAAGTAGTGTAGACAAATATAATATAGCATATCTTTTTTTATTTCGTTGAAATTGGATGTACGGTGCTGAAACAAAAATTGGAAAATTGGATGAATTTTGTAAATATCGATTAAAAGTGAATTTATTGCTGTAGTTATGTTGAACGATTATTTTCGTTGAATCGTGACGTCACAGTTGTAGCAACGAGTGAAACAATGATGCGAGAAGATACAGTTGGGAGGTGAATATTGGTGAAAATAAATTGGAAATACCGTAAACCCTTTTGAAGACCGTTGTCGACCGAAGAATGGAAGATAATCGACTGGTTTTTCAAGGTTTCCGTTGTGTCCTAGCCTCGGGCAACGTGTTTATATAAGAGACAATGATGAACTTGTGTCGAAGAAGAGGTTTTGTGGCTTACCTATATTTTGTATATGCGCATGCGTACGTACACGCATACGCGCCTGCGCAAGCACGTGTACAGGCATATGCGCATGCGCAGGGACATGCGCATGTACAGAGTTGTGTGTACGCGCAGGCGCGCATGCGCATACACAGGCGCCTGCGCATACACACGCGCATGCGATTACACACGCGCATGCGCTTACGCACGCGCATGCGCATATACACGCGCATATATGTACATGGACACTTTAATGGCAATAGAGACTAATACATTCACGTATGTTTGTACCTTTTGGCGTTATATATGTATATAACCGCTCTATAATATTGAAATTCGAGGGAGAGAATACGAACGAAGAGATACGCGTTGTATATGGGATTTTGTGTGTATATTCGAGAATATTGGCTCGCTCGGGTAAAGGTCAGGTAACAAAGGAACGGTGAAAGGCGGCAAGGCGATCGGCACACAGCAGCGCAGACGTTGGCCAGAAGAAGGCTAAACACCGTGCTCGACAAACAGCTATTCTGTTTGCTGGCTATTTTCTGAGTGGTGCCTGTGTGTCTTTCGTTCTTTCCCTCTCGTTTTCCTCGTTCTCCCCCCATTGTTTGCTTACCTTCCTAGATAATAACGATCGTTCGATTGTACGCGTGTAACGCATTAATTCGTCACGTGTAACGACGCAGAAGTACAAAAAGTTGTCGATTTGCTCGAACGTTGCACAAAAAAACGATATACGTCGCGATAGTTGTTGAAAAAAAAAAATCGACAAATAATTTACAACTCTCGAAGCACCTGATTGGAATGGAAAATAAACACGACATAAATTTTATTCGTAAAAACAAGATAAAGAATTGTATAGAACATTTTCTAATACCTGCTAGAAATTATCAATATCATTATTATTATTGTTATCGTCAGTTATCAACGATGGATAGGAAGTCGTTTCGTAGGTAGCCTAGATAATTAGGAACTAATCGGGAATGTCGCGGGGTCTCGCGTACGCGATAAATACAAGCGAGCGTTTATAATTTACGATATCGTGTATCGTAACTTATCGTTTGGAATCAAATCTCTCCTCTCTGTCTCTCTCGCTTACTCGTTCTCCCTTTTCTTCTTTTCTCGTTCTGTCCTCCCAATTACACGAATCGATCCGATCCAACGTATTGTTCGAATAACAATCGAGACCGTAGCGACGTATCGAATTGCCTGGTAACACATCTTGCGTACACAGGGGGAGAAACGAGAGAAATAGAAAGAGAATCGTATTGACGCGCGCACACGTATCGATAGAAATCGATACAAATCGATACACGATCGACCGTCGATTTTATCGTCGTTGGTGAAGTTACTGAAATTTGTTCTAGATGATTTATCACAGGTTTTATCGACTTTCAATTTTTTTTTTTTTATTATATACGGTTTCACTTTATTGTCGAGAAAGATTGAAAAATTCCGATCGTTCTATTTGCGAATTTGAATAGACAAGTTCAAGGTCAAATATCGGAAGTGTGTTTGTGTACATAGAAATATACGTAGTTAGGAACCAACAGCGATGGGTACACAGTCGGCGCGAGGTCCCAGTGATCACCGATGTCAAGCAGCATTTCGCGCGGCCACTACTTGGTGCGGTGACCGCTCCAGCAGTGAGGCTAGAGTGCCATCGATTCTCCGATCGGAGGGCATTTTCTCGAAGTCTGATGGTTTCCTCTAGGAACAAATTGAACTTTGGAAAAGCTCAAAGTGTACCTGTCCACGTGGTTTCCGTAATTTCCTCCTGATCTGGGTGAATTCGTTACATCGTAGAAAATCGTCTGCGAGTGTGTAAGAAAGGGCTAGAAAATAAAAGGGTAAAAAAGAAGGGATTGTCAAAATAATTAATTGAAAAAAAAAATCTTCATAGTTAAATAGATATCTAAAAATATATATACATATATACGTAATTAAAACTTAATTGCACTTTCCTCGACGCATCGTATACAGTCCCGTGTTTAAGATCGCGATTTCCGCATCGATAATTACGAGACGAGATCTCACGACGCGTGTGTTGCACACATATATATGTATACATACACATATATATATATACAACAACGATAAATAACGAATGGGCTAAATCACATTTCAATTTAATTTTTCCGCGCGTACACGCCTCATATCTCCATGAAGGAGCGTGCTCCGCTCGAAAAATCGCGCGAGCATAAACACACATGCGCGAGCAGAGCGCGACTTCGTGCTCGTTCGTCATTTCTCCGACCGTCGGGACTTTCGAGGCTGCGTCAGCAAAAGCTGTGTCGCGCGACGCGTTTCAACGAGACGCTCGTGTTCGACGACCTCGAATGGGGAAAAGACGTTAAAAAAAATCATAATAATAAAAAAAAACAAACAAAAACACACGAGAGACATGACTCATCTCCAAACACGAAAGTACGACTGACTGTTTGATATTCGAAGATAAATACAATTTCAAAAAACAAAAAAAAATACGAGAGACAAAAAAGAAAACAAGAAATAATCACGGAGACGATAATAAAAGAATTTTGTATTTTTTTTTCTCTCTCAATGATAGATTTCGAATTATGTATGACGTTATTTTCGAGAGATATTTTGCAACGACGAGAGCGAAAGTTTTTTTTCTTTTTTTTTTTTACTATCGTTCAGTCGCGAGCCGCGAAATTAGTCGACGCCAGATTTCTCCTTCGAAGATTTTATTATTTATTTCGATGGGTTTAATTTTTTTTAAATAAATGTTTATATATATAAAGAGTGAGAGAGAGAGAGAGAGATATTTCTATTAAGAAAAATGATAACGTTATTTAGTGGTATTAGAGGTAGATATTAATGATATTATCGCGTACGAAGAAACTACTCGAGATGCATTCGTCGAATAGATAGCTTATCGAGTAATGATACACGTGCGGATCGGTAACGAACGGACCAAGATTTCCCTTGATTTTGCGTCGACCGATTTGCGTACAACGACAAACAAGGCATATTTCACTCGAACAATTCGAATATTAATCAATTGGCAAGCAAATTTGAGAAAAAACTGAAATACACAAATCATTTTTCATTTGTCAAAGTCATTCAAGGTAATTTCAAGGTCAACCTCATTTTCTCAAATGGAAATACATACTTTCTTTTTTTTTTATTGATTATCATTCTATCGAAAGATTTAAGAAATATTTGTTGCAAACATTTTTTTTATTTAAATCCTCGTTTTACGTGTAGTGAAATATTCATGGAAATTCGTACAGCGCGATTAATCTTATAAAACAGCGCCGAAACGCTTCTATCGCAGAATTCGTTGAATAAATTTTGCTTCGCTCATTACTATCGAGCCAATCTTTAGGAAATGTGGTCTTTAGGAATGTTCTTCCGGATAATGATCGCGTAGTTTTAAAATTATCGACGTACGAGGATGTTAAATGGATCGAATCGTTTCACGTTCGTGTAGCAACACGGAAATATTGCTGTAGATCCAAAAATTGTTCCGGAAAAAAATTTCTTCTTTGTTTTTTTTTTCATCCATATGATTTGTATATTAAGCTTGGGTCCGTGCTCACAGCGGTCGAACGAAAGAAAGTGAAAGAGGCGAAGAACGCGCGCTTTTCCGCGCTGTCGCTCTCGTGTATTGTACAGATGAGTATAAACACAAATGTATATATAGGGTGAATTTCATAAGGTGTCACAGGCTTTATTATAAGGTAGATGGGATCATCACAAACAAAAGTTGCAAATATACATTAGGGGTATTTTCAATAGTTTACGAGATATACATTTTTAAAGATGGTCCAATCAGAGTGCGCCGAGAACGTTGGAGCCGCCCACTCCAACTCTAGCCGTTGAGATAGCACAGTGTAGGGCGTTACATTTGGGGTTGCAAAATTTAGGGCAATCAATTTTATTTTTGATATTATTACACAGTCATTTTTATTTCTCGGGCATTGGCTGCTAGGGCGGGGAATGGGCAGCTCCAACGGTTCTCGGCGCGTTCGGCAAAATTCAGAGCAGCCAATGCCTGAGAAATAAAAATGACTGCGTAATAATATAATAAATAAAATTGATTGCTCTGAATTTTGCGACTCCAATTGTAACGCCCTACACTGTGCTATCTCTACGATTAGGGTGTGAGTGGGCGGCTCCAACGCTTCTCGGCGCGCTCTGATTGGACCAACTTTAAAACGTTGTATCTCGTAAACTATTAAAAGTATCCCCAATGTATATTTGCAACTTTTGTTTGTAATGATCCCATCTACCTTAAAATAAAATTTGAGAATACTTATGAAATTCACCCTGTATATATGTATTTTTTGTGTATTAGTTGGAGAACGGAGAAGGAAGGACTCTCTCGGTGCGGCGTATCGTCGCTGCGTTTCGAAGCGACACGCCGAGTTACTCTCGCGCCTTCGGAGTGAAAGTAGAGAGAATCGGAGACCTGGCGAAGGAACCGAAGAACGAAGAGGAAGAGAGAGAGGGAGAGAAAGAGTGAACAAAGTCGCGTCTCCTCTCGTATTGGCCTACAAACCCACTGAGTCATGGACCTAGAACAGTTTCGATTTTTATCTCTCCTTCATCCGATTTTTTCTGTTTCCTTTCAATTATTCGTTCGTTCTTGCCACGAGCTCGGAGATGAAATAAATTACGAATTAATCGGCTTGTTTCACGTCGCGATTCGCAGCGTTGAAAAGTGCGCCGGCGTCTTGAGAAACAGAGAGCGAGGGTGAGGGAGAGGGAGGGAGACACGCGCGTTATCTTGGCGGATTTCAAAACTTGTTTAAAATTATGACCGCGCACTTTCTCGCGTGATTCTAAGTGAAAACATTTTTCCATTTTTTTATTATTTACGATTCGATTCACGTTTCGCTCGTAGGTACACATGGCGTTTGGTCGCGAATATACGAGGACGATCTTGAAATGAGAAAGAAAAAAGACGAAGCAAAATCATCGAATCGATAATTTGTCGATAATTGAGATTTTGACTTTGCTTTTCATTTTTTTTTGAGATTCGTTTTCAAAATTGTTAGAATCGAGGTTGGGCTTTTATCTAGAGGATCTCGTCGATAAGGTCACAGGTTTTTTGTTCTCGCTTTCGTAGGACGAACGTTACGCGAAGTTGAGACGTCTTACGAATCGAGAAGTTGAAACGTCTTCACCATTTTTGTTTTTTTCCCTTTTTCTTCGTATTCCATCCTCGTTTTCATCCTCTTCGTATAATACTTGGCCCTCTTTGGTTTTATTTCTCGGTTCAATCTCTTTCTATCTCGCGTGTACGTTATTTGCCAACTCGGAGAATTCTGGCGCCCTCCTTGAGGTTCGACGATGTGTTTCCAACGATCTGCGAGAACGAGAGAACCAAAGATAAATAGAGAGAGAGAGGGAAAGAGAGAAAGATGTTTGAGTATGTGGAAGCTCGGAAAGAGGGTTGAGACCAAAGAAAATCTAGCAGCCTCCTCTTTCGTCACGCTTTCTTCCCTTATTCCTTTTCACGTTCTCGTCTTTCGTCTACACATATAGATATGTATGCAAACATCCACACACACATCGACACATATTTGTAATTATAGATATTAATATATTAATTAATTATATTAATGTTATAGATAATATTATAATATTATAATAATCATATATAATATTATTAGTAATATAATATATTAATAATATTATATTATAATAATATAATAATATATAATATAATAATATAATATTATAATAATATAATAATATAATAATATAATAATATAATATTATAATATTATAATAATATAATAATATAATAATATAATATTATAATAATATAATATTATAATAATATAATATTATAATAATATAATAATATAATACCTAATATAATATAATATAATATAATATAATATAATAATATATATGTATAAAGATATAATATTATATATTATCATATTTATATTATATATAAATATACGTATACACACATATTTTGTGTGTATATAGAGAGACTGTAAAGATTCTTGTGTTTTACTGATCTTGGTTTCGCAAAGAGATGTACCTAGCCATCCACGAATAACCGAGTTCTGGAACGACGCGCCGTCCAGTCTTTACGACCCTACGCGGTGGCGACGTCCAGGCTATCGAGCAGATGAGATCTAAACCCATCGATTTTCTCACAATATCGTTTATCTCTTTTATTCTCTCACCCCCCTCTTGTTTTTCTCTCTCTTTCTTTCACTCTCACTCTCACTCTCACTCTTTATGTGTCTTCTTTTTATTATATATCGCAATGTGGTATACATTATTTTCGTTATTTCCAAGAAAACGCTGCGCTCAATCATCTTGAAATATATACTGTATGTATACCTAATACAAAATTACAACGTTAGCGAAAAGTTAATTTTTCTTCGACACGAGACAAACGAGTCGGACAGGCGCCCAGAAATCG